>JAGTTD010000004.1:12818271-13125771 GCA_018398585.1 Simmondsia chinensis
TTTCTTTTGAATCCTCGTCACAATCTTTTGCTCAAGGAGATGCTTGAGGTTTTGGTGATCCGTTCGAATGATGAACTTGTGACCTTCCAAGTAATGCCTCCATTTTTCCACGGCTAAGAGAATTGCTAGATATTCCTTCTCATAGGTCGATATAGCTTGATGCTTAGGACTAAGGGCTTGGCTCAAGTAAGAAATAGGCCTTCCATTTTGAGAAAGAACAGCCCCAATACCAGTACCACTCGCATAGGTCTCCGAAACAAAGCTCTCGGTAAAGTTTGGCATTGCCAACACTGGTGCAGCACATATAGCAGATTTAAGAGCTTCAAATGTAGCCTGAGACCGCTCATTCCATGCAAAAGCATCCTTCTTCGAGAGTTCGGTTAAAGGTTTGGCAATAGAACCATAACATTTAATGAATTTCCTATAATACCCGGTTAATCCCCAAAAACCCCTCAATTGCTTCAAGATGATAGGAATTGGCCAATCTTGCATCGCTTGGATCTTAGCAGGATCGGTGGAAACTCCCTCTTGTGAGATAATATGACCCAAATACTCTAGCTTGGTTTGAGCAAACGAACACTTGGACAACTTCGCAAAGAACTTGTGTTGCTGCATCAATACAAAGACTTGTCTAAGGTGAGTAAGGTGAGCTTCATAAGTGGAGCTATAAATCAGTATGTCATAGAAGAAATCGAGCATCGATATCCTTAGAAAAGGTTTGAAAACATCATTCATGGCCACTTGAAAAGTGGCCGCAGCATTTGTTAGGCCGAAAGGCATAACAACAAACTTGAAATGCCCATGATGAGTCTGAAAAGCAGTTTTGTAGATATCCGGCTCAAGGACTCTGATTTGATGATAACCTTGCCTCAAATCAAGTTTAGAGAAGTAGAATGCTCCATGTAACTCGTCAAGCAAATCATCTATGACGGGAATTGGGAACTTCTCCTTCACTGTCAAGACATTTAACCGTCGATAGTCGATGCACATTCTAGCCGAGCCATCTTTCTTCTTCACAAGGATCACAGGTGAAGCAAAAGGACTATGGTTAGGTCTAATGAAATTCATGTTGAGAAGCTCCTCAACTTGCCTCTCAATTTCTGTCTTTTGGCCATGAGCATACCGATAAGGCCTGATCTTGACCGGATCGGCATTTGCATGCAAGGGAATGGCATGGTCCACACTCCTTTGAGGAGGAAGACTCTTAGGTTGCTCAAAAATGTCCTCAAATTCTTCCACCAAGGTCTGCATTTCTGGTTTAAGGTCTTGCTGCAACTCTACCGTAGATACCATGAACAAATGTCCAATCCATTGTATTGCCTTCTTCTTGATTCCATCTTGCACACGTTTACCATCAATCAACTTGAGCTGAGCTTCCTCTGATATGCCTTGCAAGGATACTTTGGTGCCATCAACCTCAAATGCCACGGTCATTTTATCAAAATCAAACACAACCGGGTTGAAGGTTCTCATCCAATCCACCCCAAGCACCATATCGCAACCTCCCAAAGGAAGAACTCTAAGATCAAAGGTAAATTGATGATTTTGCATAGACCATGGGAATGCTAGGCACTTGTTTTGAGTTTTTAAGGAGTTTCCATTAGCCACCATAACAGCCAATGGTTGAGTCTTGGTTACCTCATGCCTTACCTTCGTAATCAACTTGGGATCAACAAAACTATGTGTACTTCCACTATCAATAAGAACAATAATAGAGGCTTTACCAGCCTTGCCTATGATTTTAATGGTATTAGGAGCCCCACTTCCGGTCAATTCCTTCATAGATATCCCAACTTCATCATCACTCAATTCATCTTGTGAAGTAGGACCAACACTGTCACTTTCTGCTTCTGAATTGTTACTTCCAGAATCAGCACCAGCACGGGACCCCCTTGCATACATTAAGGCTTGTGTTTGCCACCTATAACCAGGCTGATACTTACAGCAAAAGCAAAGCCTCATTGAGCTCCTGTCAACTGCACGCTTAAAACCAGTACCAGAAGTCTTCTGTTGAGGTCTGAACTTGTTATTGTGCTGCTTGTTCTTGTCAATTGTTTGAGCTTGAGTAGCTTCAATCAACTTTGCCTTATGGTAAGCACTTGACAAAGTATTAGGACCAATGGCCTTCACCATATTCTTGATCCTTGGCTTTAATCCACTTACAAAACATGAGACATAATAAGATTCAGCATCCTCAGGAGCAATGGAAAGAACTGACAACAAATTGGCCCTTAGGTTCTCAAATCTGATCATATATTCTCTCACAGTTGTGGTTTGGGACAACTTGTTAAAGCTATCCACCACATCAGTTGACTCATCCTCTCCATAGCGTTTACACATTTCTTCTACGAATTGGCCCCAAGAAAGGTTAGGTTTGCTCTTCAACAAACTCTAATACCAAACCTCATGATACCATGTAAATGAACTGTAGCTAGCTGGAGCTTTTCATCCTCAGGTATGTTATAATACTGAAAGTACCGATCACACCTTCTTAGCCATGATTCCGGTTGAGTTCCATCAAAATGATCTATTTCCACTCTTGGCTTCCTGTAAGTGCCACTCCTTCCACCAATTGTGTTGTCATTACTCACGGATCTGTGCTAAAAATGTCGATCAGGAGGTCTATCAAAATGCTTGAACTCATCAGCTGCAACTCTGTGATGCAAAACAGAATTGTGTGGCCTGGCATTGTGACCTGCATTCAAGGCACTCGATCTGCAATGTACTTGTCCTGAGGCACGATCCTGATTATCTACATCAATTTCAGGTTGTACAGGTTGATTTTCAGCTGATCTGATGTGAATTAAAGGTTCTACATCCGGTTGCACTGTCGGAGATTTTCCTCGAGTTCTCACCAGACCTTCAGGTCTGTCCGCGTTGCCTTGGTGCTGATCTGTCTCAACCTAATGAAAGATCTGGCTAGCCGATTTAAGGATCGCATCAACACTTGATTCTCTTTGCTTATTAACCTGATCTTGCAAGTGCACAAGTTTCTTCTCAATTTGTTGCAACCGATCCTCCTTATTCGCATCCTTTTCCAACATTGCCTGCTGCATCCTCAATATTTGCTGAATGCTGTCATTCTGCTGATCAAACTTAGCATTCAGCTGTTCGAACTTGTAGTATAACTCCCGGTGGTGATCAATTGATGCATCTGCACCATAACCTGCAACTGCAACAGCAAAATTCATTCCTAAACCCGGTGCACTGGCACCTCCAGCTCCATACCTAGTTCTTACACCTTCGGTCATGTTTTCCTTTGATTTAGCTAGCCTCAATCAATCAATTGATTGCTTGAACCAGCTCTGATACCAATTGTTAGCTTCCAATCAATTATTGAAAGTCTAACCTTGTAGAAGAAGAGTTTAGGTGAGGAGAGAAGTGAAAGGGGATGAGAAAATAGAGAAGGAGATGAGAAATAGAGTAAATTCCAAAAGGAAATTCAGATTTTATTGATTGAATGCTTGAATTACAAGCTTAGGGCCCTATTGATACACATTCGGGTACATTGAATCAGACAATCCCAAGCTAACCAAAACTAACAGCTTTTCCCACCTAATTTCTGCATTTTGACCCGGCTTGACCAAATTACAGCATTTGGCGCCAAAAACCTACCCCAACCGACTTTTAAAATCAAACAACTCAAAAATGAGACACTAACCAACAATTACAACCAGAAAATACAATTGAAATTCATCAATTCATAACATCATATTTAATTACAAACAAAATAAAATAAACAGTGGGATGGGATGAAGAACTCAGATCAGACGCAAGCACCACTACAGGTGAGTAGGAGGGGCCAGCTAAACTAGATGCAAGGGGCAGTGACAGAATATGCAGAGGCTCCTCACCTAAACTAAAAGACGTCAGTGCAATGGAACTAGACACGAAATCAAGGCAGGGAAAAAGATTCTCAATAAAATGCACATGATGACTTATATGCTCTCGACCTATGGTACGGTCCAAGCAGGGATAGCCCTTATATCATCCCATATACCCAAGGAAGATCTAGGGTATATAGCGAGGGGCTAATTTTTGAGGGGCACGGGATGTGATGTTTGGATAACATGCACGCCCAAAGATACAAAAAGATGTATAGTCAAGCACCAATTTGAAAAGTTATTCAAAGGGAGACAAGTTTTGTAAATTTGGAGTTGGCAATTGGTTTATGATAAAGCACGCTATACAAGCTTTATCGGCCCAAATTTTGGGTGGCAAGCGTGCCTGAATTAGTAAAGTCCTCACCATTCCACTTAAATGTCGATGCTTTCGCTCCGCCACTTCATTTTGTTGTAGAGTATCAGGACAGGAAAGACGAAAGTGGGTGCCATGAGCTCGACAAAAGGCACCCATTCTCCTATTGTCAAATTCACGACCTCCATCACTTTGAGAACATTTTATTTTAGTATCAAATTGATTTTCCATAAAGTTCTTAAAAAAGAAAACAAAGAATAAACTTCCTCTTTCTTTTGCATCAAGTAAAACCAAGTAAAAAAAGAAAAATCATCAATGAATTACACATAATATTGAAAAACAGAATTAGACGCAATAAGAGCTTGTTAAACATCCAAATGTATTAATTATAAAGGTGCTATAGTAGTATGTAAAACACGAGAGAAAGGTAAAAGATGCGATTTTCCCAAGCAACATGCATGACAATGTTTAATTAAACTAGAGCTAGAACTAGAATTAAGCAAACAACGATTATTCAAAAGCTAAAATAGAATTACCTAAATGACCTAAGCGCTTGCTCCATAGCTCAGCAGGGACCTTCTGTGCAACTAGTCTAATGAGGTGCAGGGAGAAGCCATAAAGTGGTCCATTACTATGTATCTTAAGGAAGGGCATCCCTATGGTCTTGTCCTTGACACAAAAGGAAGAATAGTCAAATAAAAATATACAGTTATTATCATGACACAACTGTTTAATAGACAATAGGTTGTAAGTAAGTCTAGGAACAAAAAGAACTTTAGAAAGCGATAAATCATGCTGTGCAGTATGAATAGCAGAGGACCCTACGTGAGTCAATAGTAAAAGAAAGCCATTACCAACTTAAATGGATTTTGAACCTTTAGAAGGAGTTATATTTGTCAAAATACCTGAGTTAAAAGTCATATGGTTAGATGACCTTGAGTCTAGGTACCATGTGTGATCAACTGAGTTGGTGATTGACATGGCTGAGGGAGAATCAGACAAGTCATTATGAGGGCAGAGGGAAGCAGCATGACCTATTTGATGACAAATCTGACAAACAAGAGGCTCGAACCCTAGTATACCATCCTGAGGCAGATGAAGAGTTGTACCTGCATTTCTTACCCAAGGATGGAAGTAAGGGTGGAGTCCCCCAGAATTGACTGAACCAGAGCCTGGCATCGGTTGAACGACCGCATGCTGTTGACCATGACCTCCTCCACGACCTCCATAGTTCCATGACGGTTGGAATTGCTACCACATCCCATACGACACACACCACGGCCACACCTATTACCCATAGAGTCCTGTGGTTGACCCCGATGCAGCGAGAGCATGTTCATGATCAAGAGTAGATCTCATCTAAGTGCATGATAGAACGGCTTCTTCATCCAAGAGCGAAGTCTTGAGTTGTTCAAACATAAGATTATGAGATACATTACGGGTGAAGGTGTTGAATGGACCATACTCCGATGGTAGTCCAAAGAGAGCATAGTGCATTAAATCTCTATTACAGACCGGTGAGTCAATGGCTAAAATATTGTCGGCTATGGTGTTGAGTTTGGTGAGATAATAAGTCATGGTTTTATTTTCTTTGCATGAAGTGACGAGTTGGGAACGAAGGTCAAATTCTTTAGCTAGAGAATGGTCTCGAAATCATTTGGTTAGGGCAACCCACATAGCTTTGGAGGTGGGATGATGAATAACATCAATAAGAATAGGACGAGTGAGGGAGGCGGATAATCAGGCCCGAATACTTTGGGGTTTGTCGGTGGCCAGAGTGGTGATGATGCACAGCATAAGGGGAGAAGAGAAAAGAATATTTAGGGTTTGGTATGCTCTGATACCATGTGAGGGATTAATTATGCGAGCACACCCAATAGGGTTGCTGAGCCATCAATATATAGTAGAAGCAAAGTATGCGAAAGTACATAAGTACCCTTAGGTACATTGAACCTAGACCATAACAAGATAAATACAAAGTATCAGCTAATCTAGGATAATATACTAATACTCTCTTATTATCTCAAGTTGCTTTACCTTTAACTCAATCATCAAAAAAACCTTACTATATCTCAAACACCATTTGGGATAACATCTCAAAGCCTACTCAGGAAACCAACTTAATCCCATTATCCTTCTCATAGTATCATTCTAAAGTCCATTCAGCTAATCATTACAAATCTTTACAAGGCATGCATCTTAAAGCCCCAAAAATGTTGTAAATTGAAATTCATTTTTTATGAGATGTGATAACTCTCAACAAAACAGTAACCGAATAAAAAACATGCGGCATCACACCCCAAACAGCATCACGGACCGAGATGCACCCTGTGAGGGTGACTTTGGAACTCTAATTTTGACTAAGAAGAGATGAGCGCATCTAGCTAACAGGATACATCCCGGACCCCTGATAATCTCGAAATAACACCTCAACAGAACACGCACCTCGACTCCAAAGGGGCATCTCGCCCTAGGATACTGGCTCTCCAAAGGACCGTCCAGCGATAATTACCCACTATCTGGATTCGGATAGGCAACAATACGAAGCCGTGGGTCCAACGACTAGGGGTATCTCGCCCTCCGTCCCATACTAGGCGAAATTACCCCCCCCCCCCCCCCCCATCAAAGCACAGTACTCCAACTGCTTCCTGAGGAAAAACTCTATAAATAGGGCTCAAGACCCTAGAGAAAGCTAAGCTCACTGCTCTCCCTCCAACAGCAGTTGGACAACCCCGAGAGCAGAGGCGTGAACAATTTTTCTCTATTTTCTTCCATTACACTTGTACTCGATCAAACACCCTTGTAATCAAATTCATCAATTAATAAAAGTCTGAGGTTTGCGTTTGACCTTCCATTAAAAAAACCTATACCAAAACAGTTGGCATCGTCTGTGGGAAATGGAAAATTTTCCCCAAAATAATTCCGTAGGATGTCCCTCCTCCCCAAGGAAGTTAGGAGATCAGCATGTTACTCACAGTCAGCTCCATGAGTTGTGCACACTAATCATGCAACTCACTGATCATAACCACTCTAGCAAGACCTCTCCGCACCCCGCACAGCCGAACCTAGACATGGCCGTCGAATCCCTTGCGTCCACGGAGCGCGGAAGCAAGCGAAGCTAGCAAGATAAGGAGAGAGAAGACAGCCCCTACAAGTCAAAGAATACACCAGCAAGGATCCCTTCCTCGCTCAAGACGGACACCGACACCGACACCAACTTAGAGGGAGCAGCAGGCTAGCTCTTGGGAAGAATTCCCATCGCCCATTCTCCCTTCACACCTTGGACACTCACCACCCCCATGGGGAAAGTGAAAATGCCAAACCTGGAGTTATTTGATGGGACTCAAGACCCATTCTCAAAGGCATGGCTCAGGCCTGGTTTGCCTCTCTCCCCAACGAGTTCATACGAAGCTTCAAGCAGCTGTCCATGAAATTAAATCGCCACTTCTTTAGCAACAAAAGAAGAAAGAAGATCGCTGCCCAGTTAATCCAGCTCTAACAAGCTAATGGTGAATCCTTGAGGGTGTTTGTCCGATAATTCTCTAAAGCAATGATCAGCAACCCGAACCTAGCAGATCAAACCACCATCACCATCTTCATCAACGGGCTCCATAACAGCAACTTCAAATTTTCCCTAGCCAAAGGCTCTCCCCACAACTGTGGATGCACTTTGGAACAAAGCTGACAAATACATCATTGCAAAAGACATGATGGACAAAACAGAGCCACCTAGGCGCGAGTACCGAAAGTATGAGATGCATGTTCCTGGCCTTAGCTCAAAGATTGAAAGAACGATGAGGGACGTAAGGATGGTTCGCAATCCTGGCCCCAGGAGGTCCCCTAGGCTGCACTTAGAGGTTAACAAACTAGAGGAAGGAAGGGACCAGGCTCTCGCAAACCCTATGCTGGGGGTTGACCCAGGTGCGTGGTGCAAGTACCACGAGGCACTGAGACATGACATCAAAAATTGTTGAGCGCTCAGATACAGGATGAACGAATTGGAGAAAAAATGCGAACTCATAACCTTTAGACCTGCCCGTGAGGAACAGGACAACTCAGGACACGCTCCGAGGCACGTTATTGCAGCCATAAAGCAAAAATGGATGATACAAGTTTCAATGCTTTGGGGAGAAGTGCAGGCAAAGTCAAAAAGTGTCGGCCCTTGACCTTTACGCGAGATGATCTTAAGAATGTCAAAACCCCGCATGAAGATCCCATGGTCATTACCATGGACATTGGTGACTACTCCATTTGAAGGGTTTTGTTGGACCAAGGAAGCTAGGTCAACATCCTTTTCCTCCATTGCTTTGAGCAAATGGAAATATCGCCCGAAAAGCTACACCCCATGATCGGGACCCTCGTAGGGTTCTCCGGGGAAGTGTTTGATCCCCTAGGTGTCATGAGCCTTGGTATCCTCTTGAAAGACAGGGGACAGGGTTGTCATGTCCGAAGTAGTTCTTATAGCAAGTTATAGTTGATTAAATGTAATTCAATAAGTTGTGATATGTGATGTTATACTTGTTAGTACTTGTGAGTTAGGCTTGTACTTAGCCATTGCATAGTATAAATATGATACTTAGAGTGTAAGAAGGATATACAAAGAAATACATACTTTCTTCCCCTATCTTTATCTTCTTCTAATTCCTCATCTAATTTCCCTTCTTCCCTCATCTCAAAATCTCCATTACTTTGTTATAATTCAAGATTGATCCTGAATTATAACAATTGGTATCAGAGCTTTGCATTAACTGCTATTGATCTGGCAAGGAAGAAGAGATTAGCTCAGATGGCCGGAGTGACAACCAGAGCTGGCGCTGCTGCTGCTGCGGCAGTCGCAGCGGCTGCTAATCCGAGTTATGCTGCTGTGAGTACTAACCCGCGTCCTGCAAGTGAGGTCAATCAGTTTGAGCAATTGCGGATTCAAATGCAGGAAATGTTTACTACATTGCAGTTAAACCAAGATCAGAGGATTGCTGAGAGATTGGAGCAACAATCTCAATAGTTGGAAGCTCGAATTCAGGGGTTACAACAAAAATTTGATTGCCAACATATACCAGTTGGAGCAGGATTGCTTTCCCCTGCTCGTCAGCCAGATTGACCTCCAGATCTTGCTGCTTCTCAGTCAGCTAAATCCAATGAACAAGGACCGATCGCAGCTAGGACATTGGCACCTAGACAACCTCGCGTGGAGATAGACACATTTGATGGAAAGAACCCGAATTCTTGGATCAGAAGGTGCGAAAGGTACTTTAAATTTTACCACACGGATGAACTGGAAAAAGTTGAACTAGCTGCTGTTTATTTACAAGGCGATCATGTGACCTAGTATTATAGCTTGATTCGTAGTTGTCCTGATTTAACTTGGGATGATTTTGTGAATGAGTTCTGTGAAAGGTATGGAGAGGAGGATCCGGGAGAGGTGATTGATCACATCAATAAATTAGTTCAAACCTCATCCGTGAGGGATTATATGACTAAGTTTGAGAACATGCGTGCCAGGATGCTCTCTGTGTGCCCGGGAGCTCATGAATCTACTACATTTCTAGCTTTATTAGTGGCCTTAAGCCAAGAATCAAAAACTTGGTCAACGCCTTAAACCCTGTATCCTTGTCCCAAGCCTTTACTCAAGCTAAGTTGATGGAGGCGGCTATTTTATCTAGTCCTGATGTCCCTAGAACTAGGGCTATGCCTGGGGTAACTCTACAACAGGGTGCTTGAGGTTCAACTGCTAAGCCTGTAGGCAATGAGGACAGGAAGAATCAGAGGTTGTGTTTTCATTGTAATCAGAAATACTTTTATGGACATAGGTGTAATCCAAAGCACCTGATGGCTGTGTCTGGAATTGAATCTGGTGAGCTAGAACAAGAATTATCTGAAGAGGATACAACTGAACAACGGTGGGAGGATGACATTGGGGATGGAGATCTTGATGAGATGGAAATTTCTGTTCATGCACTTACAGGAAATGGCTCCCACAACACCATCCGGATCACGGGTGAAGCTGGACAAAAACAGTTATTGATTTTGATCGATAGTGGCAGTACACACAGCTTTGTTGATCCAAAAATTGTGAAGGCTATGGGGCATGAGATGATCAAGACTAATCCCCTAGCTGTTACCGTGGCTTATGGAAATTCCATGATTACTCAAATGAAATGTAAGGAATTCAAATGGAGTATGCAGGGACACAAATTTGGGTATGATTTCAGAGTACTCAAGCTTGGGGGGTTGTGATATGGTTTTGGGTGTGGATTGGATGAAGACGATCATCCCATTAGTGTTTGATTTTGCATAACTATCGGTCTCTTTTGATAGAAAGGGGAAGCGAGTGGTGCTACAAAGAATCATGGAGAAGGGAAGTTTGCAGCTCATGAAGGTTAGTAAGCTTGAGAAATTACTGAGAAAAGAAGGGTGCCAATGGATAGGCCAGCTTAATGCCATCTCTGCAGAACCTGCAACAGCTCCAGAGGTTAGAGACCCTCAAATTGAGACATTGTTGTCAGAGTTCAAGGAGATATTTGCTATGCCCACAGCTCTGCCTCCTCGGAGGGCTCTTGACCATGCTATTCCCTTGAAGGCTCAATCAGACCCTGTAAACTTGAGGCCTTACAAATGTCCTCATTCACAGAAGAGCGAAATTGAAGTGCAGGTGGAAGCATTGTTGAAATCCAAGTTTATAAGGCATAGTTACAGCTCTTATGCCTCTCCAGTGATCCTTGTGAAGAAGAAGGATGGAACTGCTCATATGTGTGTGGACTATAGACATTTGAACTCGCTCACAGTGAAGGACAAGTTCCCCATACCTATCAATGATGATTGACTTGATGAGCTTAATGTGTCTCAGTATTATTCCAAGCTATATTTGAGGCAAGGCTACCATTAGATTTGAGTGAGGGATGAAGATATCCCCAAAATTGCTTTCAGGACCCACCATGGTCACTATGAGTTTGTGGTCATGCCTTTTGGTTTGACAAATGCTCCAGCGACATTTCAAGCAGTAATGAACTGGGTGTTTAAGAAGCAGCTGAGAAAGTTTGTGTTGGTCTTCTTTGATGACATTTTGGTCTACATCCCTTCCTTGGCTGCTCACATCAGTCATTTGAGACATGTTTTTTTTCAATATTGCATCAGAATAAGCTATTCGCTAAGCTTGAAAAACGCTCATTTGCTCAAACCCAAGTCAAATACCTGGGGCACATTGTGTCAAAGGAAGGAGTAGCTATTGACTCAAACAAGGTGCAAGCTATGAGGGATTGGCCTACTCCCCAAAACATCAAACAATTGAGGGGATTCTTTGGCCTAACAGGTTACTCCAGAAAGTTCATTGCGGGCTATGGAATTCTAGCTAAACCCCTCACTAATTTGCTGAAGAATGATGCTTTTGAATGGTCTGGAGTAGCTCAAGATGCTTTAGAAAGGCTCAAGCCAGCCATGTGTTCAGCCCCAGTACTTGCCATGCTGGATTTCCAGCAACCCTTTACCTTAGAAACTGATGCTAGCTGCTTTAGCATTGGTGCAGTTCTGTCACAACACAACAAATCAATTGCTTTTATTAGTCAAGGGTTGAGTCCAAGACACCAACAGCTCTCCCTATATGAGAAAGAGTATCTAGCCATTCTGCTTGCAGTAAAGTAATGGAGGCATTACTTGGAGGGGAACCATTTTATCATCAAAACAGACCACCAGAGCCCCAAACATCTCCTTGAGTAGAAAATCACCATGAGGATACAGAAGAAAGGGCTATTAAGGATGCTAGGCCTCATTTATTCTATTGAATACTGCAAAGGAAGGGAAAACATGGCAGCATATGCCTTCTCTTGCAGATCAGGAGCTGAATTGGATGGCTCTTGTGCAGCCATTTCTTGTATTCTTCCAAAGTGGTTGAAGGAGATTTATAAAAGTTATGCAGGAGATAAATTTGACTCTGATTGCATTACAGCCTTTGCCGTCAACCCTCATTCAAAACAATCTGGTGACATATCAGTATTGAATGGCATTGTGAGGATTAAAGGAAGAATTTATGTGGGAACAGCCACAAATCTGAGAAGATAGATTATCTTGGCCTTTCATTCTTTAGCCTGGGGTGGCCATTCAGGTATAGATGGCACTTATAGAAGGATTAAACAATATTTCAGCTAGGTAGGGGCAAAGAAGGCTGTGGAGGCTTTAGTTCAAGGCTGTGATGTATGCTAAAGAACTAAGACAGAACGTGTGCAGTATCCTGGATTGTTACAACCCCTCCCAATTCCTGAAGGGGCATGGCAACACATAAGCATGGATTTTGTGGAAGGGTTACCTAAGGCTGATGGAAAGGAGATTATATGTGCTGTGGTGGATCGATTCACCAAATTCAGCCACTTTGTCACCCTTAATCATCCCATATCTGCTGAAAATTTGCCCAAGGTGTTCTCGGATAACATCTACAAGCTACATGGATTGCCCCAATCCATTACATCTGATCGTGATAGAATATTCACCAGTCAATTTTGGCAAGAGCTCTTCTTGTTGACGGGTTCCACTTTAGCTCTTAGCTCTGCATATCACCCTCAGTCTGATGGTCAAACTGAAAGGGTGAATTAGTGCATGGAACAATACTTACGCAGCATGACTTATACTTACCCCAAGCATTGGGTTAGATGGCTAGCTCTGGCTGAGTACTAGTACAACACCCATTTCCATTTTTCCATTGGCACCACTCCCTTTAAAGCCCTCTATGGTTATGACCCACCTTCTCCCATGGTGTTACAAGGGATGACTTCTCATGTTTTAGAAGTTACCGATCTCCTTTCTCAGAGGAAACAGCTTATGCTACAACTGAAAGATAATTTGCAGAGGGCTAAATCACGCATGAAGTTTTATGCAGACAGAAAGAGGACTGAAAGATCTTTTCTAGTTGGGGACATGGTTTACCTCAAGCTTCAACCTTATAGACAATCTTCTGTGGCCATATGGAAAAATGTCAAATTGGGAGCGCGTTTCTTTGGCCCTTACAAGATTCTAGAAAGAATAGGTAAAGTGGCTTACAAGTGGCTTACAAGAATAGGAGGTGCTGATTCATTGGGCTAATCTGAATCCTGCACAAGCTAGTTGGGAAGACCTGAGTTTCATTCGCAGCCAATTTCCTGTAGCCTCATTCTTGGGGCAAGAATGATCTTGAGGGGGTGGAATTATCATGTCCGGAGTAGTTCTTATAGCAAGTTATAGTTGATTAAATGTAATTCAATAAGTTGTGATATGTGATGTTATACTTGTTAGTACTTGTGAGTTAGGCTTGTACTTAGCCATTACATTGTATAAATATGATACTTAGAGTGTAAGAAGGATAACAAAAAAAATACATACTTTCTTCTCCTATCTTTATCTTCTTCTATTTCCTCATCAATTCCCTTCTTCCCTCATCTCAAACTCTCCATTACTTGGTTATAATTCAGGATTGAACCTGAATTATAACAAGGGTCATGCACTTAATGCTGAATTTTACGTCGTAGCAGTCTGCTCAGCATTAAATGCCATCTTAGGACGCCCGGTGTTAAATTCATTAGGCACTATGGTTTCAAATTACCACCTCGCCATGAAGTTCAAAACTGACCAAGGAATCATTGTGACAGAGACAGGCTATTAGCAAACAGCCTGTAGGTGTTGCTACACCTAGGAAGCTCCCGAAGTAGGGGAGACGGAGACAGAGAACGAAGGACAAGAAGGCCGAGACCTAGAGGAAACCATCAAAGTCGAGCTAGAGCCAGGAAATTCGGTCCAAATTCAGACGCCACTGGGCACAGACATACGAGACCAGATCCAACAAGTGCTTCAAAAACACTGGGAGGTTTTCACGTATTCGGAAGATGAGATGCCAGGAATAGACAGTCAGATCATCAGTCATCGCTTGAATGTTTCGCTCGAGAAGAAACTTGTGAAACAAAAAAAGCACAACTTCTGTGCTGAACGAAATAAGGTTATAAGTGAAGAAGTGCAAAAACTTCTAAAGGCTAGTTTCATGCGAGAAGTACTATGTCTAGATTGGTTAGAAAATGTAGTTTTAGTGAACAAGCCAAACGGAAGCTGGCGGATGTGTGTGGACTTAACTGACCTGAATGAAGCTCGCCCAAAAGACTTGTTCCCCCTTCCCAAGATAGACTAGCTAGTCGACTCTGCGGTGAGAAACGTGCTGTTCAGTTTCTTGCATTGCCGGTGCCTCCACTTCCCGGTGGTGGTGCCCGCTGGTGATTCCGGTGACCGTAGGTGGGTGAAAATCGTGAGAGAGGTGCTAGGGTTTTGTGGCTGCTGGTGGTTTGAGTAGGACGTGGGGGCTCTGTTCCGGCGAGCCCATCACCGGCGTCTCGTCCTTGGTGGCTCGCCTGTCTCTGCTCGTCCTTCTGGGGGTTGCCCGATGGTCCCTGGTGCCGGTGGGTGGTGGCGGCTACGTTTTCTCTCTCCTCACGGGCTTCTCTCTCCACACAATTTTCTGGAGCAAACGCATGTAAGTCCTCTTGGTCTCTTTGCTAGGTCTTGTTGGCCAGTTTTCGATCGATTTTTTGGCCGGTGAGGTTGGCGGTGGCCGGAGCTTGGGTGGTTGCTTTAGAACCCTAATTTTCTAAGGTTTTTTTCCTTGTCCTTTACTACTTTTATTCACGCACCATGTCTGGGGTGCGTGACGCGGTGGGTGGGGGTTCGGATCCAGCGGGTGGTGGTGCGAGTGCCACCACTTGGGCTTACTGGGTTCGCTCCACTGATTTAAACACCTTGCAATACTTTGAACCCGTACTTGTTGATGGCAAGCCTTTAGGGGTTGTACCTAATGAGGTCCTTGACTTCGCCAATGATCTATGGGAGCGTTTTTTAGTGGGTAGGCTTATTGGCACGGGTTTGGCTTACTCTCGTGCCCAAGAGATTGTGAACTTTCTCTGGGGTAATTAGGGCCTTGAATGTGTCCTATCTGATGGAGAGGTTTATTACTTTCGGTTTCACACTAGGGCGCAAGCCGAGAACATGTTGTTAGGTGGTTGTTGGTTCTTCAGGGGTATTTGCATGTCCCTCCAGCTTTGGACGGAAGGACTAACAGTGCATAGGGATAGCCAAACTGCTCCTGTTTCGGTCTAGATATTGGGTCTTCCTTTGTCACTTTGGAACCCCGCGGGAATTAGATATGCTAGTAGTACCGTTGGTAGATCTTTGTTCATGCACAAAGTCACGGCTGAGGGCACTCGTTTGCAATACATTCGGGCATGTGTTGAGGCCATGGCTCCTGTGCCGTCAGAGACCCTCATTGAGGTGCGTGGTGTTTGGGTCCACCTTGGTATCACGTGTGAAGGAATGCCGAAGCATTGTCCGACTTGTATGGTGTTTGGGCATGATTGTTCTCCTCCTGCTGCTCGGGAGGCTCCTAGTAACTCCGCCCCAATGCTAGGGCATAGAAAGAAGAAAAAAATCTAAAAATAAAAATGGTGCTGAGACTTCGGGTTGCCTCACGGTGCCGGTGGGTGTCGGATATGATTCCTTTAATTCTTGGTTGTAACTGATCTTGTATTGCATGTGTTGTTTTTGAGTTGCTTTAGTGTTGTATTCAAATGTTAGTTGGCAGGCCATTTGGGCGCCAAAGTCGGTTAGGAGGTCAAATCAAGTCAAATGTGGCGGCTGGTTTAAGTTCTTGGCGCCAGATTTGGTTAAAGTCGGTTTTAGCTTTGGGTCTTGGTTCAATGTACTAGATCTAGTATAAATAAGCTCAAATCATGAATTCATCATTCAATCAATACAATTCAGATTTTCCTTTGAAAATTCTCTCTCTATTTCTCATCTCCTTCTCTATTTCTCATCCCCTTCACTTCTTTTCTCATCTTAACTCTCTCTTCTACAAGGTTAACTTCCAATTCTTGGATTGGAAGCTAACAATTGCTATCAGAGCTGGTTCAAGCAATCAATTGATTGATTGGAGCTGGCAAAACAAAAGAAAAATAAACAAAATATGGCTGACAGAGTGAGGACTCGATCGGGAGCTGGTGGAGCCAATGCAGCTGCAGTTGTTAGTCCTGATGTGTCTTATGCTGTTGTTGCTGATGCAAATGCTACAGCCGGACCTTAGTATCTTCCTACTGATCATCTTCAGGACATATATGATCGCCTTAACAATTCACAAAAGCTTGACCAAAAGTTTGAACAATTTGAAGATCGATTGCTTTTAAAAATGCAGCAGTTACAACTGGAAGGTGACTTGAGAAAGGAAGATCGTTTGCAGCAAATTGAGGCAAAGCTTATGAATTTGCAAATCAGATTAGGAAGCAAGGAAAATCATCAGTTAATGCGATTCTTAAGCCTGCTAGTCAGATTATTCCCCTTGCTGAAATTGTTCAACCGCAAGTGAACAATAGCAGAACTGAAAGTTTAGAAAGGAATCGAGATAAATCTCCTATGATTCAACCAGAGGCTGGACCTTCAATTCAAATCAGATCAGTGAATTATTTTAGAGGTTGAGATTGCTGCAGAGAATCATGATCGAACCACAGAACAAGCTCATTCTCGATTGTATGGCCAGAATTCCGGTTTGAATTCAAGACCTCTTGATTCTGTTGTTCACCATAGAAATTCAATTGATGACTTCGAACATCAAGATAGGCCACCTGATCAGCATGAACAGCAAAGATCAGTGAGTATTGATACTACATCTGGTGGCAGGAGCAGTTCTCACAGGCAGCCAAGGGGTCAAATCGAACCTTTTGATGGCAAGCAACCTGAGTCATGGTTGAGAAGGTGTGATCGGTATTTCCATGACTATAACATAAGTGAAGCTGAAAAAGTTGAGCTGGCAGCAGTGCACTCACATGGAGATCATGAGGTGTGGTTCTATAGTGTGTTGAAAAGCAAACCTAATCCTTCTTGGGGCCAATTCGTAGAAGAATTGTGTGAACTGTTATGGAGAAGAGGAGACAAGTGATGTAGTTGACAATTTTAATAAGGTGTATCAAACAACTACCGTGAAAGAATACATGATCAGGCTTGAGAACCTACAAGCTAGCATGATATCCATCACTTCACAAGCTTCGAAGGCATATTATGTCTCTAGTTTCATTAGTGGTTTGAAGCCTAGGATCAAGAACATGGTGAAGGCCATTGGTCCTAAGACTTTGTCTAATGCTTATAACAAGGCTAATTTGATTGAAGCCATGATTGTAACTGCAAGTGATAAGAGTAAACTTAAAGGCAGTAACTTCAGATCTCATCACAGGGATGCATTAAGCTCCAAATCTGGTCGTGTTGTTGACATGAGGTCAGTGAGATTATGTTACAGATGCAACCAGCCTTACCAGCCCGGACATAGATGCAACTCCAAATCCTTGATTTCTGCAAGAGGATCACGGGTAGAAATTAATTAAGACAGTGAGAATTCAGAAGCTGAGGATGACAGTTCTAAGCATTCTTCACAAGATGAGTTGATGGAGGATGAAATCGAGATTTCTACGAAAGCCTTGAACGGGAATGGAGCTCACAATACCATTCGCATCAAGGGAAAGGCTGGTAAGACTTCCATCACCATTCTTATTGATAGTGGAAGCACTCATAGCTTTGTTGATCCCACATTGGTAAAGAAAGTGAGACATGAGGTGACTAAGACCCATCCTTTGGTTGTTATGGTGGCTGATGGCAACTCCATTACTACTTAAAATAAGTGCCAAGCATTCCAATGGTCTATGTAAGATCATCAATTCACTTTTGATTTCAGATTTCTTCCCTTGGGAGGTTGTGATATGGTGCTCGGGGTAGATTGGATGAGATCATTCAATCCGGTGGTGTTTGACTTTGATAAAATGACAGTAGCATTTGAAGTTCATGGCACCAAGGTCTCACTGCAAGGTATTACTGATCAAGCACAGCTTCGGTTGATCAATGGCAAGCGTTTACAAGGTGGATTCAAGAAGAATGCAATTCAATGGCTTGGGCAATTGTTTGTTATCTCACCTGCTGAATTTCAGCCAGTAATTCAGCCTGAGGTTCACGCCTTAATTGCAGAGTTTGAAGATGTTTTTGAGCAGCCAAAGAGCCTTCCTCCTCAAAGGAGTGTAGATCATGCCATACCACTTCGAGCAAATTCTGATCCAGTGAAGATCATACCATACCAGTATGCTCATTCTCAAAAGTCAAAAATTGAGAAGCAAGGTGATGAATTGCTTCAAATGAGCTTCATTAGACCAAGCCACAGTCCCTTTGCCTCACCTGTGATTCTTGTGAAGAAGAAGGATGGGACAACTAGGATGTGCATCGATTATCGCCAATTGAATTCCTTGATAGTGAAAGATAAGTTCCCTGTTCCTGTGATAGATGATTTGCTTGATGAGTTATATGGAGCACATTTCTTCTCTAAGCTTGATTTGAGATAGGGATATCATCAAATCAGAGTTCTTGAACTGGATATATATAAGACTACTTTTCAGACTCACCATGGGCACTTCAAGTTTGTTGTTAATCTATTTGGCCAAACGAATGCTCCGGCCACCTTTCAAGCTGCTATGAACGACATCTTTAAGCCTTTTTTGAGAAGATCAATGCTGGTCTTCTTCGATGACATATTGATATATAGTTCTTCGTATGAGGATCATCTCATACACCTTCGAGAGGTATTTGTGGTGATGCAGCAGCACAGATTCATTGCCAAATTGTCTAAATGCTCATTTGCTCAGACCAAGCTTGAGTATTTGGGCCATATAATCTCTCATGAAGGAGTCTCCACCAATCCTACCAAGGTTCAAGCAATGCAAGATTGGCCAATACCAATAACTTTGAAGCAATTAAGGGGATTCTTGGGATTGACCGGTTATTATAGGAAGTTCATTAAAGTTTATGGATCTATTGCAAAGCCTTTGACTGAACTCCTTAAAAAAGATGCTTTTAAGTGGTTTGAAAAGGCTCAAGCAGCCATTAAAGCTCTCAAGACAGCCATGTGTGCAGCCCCGGTCTTAGCCATGGCTAATTTTGCTGAAATCTTTATTCTGGAGACAGATGCAAGCGGGTCTGGAATTGGAGCTGTTCTTTCTCAACAAGGGAGGCCTATTGCTTATTTGAGTCAAGCTCTTAGTCCCAAGCATCAAGCTATGTCCACATATGTTAAGGCTTCAAAGATTTGTCTTGAGCCTTAACCTTGGTTGGGATAGAGAGAGTATGAGATGAGAAGAGAATATAGAGTTTAGATGAGATAAGAAGGGAAAGGAGATGAGGAGTAGAGAGAAATATCAAAAGATATCAATTCATTCATCAAAAGTTATCTGGATTACAAACTAGAGACATCTATTTATACTACTTGCTCTTAGGATGATTAACTCTAAAAATATCTAGAGATACAATGCATGTGGACCAAGAGCTAACCAACTCATCCAACAACTAACTAACTAGCAGCCATACTTGACCGGCATTGACCTCCTAAGCAAGACCACACTAAAGCTCACTTATTACAAGACTTACAAGAGACTTATGCAACTAATTACATCAAGACTCAATCTAGTTAATCCTAAACACGCTAATACAACTCCTTAGCTAGATTCAACCACTTATTACATTTCTTAAGCTAACAAGTATCTAACAGCAACAAGCATAAGCAGCAGCAGCAGCCAACAGCAGCTAACAGCAACAATATAGCAGCAAAACAGCATCACAACCACCACAAGTTCATGCCTCGGCTTCTCGGATCATAACAACATATGAGAAGGAATACTTGGCTATTCTTCTATCAGTCGAGAAATGGAGGCATTACATGGATGGTCATAGATTCATTATTCGAACCGATCATGAAAGCCTCAAACACCTCCTAGAGCAAAAGATTGTGACTAGAATTCAAAAGAAGGGATTAATGAAGATGCTAGGCCTTGATTATGCTACTGAATACCAAAGAGGTAAAGAAAATGCAGCTGCAGACGCTTTATCAAGGAGATTTGAAGATGCTGAACAAGGCTTGTGCTGTGCTATGTCCATTGTTTTACCATCGTGGATGGATAAAGTTTATAAGTCCTATGAGGGTGATTCATTTGTTCAAGAGTGTGTGATTGCAAGCCTGGTGAAAAATATAGAAAAGGATGATAGTGTTGCTGATTTATCAATGCAGAAAGGCATTATCAGATTGCAGAATAAGCTTTACATTGGCACTTCGATAGATTTGAGGGATCACATTGTCAGGGCCTCACATGATTCAGCTTGGCGAGGACACGCTGGTGTAGAGGGCACTTATCAAAAAGTTAAAGCTTATTTCAGCTTGCCAAGCATGAAGAAGACAGTGAATGTGTATGCTAAAGCATGTGAAATCTGTCAACAAACCAAGTTGGGAGATCATAGATACAAGGGACTTCTTCAACCTCTTCCCATTCCCGATGGAGCTTGGATCAATATTAGCATGTATTTCATTGAGCGTTTGCCCAAGTCTGACGGCAGGGAGGTCATACGGGTTGTAGTGGATCGTTTCACCAAATATAGCCTCTTCATTTCACTCATAAGGCCTGTTACCGCAGAGAGATTGGCAAAAATCTTCCTTGACAATATATATAAGTTACATGGATTGCCTCAATCCATTGTACCCAATCGGGACAAGATTTTTACAAGAAATTTTTGGAGGGAATTGTTCAAGCTGCTGGGTACTACATTGGCACTTAGTTCATCTTATCATCCCCAAACAGATGGACAAACCGAGCGTGTTAATCAATGTATTAAGCAGTACCTTCGGAGCATTGTTTTCTCACAGCCCAGAGAGTGGAACCGATGGCTTTCTTTAGCTGAATATTGGTTCAAAACTCATGTACATGCAACTATTGGCACTACTCCTTTCCAAGCTCTATATGGATATGCTCCTCCTACCCCATTTATGCTACAGCAACCTATTCCATCTGAATTTGCAGCAACTGATTTTATATAGCAGAGAAAGCAAATGATGCAAATCCTCAAGGATAATCTCCTCCAAGCACAAGCAAGAATGAAATTCTAGGCTGATAAAAAGAGGGTAGACAAAAATTACTAAGTTGGAGACATAGTCTACCTCAAATTACAACCTTATAGACAGTCTTCTTTGGCTGTTAGGAAGAATGTCAAGCTAAGTGCTCGTTTCTTTGGTCCATACAAGATTTTGGACAAGATTGGCAAAGTTGCATACAAACTTGACTTACCTCCTCATTCATACATTCACCCAGTGTTCCATGTATCATTACTTAAAAAACAGGTGAAGAATGGAGTTAAAAGCTCACGGGAACCACCAGAAGTTGGAGCAAATGGAGCATTGTTGTTGTAGCCTGCTGCTGTCAAGGGGCAAAGGATGATGAAGGTTGCAGATGGAGCTTTGCAAGAGGTTTTGGTGCAGTGGCGTAGTTTGGACAAGAGCTTTGCTACATGGGAGAACCTTATATTCTTGAAGAGTCAATTTCCATGCTTTTCTCCTTGAGGACAAGGAGATTCTCAAGGGGGAGGGAATGTTATGATTCCTTTAATTCTTGGTTGTAACTGGTCTTGTATTGCGTGTGTTGTTTTTGAGTTGCTTTGGTGTTGTATTCAAATGTTAGTTGGCAGGCCATTTGGGCGCCAAAGTCGGTTAGGGGGTCAAATCAAGTTAAATGTGGCGGCTGGTTTAAGTTCTTGGCGCCAGATTTGGTTAAAGTCAGTTTTAGCTTTGGGTCTTGGTTCAATGTACTAGATCTAGTATAACTAAGCTTAAATCATGTAAATTCATCATTCAATCAATACAATTCAGATTTTTCTTTGGAAATTCTCTCTCTATTTCTCATCTCCTTCTCTATTTCTCATCCCCTTCACTTCTCTTCTCATCTTAACTCTCTCTTCTACAAGGTTAGCTTCCAATTCTTGTATTGGAAGCTAACAGTGTCATGGTGGTTGATGGGAGCGGGGCTGGTGGTGTGGCTATTACCGCTAGACCGATGGAGGAGTGGAGAGTCGCTGGTGGGGAGAGCGAGAGTGGGCCGCCTGTTAGTGGTGGGCCTGACCAGCCTGCGGCTCACACCAGGCCCAATTTAGGGTCGGGTACTATCAAGCCCGTGCTGGGCCCTGCACTGGCCCACACCTCTCATTATTCTCCTGATTCGTCCGCTGATGGTGAGGAAGCTAGCTCGATGGAGGATTTGAGTCGGGCTCTTGTTCCTATGGAGGTTGAGGAGGTTCAGGATGCTCTTTTGGGGATTTATAAGCCTCTTGTTTGTGTTGAGAGCCGGCCCGCACAGACAGCTCCTAGTATCAAGTCTCCGAACCGGTTTGCTCCTTTGGCCGAGCGGCGGTCTGGGGAGGTGTCCACGTCAGATGCTCCTCCCAACCTTGCTCCAGATGTTCGTGTTACGCGCTTTGCTGCTGCTCTCGTTGCTCAGGTTGTTCAGGCTACTTGGGGCGCTCAGGATGCTCAGGCTACTCGTGGTAGCTGTAATGGCCGTGGGGGTCTGCGATAGTTCTCTAGTTTCCCATGATAGGATGCTGGAAGGTGAGGGGGTTTAATAACCCCAATACTATCAGTGTTGTGCATCACTGGATCTCTTCCAGTCATTTAAGTCTTGTTGGCTTGGTTGAGACCAAGACCAACCTTGGTTTTGTTGAGTCCACTGTTACCCGCTGTGCTGAGGGGTGGTAGTTTCTGATCAGTGGGGTGCGACCCCGTGGGTGTTGCATCATTGTTTTATGGGATCTGACTTTCTACAGTGTAGTGAGAGTGCAGAGTGGAGATTAGTATCTCACCTGCCGAGTTTCTGATATTCGAGGTGATGTGGACTTCACTGCTACATTTGTCTACAGCTTTAATGAGCCGGGACAGCGTCAGGAGCTATGGAGGTATATTCGAGGAGCTAGTGTTGGTCTTTAGGGGGAGCCTTGGATACTCCTTGGGGACTTTAAAGCTATCCTCAATCCGAGTGACAGGAGAGGTGGTCAAGACTCTTGGCCTGGCCACATGGATGACTTGAGAGACTGTGTTCATGATTCTGAGCTCACAGTCCTATCGTTCTGTGGGCTACGTTACACGTGGTCCAATGGGTTAGATGGGGACACTCTCATTCTGAAGTGTCTCGACTAGTGCATGGCGAGCGAGGGCTGGCTTCGCACTTATTCTTCCTCATCTGCTGAGTTCTTTCCATGGTAGTTATGTTCAGACCATTGTCCCTTTGTAGTTAAAGGCCTTAGAGAGCGCTGCACATCGCGGCTCCCTTTCAAGTTATTTAACTTTTGGGCTGACCAGGACGAGCTTCTACCTACTGTGACGAGGATTTGGGAGGCTAGCATTGAGGGCACGCCTATGTTTAAGCTCACACAGAAGCTGAAAAGGCTGAAGGGTCAGCTGAAGGCCCTCAATGCTAGACATTAAAGCCACATATCTGCTCGGGTTGTGGCGGTGAGGGATGCCTGGACAGAGGCTCAGCGGGCTTTAGATGATGGGCCTGAGAGTATGTTACTTCGTGAGGAGGAGCGTCATTTGTCTCGAGAGTACTTGCGGTTGTGTAGGGATGAGGAGGCTTTCTATCGTCAGAAGTCTCGCATCCAATGGCTCTCTTTGGGAGATCAGGCACCCGATTTTTTCATAAGTCTGTCACGCATCGGCAGGCTAGGAGCTGGATCTCTTCTATCATTCGTGCTGGTGGCAGGAGGACGTATGATGATAGTGAGATTTCTGAGGTAGGAGTCTCCTACTTTCGAGACTTATTGACAGAGCCCAGTGGGCCACTTCATGAGGATATTTTCAAGCTCTTTTAGATCTATCTTTCTGAGGATTAGGCTCATCCGCTATCGGTTCCGGTTACTGATGTTGAGGTGAGATATGCACTGTTCTCCACTGGTGATGATAGGGCGCCTGGCCCTGATGGTTATACCTCCCTCTTTTTAAGAGGGCTTGGGACATGGTGTGGCATGATGTTGTTCGGGCTGCCCGGTCTTTCTTTCAGTCAGGGCGCATGCTTGGCGCTCTGAACTCCACTAGTATCAGTTTGATCCCGAAGGTGGAGAATCCCTCCACTTTTGCTGAGTTTCACCCGATCTCCTGTTGCAATGTGATCTATAATTGCATCACTAAGATCATTGCAAACAGACTGAAGGGGGTTCTTCCTTACCTCATTGATGACTCGCAGTCTGCTTTCATTCCTAGGCGGAGGATATCTGATTGTATTATGTTGGCTCAGGAGCTTCTGTGCGACTATCACGTTCAGATGGTTTGGCCTCGATGCGCTCTGAAGGTTGATCTTCGCAAGGCTTTTGACATGGTGTGTGGGGAGTTCATTCTTACTGCTATGAACTGTATGGGTATACCTGAGGTTATAACACGATGGGTGCGGGAGTGTCTTTCCACAACCAGAGTTTCAGTCGCCATTAACGGCGAGCTTCATGGTTTTTTCTGCACGAGTAGGGGCAATAGGCAGGGGGATCCCCTCTCGCCCTACCTCTTTGTTATTTCCATGGAGGGCTTATGGGGTTTGCTTCGCCGTGCATCTTCTGATCCGGGGTTTCACTTTCATCCTCGTTGCCCGAGTACCAGCCTTACTCACTTGTGCTTTGCTGATGACCTTATGATTTTTAGTGAGGTTATGAGGGCAGTTTGTTGGTTCTACGACAGGCCTTAGATCATTTTGCTGCATTGTTGGGGCTGTCTTGAATATGGCAAAAAGTATCGTCTTCATTACCGAGGTTGATTCTGAGCTTCAGCAAACTCTCCTTGATATTCTGGGGTTCCAGTTGGGTCAGTGCCCGGTCAGGTATCTAGGGGTGCCGCGCATCACGACGAGGCTTAGGTTCATTGACTGTAAGCCTCTATTAGACCGCATCCTTGCTCGCATCTGGCTCTAAACATCTTGTGCTTTATCCTATGCCGGGGCGCTTGCAGCTTATCAGATCGGTCATATTCTCTATTCAGGTCTTCTGGTCATCTGTCTTCATTCTCTCGAAGCTGATGATCAAGAAGATTAAGTCGACTCTTGCAGCCTTTCTCTGGAAGGGCGCTTCTCTTGGTCCGGGTGGGGCCAAGGTCTCCTGGGACCATCTCTATTACCCTCGCAGGGAGGGCGGTCTCGGGGTTCAAAGTCTACATGAGTGGAACCAGGCTTCTCTTATGAAGCATATTTGGGTTCTACTCACCGATCATGACTCTCTATGGCCTCGGTGGATTCATGCCAACCGACTCGAGTAGTCCTTCTGGGATATTCAGCCAATAGGTTCGATTTCATGGTCTTAGAGGAGCATTCTTAGTGTTCGATTGCTTTGTGCTGGGGCTTTTTGGCATATCATTGGTGATGGCCGGGACACTGCTTTGTGGTCTGATTACTGGCTGCCGTGTGGACGTCTAGAGGGGCGGTTCACTTTTCGCCTCCTCCATTCCACTGGTCATCTTTTGGGATCCCGAGTTTCAGATATTATCGAGGGTGATCAGTGCGTTTGCCACGGAACATTGAAGAGCTACTTCCTATCTGGGGTTCTGTTGACTTCAGGCCCCGACTAGGGGTAACTAATTGTGTACGATGGTTGAGGGACCCATTTGGGGTTTCACCACTAGATAGGCATGGGAAATGATTCGCAGTCGGAGGAAGGAGGACTCCATCCATCATCTCCTTTGGTTTTAGCTTCACATCCCGAGGCACTCTTTCATTTTGTGGCTTACCTCCTGTGAGCGACTATGGACATTTGACAGACTAATGAGACATCGAGTGCAGGATGTTCAGGCTACTTGCATATTGTGCGGGTCAGATGCTGAGTCGCATGACCATCTCTTCTTCACCTGCAGCTACTCTGCTATTGTTTGGTCTAGGGTGTCCTCTCGCACCTCTTTTGCCTGGCCCACGCTTCCATGGCGCGAGCTGGTTCAGTGGGCTGCTACCAGGCTCCATGGCCGCGGGGTGGATCAGATCCTTACCCGCCTTTGTGTCTCCGCTACGGTTTACATCCTCTGGTATGAGCGTAACCTTAGCATTCATCGCTCCCAGTCTAGGCCTTCTACAGTCATCACTGAGGTGATCACAGGATTGGTCCGCAGTCATCTTATTACTGCTGCTATGCTTCGAGGTGCTTATCACCACTCGCAGCTTCTGCAGGAGTGGGAGATTGAGCATTAGCTTTGTTTGCTTTCATTTGCTTGTTCTCTTTGTTTGGTCATGTTGGCCGTTGATACTTCTTGCTTTGTTTCTTTCTTTGATTGATTCTTTGATGTAGGCCTCTTTGCCTTGGCTTAGGGTACGCCCCTCGTAGACTTGTAGATATATTTTTGTTTATATATGGTATTTATCACTGATTTACCAAAAAAAAAAAAATCATCAAATCGCGATGGACCCTGAAGACGAAGAAAAAAACGTCTTTCATCACTCACGAGGGCACATATTGCTTCCAAGTCATGATGTTCGGATTGAAAAATGTCGGAGCCACATACCAGTGCCTAATGAACCATGTCTTTCGACAGCAAAATAGGGAAAAACTTGGAGGTCTACGTTGATGATATGATCATAAAAAGCAAGAAGACCACAGATCACATGGCCGACCTAAGGGAAACTTTGGAAACGCCAAAAGCCCATGGAATGCAGCAAAACTCAAACAAGTGCACGTTCGCTGTTCTGGAAGGGAAAGTTTTTGGTTTCATCGTAAGCGCTAGGGCGACAGAAGCTAATCCCGTCAAGATAGATGCCATACTAAGAATGGAAACACCGCAAACACAGAGGGATATAAAAAAATTGATCGGCTACTCAGCCGCTCTCAATAGATTCATCAGCCGGCTAGCGAATCGATTCCTCCCCTTCTTCAAAGTACTGCGGAGAAGAGAGGCTTTCAATTGGGATGACAATTGTGAACAAGCTCTCCGAGAACTCAAGGAACACTTGGAAAAGCTCCCAAACATGTGAAAACCTATAATGGGAGAGGATATGATCCTCCCTATCTCAGCATCAAACAATATGGTAACCGCGGTCTAATATCCGAAAGACAAACCTTCAATTGCCAGTCTACTTTGTGAGTCAAATATTGAGGGACGCCGAGACGCAATACTTTTCTTTTTTCTTTTTTTTTTGGTAAATCGGTGATAAATACCATATATGATCAAAAATATATGTATAAGTCTACGAGGGGCATACCTTAAGTCAAGGCCAAAAGCCTACATCAAAGAATCAATCATAGTAAGAAACAAAGCAAGAAGTATCAACGGTCAACATGACCAAACAAAGGGAACAAAGCAAACGAAAGAAAACAAAGCTAGTGCTCAATCCCCCACTCCTGCAGAAGCTGCGGGTGGCGATGCGCACCGCGAAGCGTAGGGGCAGCAACAAGACAGCTGCGGACCAATCCTGTGATCTCCTCAGTGACAACTGCAGAAGGCCTAGACTGGGAGCGATGAATCCTCAGGTTACGCTCATACCAGAGGATGTAAACCATCGCAGAGAGATAAAGGCTGGCAAGGATCCGATCCACCCGTGGCCACCAAACCTGGTAGCAGCCCACTGAACCAGCTCGCACCATTGTAGCGTGGGCCAGGCAAAAGAGGTGCGAGAAGACACCCTAGACCAAAGAGTAGCATAGTAGCTGTAGGTGAAGAAGAGATGATCATGTGACTCAGCATCTGATCCACACAACATGCAAGTAGCCCGTACATCCTGCACTTAATGTCTCAGCAGTCTATCAAATGTCCATAATCGCTCACAGAAGGCAAGCCACAAAATGAAGGAGTGTCTCGGGATGTGAAGCTGAGACCAAAGGAGGTGATGGATGGGGTCCTCCTCCCTCCGACTGCGAATCATCTCCCATGCCGATCTAGTGGCGAAAACCCTAGATGGGTCCCTCATCCACCGAACACTGTCAGCTATCCCCGATCGGGGCCTAAAGTCAACTGATTTCCAGATTGGAAGCAACTCATCAATATCCCGTGGGAAACGTCACTGATCATCCTCAATAATATCTAAAACATGAGAGTCGAAACGATGACCAGTTGAATGGAGGAGGCGGAAAGAGAACCGCCCCTCCAGACGACCACACGACAGCCAATAATCGGACCACGAAGTAGTGTCCCAGCCATCACCAATTATATGCCGAAAAGCCCCAGCACAAGGCGATCGAACATCAAGAATTCTCCTCCATGACCATGAAATCGAACCTCTCGGTTGAATATCCCAAAAGGATTTCTCCTTGAGTCGGTTGGCATGAATCCACTGAGGCCAAAGAGAGTCACGATCAGTGAGTAGAACCCATATATGCTTCATGAGAGAAGCCTAGTTCCACTCATGCAGACGCCGAACCCCATGTCCACCCTCCCTATGAGGATAACAGAGATGCTCCCAGGAGACCTTGGCCGCAAGGGTTGACTCAATCTTCTTGATCATCAGCTTTGGGAGAATGAAGACAGATCACCAGAAGATCTGAGTAGAGAACATGATCGATCTGATAAGCTGCAAGCGCCCGGCATAAGATAAAGCACGAGATGTTCAGAGTCTTATGCGAGCATGGATACGGTCTAATAGAGGCTTACAGTCGATGAATCGAAGCCTCGTCGTGATGAGCGGCACCCCTAGATACCTGACTGGGCACTGACCCAACTGGAACCCCAGAATATCAAGAAGAGTCTGTTGAAGCTCAGAATCAACCCCAGTAATGAAGGTGGTACTTTTTGCCGCATTCGAGGATAGCCCCGATAATGCAGCAAAACAATCTAAGGCCTATCGTAGAACCAACAAACTACCCTCATAACCTCACTAAAAATCATAAGATCATCAGCAAAGCACAAATGAGTAAGGTTGCTACTCCGGCAACGAGGATGAAAGAGAAACCTCGGATCAGAAGATGCGCGGCTAAGTAACCCCCGTAGGCCCACCATGGCAATAACAAAGAGGTAGGGCGAGAGAGGATCCCCCTACCTGATGCCCCTGCTCGTGCCGAAAAACCCATGAAGCTCGCCGTTAATGGCGACTGAAAATCTGGCTGTGGAAAGACACTCCCGCACCCATCGAATCATGATCTCAGGAATACCCATACATCGCATAGCAGTGAGAATGAACTCCCAGCATACCGTGTCAAAATCCTTGCAAAGATCAGCCTTCAGAGCACATCGAGGCGAAAGCGTCTGAAGGTGATAATCTCGCAGAAGCTCCTAAGCCAACATAATAGTGTCAGATATCCTCCGCCCAGGAACGAAAGTAGACTGCGAGTCATCAGTGAGGCAAGGAAGAACCGCCTTCAGCCTATTCGCAATGATCTTAGTTATGCACTTATAGATCACATTGCAACAGGAGATCGGGTGGAAGTCAGCGAAGGTGGAAGGATTCTCCACCTTCGGGATCAAGCTGATACGAGTAGAATTCAGAGCGCCAAGCATGTGCCTGACTGAAAGAAAGGTCGGACAGCCCGAACAACATCACACCCCACCACATCCCAAGCCCTCTTAAAAGAAAGGGAGGTATAATTATTAGGGCCAAGTGCCCTATCATCATCAGTGGAGAATAAAGCATTTCTCACCTCAACATCAGTAACCCGAATAGATAGCGGACGAGCCTGATCCTCAGAAAGACGGGTCTGAAAGAGCTCTAAAATATCCTCACGAAGCGGTCCACTCGACTTAGTTAATAAGTCTCGAAAGTGGGAAACTCCTACCTCCAAAACCTCATTGCCATCATACGTCCTCTTGCCATTAGCGTGAATGATAGACCAGATCCAGCTCCTAGCCTGCCGATGCGTGATAGACCTATGGAAAAATCGGGTGCCCTAATCTCCCAAAGAGAGCCTCTGGATGCGAGATTTCTGGAGATAGAAAGCCTCCTCATCCCTACATATTCGCGAGTACTCCCGAGATAGTCGATGCTCCTCCTCACAAAGTAACGTACTCTCGGGTCCATCATCTAAAGCCCGCCGAGCCTCAGACCAAGCATCCTTTGCCGCCACAACCCGAGCCGATATGTGGCTATAATGTATAGCATTGAGGGCCTTCATCTCACCCTTCAGTCTCTTCAGCTTCTGAGCGAGTTGATACATAGGCGTGCCCTCAATACTAGTGGCCTAAATCCTCCTCACAATTGGTAGGAACTCCTCATGGTCAGCCCAAAAGTTAAAGAACTTAAAAGGGAGCCGCGATGTGCAGTGCTCTCGAAGGCCTCTAACTACAAAAGGACAATGATCTGAACATAAATCCTGTGGAAGGATCTCAATAGATGAGGAAAGCTAGCCCTCGCTCACCATGCACCAATTAAGATGCTTCAGAATGAGAGCGTCCCCATCTAACCCATTAGACCACGTGTGACGTAGCCCAGAGAACTGCAGAACTGTGAGCTCATAATCATGAACACAGTATCTGAAGTCAGCCATGTGGCCAGGCCAAGAGTCCTGACCACCTCTATGTCACAATCTCGAGATTGTGACGGCCAAAGTTCACCACTTAGGCCCGTAATGACAATAGAGGTTTAGATGAGAAAAGAAAGAAAGAGATTTTGAGATGAGAAAAGAGTTAGAATTTAGAGTGAGATGAGAAAGAATTAGAATAAGATGAGAGATTGAGAGAGTTAGATGAGAGAATAAGAGAAATATTTCATAAATTTCATTGATTGGATGATTACAAAATGAATTACAATTTCCTATTTATAGATCATACAAAGAAATAGAAAAAATATTAAAATAATATCTAATAATATCTAAAATATCAATTACATCAATTAAATCTCAAAATACAATCTTAGAAGATCTAATCCTAACGGCTAGTTTAAGAAAAACCAACGGCTAATACAACTGGGCACTAACGGCTAGTTGGGGAGTGCCTGGGCACGGCTATGCTGCCTTAAACTAGTATTAAGTGCAACGCAATCAAGGTTAAGCCTTCGCCATCAAAGCCTTAAACTAAAGCCTCAATTTTGAACTCGTCAAAATTTGGGAATAAATTAAAATAGGAAGTTCATACCTGAAACCTGAAAGACTCTATTACTAAAGAAGCAAGTATAGCAAGTTGTTCTACACTAAGCTAAGCTATGGTAAGTTACGGTACTCCGAAGAAAAGAGCATAATTGTGCTATAAAGAAAACTTGATGAAGTTTTGTATTGTGTGTGTATTTTGGACTACAATAGTGTCTTTTAATTATAGATAAACTAAATAACAGGTACCCCTTGATTCCGCCGCATTTTCGCCCCATGTTATGCCACCAAGCTTCTTTTTACGTGCTAAGGATTAATTAACGTGTCCATGATTCAGTTTTGGAGGGAATTCCTTGAAGCCCACGTTTGAATTTTTAGTTGAAGTCCCTTTAGAATCCTCACATTTTCTGGGATTAAGCTTAGTGCCCAAGTATCTGAAATTCACGCTCTAAGTAACTATCTTGAGCTTGAAAACCACTTATCTTGCAGCCTTCTTGGCATCCCCTTGTGCTCGAGCTCCTTTTATCTTTCAACCATCTCAAGCCTCAAGTAGATGATTCCCTTGTGAGGGAGATGATCCTCTTAGGAGACTGGGCTTTAGGCACCGTTACTTTAGCACCTAGGGTGTAAACTAGGACCTTTGAGTGGGTGGCTATGACATTCGACTTGAAGGACGCTGGTGCCACCTACTTGAGAGTAATGAACGTGATCTTTCATAACCTAATTGGCAAGACCATGGGAGTCTACATAGACAATATCGTGGTGAAATCAAAATCCCAAGTCAAGCACTTGCAAGACTTGAGTGGGATGTTCCTCAGAATGAGAACCCATAACCTCAAGATGAATCCATTAAAGTGTTCCTTTGGCGTATGTGATGGAAATTTTTTTGGTTTTCTAGTACACCAGAGGGGCATCGAAGTGGACATTAATAAGACTAAGGCCAATCAATAGGAAAAACTACCTTCGAGCAAAAAGAACCTTCAATGCTTCTTGAGGCAGGTTAACTTTCTGAGACGTTTCATTTCTAATGTCGCAGGGAAAACTAAAGTCTTCTCACCACTATTGAGAATCAAGTCTGAAAAGGACTTCAAGTTGAAGAAGCCACATCAAACAGCTTTCGAGGCCATCAAGGATTACTTGATCAGTCCTCCAGTACTGATTCCACCAAAGCAGAGCAAACCTTTGAAGATTTATGTCTCTACATCTATTGAATCTATTGGATGTTTGCCAGTACAAGACAATGAGCAAGGATTTGAACAAGTTGTGTTCTGCCTTAGCCGTTGCTTAAATGAATGTGAAATGAAATACTCCTCAATTGAGTAACTATGTCTATCTTTGTTCTACGCATCGATGAAATTGAGACACTACTTCTTAGCATTTCCTATATACGTGGTTGCTAAGACAGATGTCCTTAAGTACATACTAGATAGACCCTCAATGAGGGGAAGATCAAACATGTTGTGTAGTGCTCTATTTCAGTCTGAGTTGGTCTATATGTCACAAAAGTCAGTCAAGGGTTAAGCCTTAGCAGAATTTTTAGCTGACCATCCAAACATTCATAGTGGCTTAAGCTACGAGCCAGACCAGCTCCTAGTGGTTGAAATGGTTCCTTGGAAGTTATACTTTGATGGATCAAGGACCGATTTGAGCGCTGAAGTTGGGATCGTGATATAGTCCCCCTATTGGGATCATCACCAAATTAGTTGTTACCTTTGTTGGCAAGTGCTCTAACAACATCGCATAGTATGAGGCATTAATCATAAGCTTACAAATTCTCTTATAGATGCAGTTCCCTAATGTCATCATTAAAGGGAATTCACAGTTTGTCATTTGCCAAGTAAAAGGGAACTTTAGTGTTTAAATGATACCTTAAACAAATACTTTTCACTAGTACAAAAACTATTGAATAGATTTGATGGTGTGCAGGTTGAAAATATCCCTAGAGAACAAAACAAAGCAGCCAATGACTTGGCTCAGTTAACTTTAGGGTACAAGTTGCCCAAGACTTGGTGTGAAGAAACAATGGTCTTTAAGACTAAAGTTTTAGACCATGACTTTGAATTCACTGAGTCTTTTAGTGTTGGTGAGAGCAAAGGCATACCAAGTGAACACTTAGATTGCTTCGAAACCCATTAAACTGTCATAAGTCAGCGTGAGGATTGGAGGAAACTTCAATGGATTACTTTAAGAGCTCTCAAGACTATGTTAAAGACAGAAAAAAGAAAAATGAGAGCTCATATATTCGATTTAGATGATGAATATGGAAAGTTATACAAGAGAGAGCACAAAGTAGAAAAGTAAAGATTTCAAGCCCTAACTTTCACACTTATAGACATGCGGGAAAAAAGTGCAAATGATAAACAGTGTTCTCTCAGGCTCCCTATAGCCGTTGAGGGTTAAATTGGGCAGTTCTTTTTACTCGTTGTAAATTTGAATTTACAAACGGCTAAAAGGGGGGCATTTTTTTACACCCTAATTTCAAGGGAGTAAGGACGATGCCGTTTTGAGCACAATGCCATGTGCTTACCACATGAGGTCCACCTTAAGGCAAATTAGACCTTTAAGTGCTAAGATAGCTACATCTTGAGCCCCACATCCTGAGACGTTTGTCACCCTAACAAGGGTACTAGCCACTTGAGGCTCGAGATGGTTGAAGGGTAAAGGGAGCTCGAGCTCAAGGGATTACCAAGAAGGCTGCAAGACAGGTGGTTTCTAAGCTCGAGATAGTTACTTTGACAGCAATCTTAGATACTTGGGCGCTAAGCTCGATCTAAGGGAATGTGGGGTTGCTAGAGGAGACTTCAGTGGAAAATGCAGACATGGGCTCCATGAAATTCCCTCAAGCATCAAATCAGGGGCAAGTTCATTGATCATTTAGGTGCAAGAAAGATCTTAGTGGCCTGATGAGGGGAGACAATGTTGTGGAATTAGGGGGCAGCCATTATTCAAAGCACTACATACACTCAATGCAAAACTTTTTCAAGTTTTCTTTTCAGCACACTTGTGCTCTTCTCCTAGAAGTAGGGTAACTTAACATAGCTTAGCTTAGCATAGATCTTGATGTACTTGCTTCTTCAGTAATATAGTGTTTTAGGCTTTACGTATGAACTCTCGGTTTTAATATGTTCCCAAATTTTTAAAAGTTAAGAATTGAGGCTTTAATTTGAAGCTTCGACGGCCAAGGCTTGACCTTGATTGCATTGGTCTTAATATTACTGTCATTGCTTGATAAGTTCGGTGAGCTTAGGTTTGCGCCATTAGTTAGGGCTTTGATAACCACGGCTTGACCTTGATTGTGTTGGTTCTAGTCCAGTGACCTGAATATGATTTGCTCCACCTTAATCTTGTTTGACCTAAACTCATTCGAGTTATTATAAGTCAAGGGTGCCAGGCTTAAAGACCTAATTGGACCCGGGACCGACTTAGGCGTTTCGGAGCACTGGAGGTTCAGAGTGTCTGTGTTCTTTGCGGTTCTACTGACGAGACTCATGAGCACCTCTTCTTCGGCTGTTCCTTTTCCGCCTCGGTCTGGAGCTCTGTCACTCCGAGTACATCTATTGCTTGGCCTACCCTTCCTTGGGATGATCTTGTCACTTGGGCTGCTCAGCATCTCAGGGGGCGAGAGATTGGTAGTACCATTGCCCGACTCTGCCTCTCTGCGACTGTGTATACTGTCAGGTATGAGTGCAACCTTCGGGTCCAGCGTTCTCAGTCCAGACCAATTGCAGCCGTTCGAGAGGAGATTGCAGGTTTGGTCAGGAGCCGCTTGCTTACTGCTTCTTCGTTCAGAGGAGCTCATTGTTACACCTCCTTGCTTCAGCACTGGGGTCATGAGACTTAGTTTCTTCTTTGTTCCCTTTGTTGTTCTTTGGTTGTTTTTTGTTTGGACTTTGTCGGGCTCTTTTGACGCTGTTTCATATTTGTAGGCTTCGGCCGTGTCCTAGGTTATGCCCCTTGTAGCTTGTACTATTTTTCTTTTCATCTATATATTTCGCTGACTTACCAAAAAAAATAGGACTATTGTGCTCTTAGGTTTGTGTCCACCTTAGTTCTTGACTTTTAAGTGTACGAGGAAGGGGGTATGAGGGCCCTCCTCTATCATTGGAATTGCCACTTGATTTAGGTCCATATCCCCTTAATTTTCTGTTAATTAATGTATAAGAAATCCACAAAAATATTTAACCAAGTCTCCTTAATTGAAGCATAAGCTGAACTCATAGTATAACCAAAGTTAGATATACCAAAATATCACAACCTTTTCTTTAAAAATGGTTAGCGGTTGAGGTCAAAGACATGCGATCCGAATTTAGGTCCACTCCCTGGTATCAGTGAGTCCCCTTTACACGCTTATTTTGTTTAAATTTTTCCGGCAACCACATCACATTTAATTGCAGACAAATAGAGCAAAGAGTGAACTTTGAGTGGGTTAAGCTCCCCCCCCCCCCCCGGCCTATTAAAGGAAGAGGGTACTCTCGGTTAGAAAGCAAAGGGAGTGTTGGCCTCAAACAAGAAAAGCACGTTAGAAATCTATAAAATCCATCACTATATAGTATGATAGCACCAGTTGCAAAGGGATGAGTTGTTACCCTTAGTGTCTGAAGTAGAGAGGAGGTTGCTGCTGCTTCTTGCACTTTTAAGGGTAGGAGCGGCTGCTTCATATGGCGTATTAGCTAAAGATAGTGAGTTAGAACCAATTGATAGCTCAACTCGGGATAGCTCGTAAAAGGTAAGCAAGGTCATCATTATCTGCATGAGCTTTCTCTAAGCCAACTGATAGCTCCTAAAGAAGAAGATATGGGGCTTGGATTAGATTGTTATGCCCGTGATTGAATCACAAGCATAAACTAAGTAAATTGAAGATAGATGAGAGTATGAGATGAGAAAAAGATGAATTGAGATGAGAAATTTGAGAAATAGGGATGAGAAATAGAAGAGTTAGATGAGAGAGAGAAGGCTTGATCTCAAATTAAGATTGGTTTCATATTTTTCATTGAATGATCTGAAAATTACACTCAACTACTACTTATAGGCAACAAGACAAGCAAAACACTACTAACCGCCTAATACAAAAATATCTAAATCCTATTAAAATATCTAACTAACAATTAAGCCACTAATTGGTGCCAAAACACACCAACTAACAACAATTGACCAGCCTGACCGTGCCTCTCTATTGTAGGCTTATTACAAAGCAATTAAGGAAAGCAAACAACATCACTTAACAGCTAAAACAATATAGCAACGCAGCAGCACCAAAGACAATATGATAGCAACTTTCTAATAGCAAACCGAACCTCACAGTAGCACCCCAGCAACAAAAATAGCAACCGGATTCCCTTAGATTCTCACCAAGCTTGGATCATAACATAGATCCTGCTCTAATGGAGTCAACAGGGGTGACCCAACCAAGAGGTCACTGGTTGCTGTCTCCAAGAGGAAGGAAGTAGTGGCTTCTGCTTCTTCCAAAGTCTTACCAATAGGATCTGTCCCTGTGGGGGAGTCTAGGATCTAGTATCTTGAACGAGAATATGGAATATCAACAATCTGGAGTAAAAAGTTCAATATGAGGAGTGACTTGCCTCTTGCTGGGTATGTCTTTCTCTCTTCTTCCTAATCAGTTGAGAGATTGGTACCTCTTGCTCTTCTTTTTCTTCCTCCATGCCTGGAGCTCTCGTTGTTGTAGTAGGGGTTATCCTCTTGCTTCTTTTCCTTAGGCCACTATGGTGGGTGTAGGTTCCCTTGCTTTTAGGGATTCTTCCAATAGTAACTTAGTGAAGCTCCTAGTGGCTCAAGGTGATTTTTGGACGCCTCTGTGAGACGTAGTACCTGCACTAGAGTTAATCTCTCTTGGATTAGCCAAATGAGTAAAAATCTCAAAACACACATCCAAGGAAAATGTGACTACCTGGAAAAGCCTACTTAGTGGGAGCATCCTTAAGTGCTAAAGCCTGAGCTTCTCTCGAACTATTACCTACATACTCGATGGAACATATAAAATACTATTTGAAGCCTCTAGCCTCTAAGGAGGATGAATAGGATTGATACCAAACTATAAAATGTTGAGTGGCATATGGAGTGTACCAGCGAGGTGATCTTGGTTTAGAAAACTAAACCTTGATAAGATGTCTTTGTGGGCATCAATTCCAAACACTAGTAGGTAATACTTTGAATTAAAGGCTTCCCCTATTATGATAGATTAAACCTGATGTGAAGTCTTACTATCCTAGATTATTCGCCAGGTAGTTTGGTATGGTCCAAGACATCCCTTTTCCTTTGCCCAACCAAAAATCTGTGGTGGGCCAAGAGGGCCTCTTTGTGTCTTCCTCAGCTTAACGAACTTTATCAGACCAACCTAACCATTAAGGAGTCCATTGGACTCTAAACGGGCGGCTTAAATCCGGGAGTTGCTCGAAGCAGCACTCCAAGGTTCACATTGGAGGAAAGAGGACCTCAATATGTGCAGTACACTCTACATAATAGGTGATAGCATCATCTATATGGTTAAAGGGACATTTAAGACAAAGGTGAGGAAAGCAGGTTTGATCCCATAACTAGACAGGCACAAATGCCCCCCCCTGTTTGGACAGTGGAGTTGTTCGCCATGATTTCCCTAAAGCAACTATACACTTGGGCTAAAAGTAATGGTCCCTAAGCAAAATGACCATTACTAAAAGACATATTAACCACTACTATCCTATTAGATTTAAGAATGGTGTTGCAGGAGTTGGCTAAAAAGAACTTGTTCTGAAGGCAACTTCTTTCCTCCATGGAATTTGGCCCATATTTATGAACTTCCTTGAAAAATAAGTCCACGAAGGTCTCATAGCTAACTGGCAAAGAGGAAATAGAGACAAAGGAGGAGAAAGCCTCAATCTCCTTTGAGATGAAGCTATCCAAAGGAAGCTCGAGGCCCCTGGGTGAAAGACCTACTAGACTGTTGTGTTCTCTAAGGTGATCCCAATAATATTGTGAGGGACAACAAAGGAATTTTAACAAGTATTCCAACAATGGGTGGGGGCTATTGCGACTGAATACTCATACTCGAGAGAGAGTTTGGAAAGTCTAGTGGCCTCGAAAACGCGGAGTTCGCCCCACCTCTTCTCAAGGTGAGTAGTCAATTGGTTTACCCAATTAGCATATTGCCTAGGCATGAATGTCCAACCCTTAAAGGGAGCAAATTCCTTGCAAATGTGGCTTCCTCCTTGGCTTTGGCCAACTAAGAAGGATCTGAGCAGAAGAGCCTCTGGGATATCAGGATAGATATCCTTAAGACTGGGCACTTCTTCCCCAATATTGCAAATGGGGCTACAAATGAAAGATTCATATTCGAAAGAGGAACCCTCCTCTGATGAACATGAGGAACCCTCTTCCAGTGGGATTGAGTCCATAGGGGCTTAGAATTTCTCAAGGATAATGTAGTTATTAGATTGGACCAAACAAGTGAGGAACTCCACAGGGCTATGAGCGTTAGGAACAACAATGGAGACACAGTGAGAGATTGGGCCATTGCTCAAATAGAAATAAATATTCTAAGGAAAAATTAAGAGCTTGTTATGGATCACACAAGGAGCAAGAACTTGAAGCAAGATTTATAGTGATAAAGGATTGCAAGAAATTGGAAAGAAAGGCATGAAAGTGACAGAGTTTAATCACAATTGGTTAGAGTATTTATAGACACACGAGAACAGAATAGCCTATAGCCCAAGTAAAGTGATGCTTTGAGCTTTCTGCACCTGTTAGGGGTCAAATCAAGCTAACTTTTTATCTGTTAGAAATCTGAAATTAACAATGGCTAAAAGGAGGGCATTTATTTACACCCTCAACCCAAGAGAGTTGGAATGACTTCGTCTTGGGATAAAAGGACACGTGTGGAACACATCAACTCATAATCGAGGCATAAAAGGCTTAAGAAATGGCAATGAATGCGTCTCGAGTCCACTACTTCACCAAATAAAGCCTCAGTATAAATGCCACTCGAGATGGCTAATGGGGGCAATAGGATAGAGCTCGAGGAAATTAATAGGTGCTTCTGGGAATGTAACTGTCAAGCTCGAGACTGTTATATAAATTGCATATCAGAGACATGGGCCTCAAAGGACAATCATGGAAGGGCGAATGAACGTGGGAAGACCAAGGAGACCTCGAGTACGTGTGTTAAGGCACGTTGAAACACTAATTCAACATTATGCGAGCATGAAGGCTGAACTTGGGAAAAATTTGCCAAAGTTCAAGGACACAATAGTTAGGATTTTAGGCTTCAAACAAAGGACTCTAGTTACATTATAAAGGGTCTTAGCACCAAATACAAAACTTCTTTAACTTTTTTACCACACACTTGTGCTTTATGTACTTTTCCATTCCTTAGGAGTAGAAATAATTATAGCTTTTGTCTTGCATCCTCAAGCAATGCATCTGACTTTCTAGTAGTAAAGGTATGCCTTGCTTGCCATAGTGTTTGCTCCCAAATTCAACAAGTTTAATGTCATTGGTTAAGGCTTTGACAACCTAGCCCTAGAGCTTGATTGTGTTGGTCTTAAATTGGTGTCCCGATTTAGTCAGTCAAGTGAATTTAGGTTTGAGGCTTTGACAACCTAGCCCTAGGGCTTGATGGCCAAGGCTTTGATAGGGCTTTGACCGCCAAGGCTTTGACCTTGATTGCGTTGATCCTAATCCAATGACACAAATACGATTCACCCCACCTTAATCTTATCAAGGGTGTTAGGCATAAAAATCTACAGTCTCGGGCTTTTGAGAGAACAACTGAGCTCATGAATGTGTCTCCATCGCAGTTTCTAACTCGTACGTGTACAAGGTAAGGTGTTTGTGGGTTTTGCTCCGTTGCTTCAACTTCTACTTGGGCCATGTGCATATCCTTTTTCTTCTACAAAGAACCACTTATTTTAAAAACCCCAAATAATATAATCAAAGTCATCTTAATTAGAGTTCAAGTAGAATCCACAAATTAATTGCAAACCGAAATCGGATTCATCAGAAACATCAACCCTCCTTCTGAGGTTATTGATTGGGATCGAATAAGTGCGGCTCGAAATTTAGCCTCGCTCCCAAGTTGAGGCGAGTCCCTTTTTGTATGTCTGTTTGAATTTGTATTTAAAGTGACTATACACACAATCTAAAACAAAATAAGAGGAGAAAACAATCCCGAATGAATTAATTGTTGGTAACCTTAGAAAACTAATAGCTTCCGTGGCTGATACAACCGCAAGCTACAATGCATTGCTTGGGTGGGATGGGTTTCATGCCAACTTCTATTGCTTGCTATATTTGATCGTCATAAAGAGTTATGTGGTTGCTGGAAATACAAATGTAAACAAATGTGCAAAAGGCACTCACCGTGACTAGGGAGTGAACCTAAATTCGGATCGTACGTCTTTGACCTTAACCACTCACCATTTACAGAGAAAAGGAGGTGATATTTTGGTGTATCTTACTTCGGTTATTTTGCTAGTTCTCATTATGCTTAAATTACGAAGAAATTTTTAGATATTATTTCATGGATTTTTTATATATTTTTGACTGAAAATTAAAGGGATATGGACCTAGCTCAATTGACAGTTATAGTGATGGAGCAAGGCTCACAGACACCTTGAGCAAGGCACACTTAAAAGTCATGAATTGGGGTGGAGACAAACCCAAGGGCTCAATAGTCCACTTATAAGCCCGAGTCTATAGATTTTTAAGCCTGGCACCCTTTACTTATAATAACTCGATTAAGTCAAGGTCTGACAAGATTTAGAAGGAGCAAACATCATTTGGGCCACTAGATTAGGACTAACGCAATCAAGGTCATGCCTTGGCTTTAAAGTCCTAAACAATGGCGCAAACCTAAGTTCACCTAACTTATTAAGCAGTGACAACAGTGTTAAGACCAACACAATTAGGGTCAAGCCCAAAGCACTGTATTACTGAAGAAGCAAGTGCAACAAGATCTTTGCTACACTAGACTAAGTTAAGTTACACTACTTTTAGGTAAAATGCCCAAGTGTGCTGTAAATAAAATTTGAAGAAGTTCTATATGTGTGTGTGTGTGTGTGTGTGTTTGGACTACAACAAAGTCGCTTATTTATAGACAAACTAAATAATGGTTGCCCTTTTCTTGTCAGGGGACTTTCTTCCCATATAAGGCCACCAAGCTCCTTAAGCACGTGAATGATCATTGAACGCGCCCTTGATTCCGTGCTCGAGCATATTCCTTGAATCCCACGTCCACATTTTTAGCTGAAGTCTCTTCTAGCTGCTCCACATTCACTCAGATTAAGCTTGGTGCCCATGCATCTGAAATTGCACTCCATGTAACTGTCTTAAGTTTGGGAACCACCTTTCTTACTGCCTTCTTGGCAGTCCCTTAAGCTCAACCTTCCTTTACCCTTTAACCATCTCTAGCCTCGAGTGGTTGTTACCCTTGTTAGGGTGATAAACGTCTCAAGATGTTGGGCTTGAGACACTATTTTCTTAGTACCTAGAGGTCAGACTCTCCCCAAGGAGGCCCTCACGTGGTAAGCATGTGACACTTTGCACAAATCAGTGTTGTCCTAGCTCCCTTGAAATTAAGGAGTAAAAAAATGCCTTATTTTTAGCTGTTGGTAAATTCAAATTTACTACGGGTAAAAATATGCTTGATTTGACCCTCAACGGCTACTGGGAACTTGAGAGAATATTGTTTGACGTCTGATCCTCTTTCTCATGTGTCTATAAGTATGGCAGTTAGGGCATCGAATCTTCACTTTCTCTGCTACATGCTCTCTCTTTGCTATATCCAAGCGCTTCTAAAATACTTGCTCTTTATTCTTGAATAAGCAAACAACCAACTGATTCATCAAAAGCAAAGACATAAATCTTCAAAGGTTTTCCTTGCTTTGGAGCAATCCTTGAACTCATGAAGCAAGGTCAAATACTGCTTCCCCTACTCCACAGAGAGCAGAGCACTCAGATAGGTAGGTCTAGGTCTTCTGTTGAGCCCAAGTTATCCTTGGGGAGGGGGTCTTGAACTTCAACCCTTAAATCTTCTATCTTAGCTAACAGTGCTCTTAATTAAGATACCTCTAGCTCTTTTTCTTATGTCTTTTAGACTTTGAGGCCATGTCCATTGAATGGCTGCTCAGCCCAAAGTTTGTCCTCAGCATGCCAAGCTATGAGCTTTGCTATATCTGAGTAAATAGGCCTTTGGGCCATTACTGGGAGGTTCTGGCTCCTCCAGATAAGACTTGTATTGTTCCTTGGAGGTCTCCTTCATCAAAAACGGCTCTCATGCATGTCGAGAAGTGAGAGTCTTCTCACTCCAGATCCACTTGATCAACCTTAGCTTCAGTAAGTGGGCTGTCAAGGATGGCTATCATTTCTTAGTGTTGGTCATACTGAGGAGTGGTCCTATTGAAATTAGGTGGTTCCATGCCAACTCCGTAGAATTTTGCCTCAACGTAATTAGAGCAAGCCATGAATGGCTTGTTATCTGCCATAACAACATCATACTTGTTATGGTTCTAGAAGATTAACAATTGGTGAAGTGAAGAAGGGATACCATAATTGGCATGTAGTTAATATCTCCCGAGCAAAGCATTGTAGCTCGAGGTAGTATCCACTACAGAGAAGGCTATTAGCTTGCTTAAGGTGCCAACAGTTAACTGAATCGGGATGACAAATATAGACTTAGTGATGGCTCCAGAAAAGCCACAGATTGCAATATCTGAAGCAATCAAGTCATCTTGAGATTTAATGATGACACCTAACATATAAAAATGTAAAGACGTTGATGGCAATGCTATTATCAACAAAGACCCTACTCACCAGAATGCCATCGAACTTGGCCTTGATGTATAGAGGCTTGATGTTTTTATTCACAGTATTAGGCCCATCAAACATCATCTTCATTATGTCAGGTGTATCATGAGTTAACGTGGATGTTGGGGTTGTAATTTTAAAAGACAAAGGATCAAGGTTGCCTTCGGTAGCAGCTACTTCAGCTACAAGCTCCACCTGGGGATCTTTATCTGATGTTATTCCATCTCCCTTAAGGCCTCCTTGAGCATTAGTTGCCATGAACTCCAAGGAAAGGAGCAAGGTAGTTCTAGCATCAATCTTCTCCGGGAGCATTCCAAACTGCATTTAGACCCTTTGATTTGTTTCCTTCTTAGGACTGCCATCAATTGGCAAATCATGATCTTGCTTTTGAGGACTGCCATCAATTAGCATGTCCTGATCTAGAGGTCGGTCCTTTGGCTCAACCCCTAAAATTTGCGATCCCTCCATAGGTTGGGGGGAATCTTCTTCATGGAAATCATTCTCTACATCGTACCATTTTGGCTTAACACGGCCCAGAGGTTCGACTTGATTGATGCCGAGTGGGTTGTACTCCTATTCCTCATTTGATGACCTTTGAACCAACAAATTCTTGGCAAGCTAATCCCACCAAAATTCCTTTCCTTCAAAAGACGAGAGACTACTCCATCTCTCAAGCTTCTTACATGGCTCACCTTTACCAATAGTGGAAAAAGGTATAGGTTCAGTGATTGGATCCTTGAGGTCCATAGGCTCAGTTTACCTTCCCTTGTGGACTCTAGCTTCTTCTTTAGAGAGCCTAGTTAAGCAAGTATCAAGTCGGACTCTTCGTTATTCTGCTTTCTTTTGCAGCTGCCTTCTCTTCTGAGTTCGAGTAAGGCTGGAGGGACCTACGTCCTCTTGCTTGAGGTGATTCCTTCTCCAAATGTTATCAAAACAGACCCCAGATGGCTGATGTCCTGTTTGTCGTGGTCCTGAACTGGTCTCCATGTCAAGTAGGTGGTACTTTGGATATCTCTTTGGATGCCCAATTCTCATGATGATTTGGGCCTTTAAGGGGGATCTTCAATAGGATCGTACATGCGGGACTTCTCAAATGGTATCTTTAACTCCCAAAGAGAATTAGCAGAGGAAATGTGCTAAGGAAGTAGCTTGAGTTTCATCATTGCTCCTTGTGTTTTTCTATAATGCATGCCTTGTAAGATGCCCTCTCTAGATCTCGAGATATTCTCTCTCGATTTTTAAGGCTTTGACTACGCCCGTGATCACCACTGATTTTCATAGCTAACTCCTCAGCCATTGTTAGCGTAATGGCCGAATTATTGCAGAGCTGGATCAGCAAGTTCTTAAAAACCGAATATTTGTTCATGTGATGGAGTTCAGTAATGTGCCAATAGCAAATTCCATCATCAAGTGTAGGCACAAACATAGGGCACCTTAAATTTCCTCAATGACCAACCTTTCAAATAGTTTGTTTTCCACCCTTGCCTTTTAAGTGTCGTTCAAAACCATCTTTCTCTTATAGAGAGGGAAAGGATTAATTTGGACACTACAGTGCTCACTTTTAGCAAAAGTGTCAATAATATTGACTTGAAGAGGACTAGGGAAGGGGGATTTATCAACACCCATATGTCCTCCTTGAGAGGAGATTAGTTCCCTCGCCTCAATGGCATCTTGGACTATGTTTCTAAAGATCACGTAGTTCTTCTTTGAATAAGTCAACGAATCATGCCATTTATTGTAGACCTTTCCCTTTGTTGAATTGGGGTTAGTTTTTCTGTGTTTGCCTTTAATCTTGAGTTTGTTATTTTCCCTAAGCCAATCAAATATGACATTGGCTCTTGAGAGGTCAAACAAGTACTTCATCAAGTCTTGGGATTGCTATAACTTCCTGTCATTGATATCCTTCTCGACCAAAGGATTGCAAACCATAGGAGGTTCTTTGACGTACTCAACAACATCAATTTCATAAGAAGGATCTTCATCTTGTTCAATTCATTTGTGTACGTATGTTCTATTCCCGTTATTTTTCTTAAGGCTTTCATCTTTTAAGACAGCCTTGAATCTAGTGGAGCATTCTGGCAGCTATAGAAGCATTGTGAAGTATCAGCCCTCAAAATTCTTCCTAAATTTAATATATAAGCCATTCAGGACTATCTTGGCATACTCAACTTCAGGAAGGGTAACAGTGCATTTTAACTTGGTTGTCTTGAACCAGTTAATGTAATCTTAAATAGATTCACCTGGCTTCCATTTCATTTGAGCCAACTGAGACATGGAAGTTCCTAGCTCCATTCTTGGGAACTAGGGCTGGAATTGCTTGGCTATGTCATCCCAACAATAAATGGATTTAGGTGGTAGGCTAATGTACTACTGAAAGGTGGTCCCTGTTAAAGAACTAGGGAGTAGCCTTAGTTTGAGATACAGATTGTCAGCCGCTTCTTGACATTGAAAATTAAACCTTGCCAAATGCTCAAGGGCAGACGCACTTCTTTCTCTTGAGAAAAGGGAAAACTAGGGGATTTTGTATCCTCGAGAGAAAGGGTAATCCATGTCAATATAGTAAAGGAAAGATTTACTATACAAAGGTCTATTGACCCTCATGAGGCCTTGAGGGGCAGGTTAGCCCCAAAAAGAAAGGGTAATCCATACATCTGTTCGATAAGGGTGCCCAATTGCTCTTGGAAGGGTAGGTTAGGCACATAGTTGGCCACTTGCCATTTCCCTCGAGGTGGTTGAGTGTCTCGAGCGGAATCAGCAAGAGACCCCATGAGCTCCCATTACAATTGGGTGTGGGAACAGTTATTGCCCCCCATACCCAGGGTAACCCCTTGATTTTCTAGGCTATTTGGATGGACTCAGATCCTTTCATGTAGGAGAGTCTTTGACGGGCTTTTCATTTTGACAGATCCAGCGGGCCTTCTTGCATGGACTTGGGCTTGCTTTTCTAGGATGTTATTGCCTTTGTCCCCGCGCTAGCTTTTGGCCATGCGTTTGATTGAACATGAAGTATACTCTAGAAAACCCTAGGTTATATGGCATCCTCCAGGGCACACCTAAATTAGCAGGCTATTCGCTCATCCTTGCTTGATCAGTCCCTAAGATTTGGTCTTGAAGACATGGGTTGTTAGCTTGGCCCCCAGTTTGATAAGTATGTAGAGGTCTTGGAGAAAAGGCCTAATCCCCGGAAGTGGGTACTTGTCCTTGTATTCTAATTTCAAGGCCTTGAGTTGGTGTCAAGGCAATGTCTCCAAATTGAGGAGGGTATGAACAGTTACACAGCACACCACACACACCCCCCCCCCCCCCCCCCCCCCCCACCCCCGCGGTTTTGAGGATAGGTGACATTGGCACATTGGGGTTGAGATGTCTCAAAGCTAGAGAGAATTCCTGATTTGAAGGTCCAGCAACTCCAAGGGGCACATTGTCATTCCTATGACCGGGTTCTAAGTGTATGACACTTGGGTTGGCCATAGTTGGGTTTCCCATTCTCTCAGGACTATGTAGTGAACCTGAGCAACTAGTAACTGTGATCTCGAAGGAGCATCATGTGGGTATCCAATTGGAACTAACGGAGGAGGTCAAGGCCTGAGTTTCCTGATGTCCTTTCCAATGGCTTAGACTAAACCATTATGAGGCTCAGCCTGTCTAACCAAGATTGGCTTCACCTCAACTACTGTATGTCTTGCCATGTCTTTCCCGATAAGGGTAGCCTTAGATCACAAGGCTGAGTTCATTGCAACTAAGACTCTATCAGTTTCCCTATAAAGCCTCTCATCCATTAAGGTTCAAACGTCATTTATCACAGCTCTCATGGCGGCATAGTTTTCATGCTAGGCCACTAGAGTGCTCTCTTTCTACAAATTGTTTCTCAATGGCCTCTTTCATAGCTTGTTGAAACCTTTGGTCCACGATTTCTAAATGACATTTGAACATGGCCATGAAACTCTTTCGAGAATAGCCATAAACCCCAATACATTAGTCTTTTGGGATGTCTTCACCACCACTACTTTCATTAATGCAGTTTTGACTAGTTTCATCCCCTCATGATACAAGGTTGTGTTCAAGAGGGTGCTCGAGTGGGGATCCAATTAAGGCTAAGCCTTCTGCTTCCTCATGCTCAAGAGCACTGGACCTCTGGATTTTGACCATCAGCGAATGGTGTGAGATTACGTTTGGTAATCGACAATGGGGTTGAAGATAATAAAGCCTTACGTAAAGCCTCCCACTATGGTCACCAAAAGGTGCGTTTGCTATATATGTTTCTTATTAAGTGTGATTTGGTCACTGTGAATACAAATGCAAACAAACATGCAAAAGGGACTCACGGCAACTAGGGGGTGAACCTAAATTCGGACTACGCGTTTTTGACCTCAACCACTCACCATTGTCGGAGAAAAGGAGGTGATATTTTGGTGTATTTAACTTTGGTTATTTTGCAAGTTCTACTTATGCTTCAATTAAGAAGACTCTTTTATACATTTTTTCGTTGATTTTTTTATATATGCATTGATAAAAAATTAAATAGATACGGACCTAACTCAAGTGTTAGTTACAGCGATGGAATAGGGGTCACAGACACCTTTCCCTGTACACTTAAAAGTCAGGAACTGTGGTGGAGACAAACCCAAGAGCACAGTTATCCACTTACAAGGCCACGTTTACAGATTTTGAGGTCTGGCACCCTTGACTTAGGATAACTCAAATGAGTTAGAGTCTAACAAGATTAAGATGGAGCAAATCATATTTGGATCACTAGATTAGGACAATTGCAATTAAGGTCATGCCTTGGCCGTCAAAGCCCTAAATAATGGTTGAAACCTAAGTTCACCTGACTTTTTAATCAGTGGCAATAATGTTAAGACCAACATAATCAAGGTTAAGCCTTGGCCGTCCAAACCTTAAACTAAAGCCTTAATTTTTAAATTATTGATTTTAGGAACATATTAAAATATAGAGTTCATACCTGAAACTAGAAGCATTGTATTACTGAAGAAGCAACTACAATAAGATCTACACTGCGCTATACTAAGTTAAGTTACATTACCCCTTGGTAAAAAGCACAAGTGTGTTGTAAAGAAAACTTGAAGAAGTTTTGTATGAGAATGTGTGTGTGTGTGTGTTTGGATTACAACTGAGTCGCTTATTTATAGAAAAACCAAATAATGACTACCCCCTATTTTTGCCGCACTTTCTTCTCACATCAGGCCACCAAGCTCCTTAAGCGCATGAATGATCAATAAACGTGCCCTTGATTTGGTGCTTGAGCGTATTTCTTGAAGCCCATGTCTGCATTTTCAATTGAAGTCTCTTCTAGAAGCTTCAATTTTTTTGGATTAAGCTTGGCACCCACGCATCTGAAATTGCGCACCAAATAACTCTGTCAAGCACGAAAACCACCTTCTTGCAACCTTCTTGGGAGTCCTTTGAGCATGAGCTCCCTTTGGGCTTCCACCATGTCGAGCCTCGAGTAGTTGATACCCTTGTTAGGGTGATATGCTTCTCAAGATGCTGGGCTCAAGGCACCCTTATCTTAGTACTTAGAGTTCTGCCTCTCCTCGAGGAGGACCTCAAGTGATAAGCACGTGGCACTTTTCCCAAAACAACGTCGTTCCAGCTCCCTCGAAATTAGGGTGTAACAGCTATATACCATCTTCATTACACCATTTTTTAGTGTTCTAGAACCATGTTAAATTTGAGGTTGTTATGAAAGGTAATAAGCCAATTGTGGCGTCTTCCAACTTTGTTTAGGCAAAGTTTTATGAGAATGGAGTGGGACCACTAATGGTGACCAAGTTCGAACCTTTTGGGACTAGCACAAGAGAACCAACAGGATGATGATTTGACCATTCCTTAATTTCCACTTACCGAGGTAAAGTTTGACTGGGTTGAGGTGGAATCGAGTGGCTCTGACGTTTGGGAATGCATGAGGGCTCTCTTGGAAGACAGAAATGCCTAAGGTGTGCATGCCGCCCTGTGGAGGGTAATCGAACCCTTCAACTAGAGGCCCAACGGGCCTTCTCCTCAACCATTGCAAATTCAATTGCTGGGCATGATGAGGATAAGCTCTGGACCAAGCAATCATTCGATTGAGAACATGGTTTCAAAGTCCACACAACACGAGAGAGAGAGAGAGAGAGAGAGAGAGAGTTGGTGTCGGCAGATCTAAAGGTAGTACTGACCAAGATGGACGATCTAAGGGCTGAAGTGCAGGATCCCCTTCTAGAAGTCAATTTGGACTCCAAGGAGGAACCGCAACCCACTTTCATGAGTGCTATGCTTTGTAAGGATCAAAGGAACGAGTATGTGAATCTTCTTTTCGAGTTCAGAGATTATTGTGCTTAAGAGTATCATGAGATGCCTGGTTTAGAGCGAAATGTAGTGGAGCATAAGCTACCCATCAAGCTAGGATCGAGGCCTATTATCTAGGCAGAATGTCATAGGAAATTATAAACTTGGTTAAAGAGAAAATTGAGAGGGTCTTGAAGGCCAAGTTTATTCACACAGTAAGGTACACTGAATGACTGGCTAACATAATTATAGTAATAAAAAAGAATGGTAAAATCAAAGTTTGTATTTATGTGGCCATGCCAAAGGACGAGTGCCCTATGCCTATTGTTGACATTCTAACTTATTCAGCCTCGAGGCATCGGATGCTATCTGTCATGGATGCGTACTGTGGGTACTACCAAGTTATGATAACTTCGAAAGATACCTATAAGAATGCATTAAATTTATAGGATCAGTTGAGACCTTTGAATGGGCCGCCATACCATGTGTCTTGAAGAATACGTGTGCCACTTACTCACAAGCCATGAATATAATCTTTCATGACTTAATTTAACAAACCATGGAAGTCTAAAATGAGGACATAATGGTTAAGTCAAAACCCAGGTAGAACACTTAGAGGATTTGAGAGGCACCTTCTTATGAATGAGAAGCCGCAATTTCAAACTAAACCAATTGAAGTGTCCTTTCGGGGTCTGAGCTGGAAATTTCTTGGGCCTTTTACACCAACGAGGGATTAAGATTGATTTGAATAAATATAAAGAAACTATTCAGGGCACTAAATTGCCCTCGAAAAAAAAGAAACTTCAATGTTTCTTAGGGAAGGTCAACTTCATGTGGCATTTCATTTCAAATATTACAAGAAAGACAAAAGTCATTTCACCATTACTAAGGCTATAGTATGAAAGAGACTTCATATGGGAGGAGCAGCATCAAGCAGCATTCGAGGCCGTTAAGGAATACTTGATTAGGCCGTTGGTGTTGATACCACATACACAGGGGAAGCCGTTGAAGCTTTATGTCTCACCCTTTGTTGAATGCATAGGCTACTTGTTAGTACAAGATAAGGAGAAATGGGTAGAACAAGCTATATTTTACTTAATTTATTATTTAAATGATTATGAAATAAAATACACTTCGATTGAAAGTTGTGTTTATCTTCATATTACGCATTTGTAAAATTATGGCGTTACTTTCTTGCTTCTACCATACATGTAATTCCTTAAACAAGTGTCCTAAACTACATGTTAGATATACCACTAATGAAAGGAAGGTTAAACAAGTGGAGTGTTTCCTTGCTCCAACATGGGTTGGTGTACTTGTTACAAAAGTCTATAAAGGGCCAAGCTTTGGCTGACATCTTAGCTGACCACCAGAACTTAGATGATGAAAGGACCCATGAGGAGGGGGAAGCTTTTGTGATTGAGATTACCCCATGGAATTTGTACTTTGATGGGTCAAATACTTAAAGCGGTGCAATCGTTCAATCACCTCAGGAGTCATTTCTAAGATAGTCGCCCCTCTCATGCGTAGATGCTACAGTAGCGGAGCGGAGAATGAGACTCCAGTTATTGGCCTCGAGAACCTCTTAGAAATGGGAATTCCTAGTGTGGAAATAAAAGGGGACTCATAGTTGGTAATTCACTAAATAAAATGAGATTTTAAATGTTTGAGTGACACTTCGAGCAGATATATCTTGATAGCGCAAGAATTACTGGGGAAATTTGATGAACTAAAAATTGAGTATGTGTCTTGAGAGTGCAATAAGGTAGCCAATAATTTAGCTCAATTAGCCTCTAGCTATAAATTTCCACGGACTTGGTGTGAGGAATCCATGGTCATTAGAACCAACAATCAGACGAATGTTTACCCATCAGAAAATTGACATTACCAATGGCTAAAAGGGGGGCATTTATTTACACCCCAAACTCAAGACAGTTGGTATGACGCTATTTAAGGATAAAAGGACACGTGCACGTCACGTGAGGCCATACTCGAGATACTGATTGGCTTTGGGAATAGAAATAACTGCGTCTCAAGGCCAGCTAGTTGATGACATAAAGCCTTATAATAACAACATATTGAGATGAATTGAAAGGCTAAGTAGGCTCGAGCTCGAGAAGGTTACCAGGAAGACTACAAGAAAGGAAATTTCCAGGCACAACATAGTGATTTGTAGTGCATCTCAAGGAACGTGGGCCTCAAGTATATCTAGAAAGAAGTGGATGAATGTGTTAGGAACAGTGTCCTAAAATCTAGATTTATTCTGGATATATCGTTTTAATTAATAAATAAAATTAAAGTTCCAGTCGTTTCCTATTTAAATTTGTGTATGTGAGCATTTATACTGTATGTGATTTTCTTTTGGGAGACATCCATGAGATGGGTGTAGTCCTCAGACTACAATTTACATGTTTGTTCTAAGTGGTTTATGAGACTAAGGCACAGATAGACTTGGAACAAATGGTATGGATCGTTGTTTGAAAGACACGTAGTCGAAGACAAGTTTGGACAACTTGTATGTTAAGACTATAACGTGACACTTTAGACGACTTGTCTTGGTCATGTGGATAGAGATCCAAAAGTGTTAAGTTAGTGTGTATTATAAGATTGACACACTGAGTTGGACCATGTGGGTTACTTATTTCTAGACTACTATTGGAGATGAGTGATTCACGTTGTACTGTTTGAACGACGACTCTAAATTTTAAGGGTATTCTGGACTTGTGCATGGAGGGTTAGTTCTTTGGTGTACTCTAAGTAAGGTCTAAACGAATGACTGAAATCCCACGTACACTGGGTAGCGGCGTGAAGTGTGACAAGGATCAGGTATTCAATAGGGAATCTACAGTCTCTTATGAGATACAGATGTCCCCTTAGTTGATTTGCAAATATTTGAATAGTTCGGAAACTTTGGCCAAAGTATTCTGAGTGTTTGACATTTGGAATTTATACTGTGAATATGTTCAAGTATAAATGAATTATTCAGTGAAGGGCGAGTCGGTAACTAATGGAGAAGCTGTGAGAAGGATAATGGTAGTGGTTATATTTATCCTTTGTCATGGACATCTAGTGGAGGGGTTGTTGTCATCAATACAGTCTATTAGGGAGATATCGAATAAATAATTCAAGTCTAGAGTGCAGTGAGATTTATTTAGTGGAATTAAGTCTCATTAAATGATAATTAAATTAATATCATGATATGATTTAATTTAATTTATTTGGAGCTAGATTTAAATTGTCCCTGAGGTCCTTGCGCAAGCCTCAGTAATTTATTGCCATTGGAAAAATATTAAAGAATTCATAAGCAGAATTATTTATCCATCAGATGGGTAGATTAATTTTGCCAAACATTATTCATGAGATGAATAAAAGTTAAAAATTGTAAAATAAAATAATTTTGAAAAAATAAAATTCATAAGATGAATACATGTGGGAAGCAAAGCAAAAAAATAAATAAATAAATAAATACAGCTCATTATCCGCGTACTTCGCTGGCAGCCAATCAGCACGCGACACGTGTTGTGCGCTGGGCTACCCAGGGTGGTTATCCGCATGCCATGATTTGGACCAATAGGCGTGCGACATGTGGCATGCGGTTTGAATTAAAAAATCACGTGATTTTGACCGTTGTTGAAACGCGGCGTTTTGATTCGCTTTATGAATGAAACGCTGCGTTTTGTATTAAAACTGCAATTATTTTGTATGCATCCTACATCGAATTTTCGTTATTTTTTCGCTGCGGTATATTCCTATAAATAGAGGGGCTTATTCCGAGGTTTGGTATTGAAGTTGAAATATTTCCTTAGGGTTTCTGAAATTGTTTCGAAGATCCAATTGGAGAGAAAAATTTTCGTTGAAATTTTTCTTTCCTCAGTTTAATATTTTTCGGAGCTCACCCTCCAGGCAGTTCGAGGTCATTGCGTAGAAGGTCTCGGGGTCTCAATTTTGAAGAATATTGTTGTCTTTCTAGTTTTTCTTTTATTGGAGCAATTCCAGGTATGTTCTTCTTTCTTTATTCTTTTTCGCTTTTCTATTTGTTTACAGTATTCATTATTATACCTGTTTAAGTTTATGTATTATTATGAATGTATTAGAGTAAAAGGCTTGTAGATATAAATTAAGAATTTAGACCTATTGATTTAAATTATGAATTTAAGTCCGTAGATTTAAAATTAGGAATTTTAAATCAACCATAGGTTTAGAGTTATGAATTCTAAACCCGTTCTGCTACGTAAACTTTGGGGAGAATTTTTGAAATTCATCCTAACAACCGGTATTAGGGCAAAGGGTTTATATAGATAAACCTATTCCCGAGAACTCTCGCACGTGAGGTGTCACGAAGCGTGACTCTCCGACCGGGGACTTAGATAAGAGAAAAGTCTCCTGCTCTAATTGCTCTAATAGATGCCTGTTGTGTGACCATAGTTGAGAACTGTGAACCCAATAGTCGGCATCAGGGTTTATTTTTCAACAAAATTCATATGTTTTCCCAACAAAATGTAGGAAGACAAAAGGAGCCCCGAGCACTTGTATCAATGCAAGTTCAACGCCAATTCAGTATAGTAAGGGGCATTGAAGCTGCATGTGGGACATATATGCCTTGTTTCTAGGGCGCAACAATTATACTTTTAGCCTATAAATAAAGGACATCGTCCATGTTGTAAAGTGTCCATCACCAATCGAAAAACATCTTCAAGTTTTTTGCAGCACGCTTTTGCTTTACTTATTTTCCTTTCCTTAGAAGTAGCATAACTTATAGCTTCCTGTTTTGGTCTTATCAAGGAAATACAACTTCCGAGTTTCTGGTATGAAATTCTTGTTTTAGATCTTCTCCCATAATTGACGTGAAAATATTAGTGAGCTTTTATTACATTGGTCTTAATATTGATGTCTCTGCTTAGTGAGTCAGGTGAATTTAGGTTTCAGTCACCGTTTCAGGGCTTTGGCAACCAAGGCTTGAGCTTGATTACGTGTCCTAATCCATTGACCCAAATACGCTCCACCTTAAACTTGCTAAGCTTTAACTCATTTGAGCTGTCGTAAGTCAAGGGTGCATGACCTAAAAATCTATAGACTCAGGCTTGTGAGTGGATTGCTGAGCTTTTTAGCTTGATTCCACCCCAGTTCCTAGCTATTAAGTGTATGAGGTAAGGTGTATATGGACTTCGCTCCATCACCCCAACTGCCACTTAGGTTGGGTCCACATCCCGTTTAAGTTACTGTAAGGTTATTTAACCCAAAAAACTACAAAAAAATATATTTGAAAGTCTTCGTAATTGGGGCATGGGCAGACTCCACATTTTAATTGCAAACTAGAGTTGGATTCATTAAAAGCATCAACCCTCTTTAAAGGTGATTGATTGAGGTCAAACAACATGTGATTCGATAATAGACTCGCTCCCAAGGAGGCAAGTTCCTTTTTACATGTTTGTTTGATTTTGTATTTACGGTGACCAAACACATACTAAAGATAGACAAAAGGAGCAAGTTATATTTTATTTTGAAAATACAATTTAAAATTTAAATAGAAATTTTTAAATGAAAATATTATACAAATTTAAAATTTTTAAAATATCATTCAACAACCATGAACAATGTTTTTGCAAAGGAACTAAATGCATCAAATTTAATAATCGTCCATACATCACATCGGAAAAATATAGTTGAAGTAAATGAAAAGCCACATTTCTTTTAAAATAGTTTACAAAATGATATAAATGTTGGAATTTAGAGGGTAGTATAATTTAATTATGATGTCTTGGGAAAACACCCAAATCCCACATAGAAATTTTAGAGGAGAGAAGTTTAGTTTATATATCCCCTTGTTATTATACTTGGTAAAGTATTGTGAGCCTAGATTGGGCTTGGTGAACCACACACTTGTGTGTGGCGCCTGCCCCACCTCGTCGAATCAGTCGGCAAGTCGCGATACAGTGTGGACTTTTTCTAACCCGAATTTTTACTATTGGGACCGTTGTATCTGTCTAAGTTGTCGTAAATAGACTCATGATGAGTTCTTGTTGTTGGGTTGAGCTTAAGGCCTTTGGCTTGTGTTCGAGGTGTCCATCTTGAGTAAACCTCGAGGTACTATTGTGTGTCCAGTCTCGAGGCTTGAGGCTACAATCTCAAGCTCGGGCATGCTTTTTGACCATATCTTTTTATGCTCTTTCCTTAACTATTTTTTCCCATAATTGGCCGGATTTTCAAGCTCCCATATCCACCACTTTCCTTATTTAAGGTAGATTCTTTGGCATGATATTTTTTTCTTAACCTACAAGGAATTTGCTCTATAAATACAATCCCCTAGGGTTTTGTTAAACACATTGAAACACACAATTTTCACATAAATTAATCTTCCTTCTTCACGAATTTCTTTCTCCATATTTTATTCTCTCATTTCTTCCATTACTGAGCAAGTTGGGGTGTACCCCATCCCATCTCATTGGAGTACACTACTGAGGTGGGTACCGTGTTAACCGTGGGGGTGGGAGTGCCGTTCATCCCAGGCATAAATGACTTAGGGAAGTGGATTCTCCATGGAGCGGTAATTTCTTTGGTCAATTCTTTCTCTTATTTTATTTTGTTAAAGTCATTTCTTTCATCATTCTTGTAATCTTAAAATGACATTAATTGTAATAGAGAGTTATTTTTTGATCTCTCATACATCCTATTACTCAAACAATCTAAGTTGTTTAATATAATAAGTAATCATAATATGACTCACATAGGCTTTATCATTCCTGATATGTTTAAAACTAAGCCCTTAAAAGGAAAGAACTACAAGATGTGGGCTGTTAAAATGGAGTTCTTCCTAGCCCAAATAGATATTCATTATACTCTAGATATTCATTATACTCTGGTTAATGATAGAGCCCCGCCCAGGTCCAATAAGGATTTCAAGAAGGGCAACCATACCTATAGAGGGAATGTTTCTGCATTACATGACATCACCTATTTATCAAATTTATGCTAACATGAAAACCGCTAAATAGATATGGGAAGTGTTTTAAATAAGTGTAGCTCAGATGATAGCGCAGCTAAGAAATATGTTTGTAGTAAGTGGTTGTCCTTTTCTATGGTTGATGAAAAAACTACTCTTGATCAAATCCATGAATATGAGCCCTTTAGGGGTGTAAATGATCCAAGCCGCTCGTGAGTAGCTTGTGAGTAGCTTGATTAAAACTCGACTCGAACTCGAGTTAATCGAGTTCGAGTTTGAGTTCGAGTATCAAAAGATACTAGATTAATAAACGAGTACGAATCGAGTAGTGAACTACTTGGCTCGATACTCGATTAAATACTCGACTCGATACTTGAATAAATACTTGGCTTGATACTTATTTAAATACTCGACTAGATACTTGATTAAGTACTCGACTCGATACTCGAATTGGTACTCTACTCGATATTCGACTCGTATAAAGCAGTTCTTGTATATTATTTTTTGATAGTTGACCCATTTTGGGATTTTATTAAGAAATTCTTGTATATTATTTTCTTTTGAAATGGATGGCTTGTGATATTAATAGTAGAATGAAAGAAGGAAGATTGAATTCCTTGTAAAATATGACATATTACATTTGTGGTGGAGTGAAAGAACTTATATTTGGTTTGCTTGTATTTTTTAAACTTAGGTTTTGATGCATATTTTCTATTAATATATTAGTGATTTATGGTTGTATATGTTGAAATATAGTATAGGTAAGTATTAATAATGTTCGAACATATGGAATAATATTATAATTTGAGAATGTTCCTATGCAAAATAAACGAGTATTCGAGTCGAGTTGAGTACTCAAATAGTTAATCCAGTTCGAGTACTCGAGTAGTTAATGGAGTTCGAGTACTGAGATACTCAGCTCGGCTTGACTCGATTGCACCCCTACTTGTGCACCAATGTAATAATGAGGGAATGAAATTCTGTGAAACTTTCCAAGTTAATTGTTTGATTGAAAAATTGCCTCCCTCTTGGGATAGTTACAAGGCCTCATTGAAACATAAGAAAAAGGACATGACTTATAGGAACTGATCTCCCATATTAATTTGGAAGATTAGAATCGCAAACAAGCCAAGAGGAAGTCCTATGAGCACTCCTCCTTGGCAGCTAATATTGTTGAGTCTAAAAAAGTAGGAAAAAAAGACAAATTCAAGAAGCCTTGGAATAAGCACAAGTCTAATGCTCGAGACGAAGGCTCTAGCTGCCAGCAAGGCCAATGTCGAGGAAAGAGGCCAATGGACAATGCTGATGATCACTAAAAGAGGGGCAAAGGAACATGTTGGACCTGTGGCAAGACTAACCATACCTCAACGAACTGCAAGAAGGGATTCAGACCTGGAAAGCACATAGAACACATGCCTCAGACTAATCTCACTGAGGAAGGAGGCGTGTTTGTTGTCATGATCTCCAAGGTGAATATAGTGGGGAACATGGTCGAGTGGGTTGTAGATATTGGTGCAATAAGGCACATATGCACTAATAAGGACATGTTTCATGAATATAAGAAAGCCACTGATGGGGAGAACGTGTACATGGGGAATTCCAGTTCGGTCCCTGTCCTAAGCAAGGGAAAGGTCCTCCTTAAACTCAACTCTGGAAAAACTCTGTGTTTGCTGAATCTGCTGCATGTTCCTGATGTGCGTAGGCATTTAGTTCTAGTGCATTGTTGAACATAGCTGGCTTTAAGTTAACCTTCGAGCCTGATAAGTTGATTCTTACTAAGAATACAAAATTGGTAGGAAAGGCTTTTGTAATGTTGGTTTGTTTGTTCTTGATGTTGAGATGAATGCGAATACATTTACTTCTACTTATATTATTGAGTCTTTGGATTTTTGGCATGCTTTTCGATTAAGAAACTTAAACAAATAAGTTTAATCTCTGACTGTGATCTAATAGAACTAGATAAATATGAAATATGTGTTGAGGCCAAACATCCAAAGAAATCATTTAACAAATCAGTTGAAAGGACATCGAGCTCACTCAAGCTAGTACATTCTGACCTAGGTGACATTAAGAGCACTATGAGCAGAGATAGTAAAAGATACTACATTACATTCGTAGATGAACACTCAAGATTAACTAAGGTGTATCTCCGAAGTACAAATGACAAGGCTGAGGAAATGTTTCTTGAATGTAAACGTTGAAGTTGAAAACCAATTAGACCATAGGATTAAGAGGATTAGGTCTAATAGAGGAGGTGAGTGCGATACTACCTTCCTCAAGAAACATATTGAGAAACTTGGCATAATTTACGAGGTCTCAGCCCCTTACACACCTTAAAAAAATGGAATACATGAAAGAAAAAATAGAACCCTCAAAGCGATGATGAATGCCATGCTTATTAGTTTAGTCCTACCCATGAGATTGTGGGGGGAAGCCATGTTATCTACTCGTCATGTACTAAATAGAGTTTCACATAAAAGGTTAGATAGAACCCCTTACAAACTATGGAAGGGCTATGTGCCTAACCTGAAATACCTTGAAGTGTAGGTGTGTCTAGCTAAAGTAGGGATTCTTGAGTTTAAAAGAAGCAAAATTGGTCCTAAAACTGTAAATGCTATCTTTGTTGGTTATGCCATGAACAATGTTGCATATAGATTTATGTTTTTGAATAACACGAGCCATGGTCTTGTTAAAATAATGGAATCTCAAGATGTTGAATTCTTCGAGAATAAGTTTTCCATGAAAGAATCTATGCATGCTTCATTACCTAAATCTGTGCCTATCACATCTATGTCATCATCTAGTCACGCGCCTGCTGAACTCGAGGTTCAGGAACTTATAAGAGGGCTCGAACAGAGACTAGTTTTGGACCTGACTTCATAACTGCCTTTTTGATTGAGCATCATGATTTTGATGAACATGTTGTAAGTGCATTCATGCTAGAGGAAGATTCCAAAACATATGATGAGGCCATGAGAACCATAGAAGCTCCTTTTTGGAGAGAGGCCATAAGTAATGAACTAGACTCTATAACGAGCAAAACAATTGGGTGTTAGTGGACCTTCTTAGATGATGCAAACGTATAAGGTGTAAGTCTGTGTTTAGAAAGAAACTAAGAATTGATGGGTCCATAGAAAAGTTCAAGGCTAGGCTGGTGGCCAAAGGGTGCACTAAAAAACAAGGATTATACTTTTTTATACTTACTCACTTGTAACTAAGATAGCCACTATGAGAGCTTTGATTGCTCTAGTGTCTGTACAGAACCCTCGGCGCGATGAATCACTTTGCACATTTGTTTTGTTTTCATTTTTACAGCAACCACATCATGCTCAATTACAAACAAAATAAAGCGAACAGGACTGTCGATCGATCAGTCAACAGTGGCAATCAATCGGCAGCCTACAATGGGCTAGCTGATCGATTGATAAATCTGGCAATACCAGTAGTGGACACTAGGTCACGCAATGGTTATAATTTGGGGTGGGGGGGGGGGGGGGGGGGGGGGGGTAAGGGACGACCTAATTGTTCCTATCTTTGGTCTTGTCTCCTCTCCTCCTTTCCTGTCCGAAGCTGGTACAAAATCCAAGGGTTCTTAAACTCTTGGGATGAATTTCGAAAAATTTTCCCTAACTTAATAAAGTTAATACAATGGAAGGGTTTAAAATTCTTAATTTTAAACCTAATATTGATTTAAATTTCCTAATTTTAAATCTACATATTTAAATTCTTTATTTAAATCTACATGTTTCTACTCCAATACATTCATAACAATAACAAGAACTTATAACAGGCATAATAAGAAAAATGGTAAATAAATAAAAAAACGAAAACTTAAAAGAGAAGGAAAGAAGAACATACCCAGAATTGCTCCAAAGTAAAGAATACCGGAAGAATAATAATTATCTTCAAGAAAGCCGAGAAAACCAAGAGAACACCGAGACCCAGCGACCTTCTACACAATGACCTTGAACTGCCCAGAGAGTAGACTCCGAAAAATATTATTTTTAATGAAAGAAAATTTTCTAATTTTTTCTCCCATTAGGTCTTCGAAACTTTTTTTTTTTTTTTTAAGTTCTAAATTGAATGCCAAACCTTGAAATAGGTACCTTTATTTGCAGTAGGATACCGGAACGAAAATAAGCAAACAAATTGAGGTGAGACGCGTAGAAATATAAAGCAAAATGCGGCATTGAATACCAAAAACACAGCAAAACGACGTGTTTTGTACAAGGGAAAAATTGTGTGCTTTTGGTCCACTAGCCGTGTGACACGTGACGCTATCAGCCCTGGATCACCCAAGGTGTCGCGCGCTGGTTCGTATGATTCGAATGACGCGGATAGCGACCTCAGACTTGAATTTTGTGAATTTTTTTTTTTTGTGCTTTGTTTCCACATACAAAAATTCATCCCATGAATTTTTAAATTTAAAAATTATTTATTTAATAATTTTCAATTCTTATTTATCTCATGAACAATGTTTCACAAAATTAAATCTACTCCTCCCATGAATAAATAATTCATCTCCTGAATTCTTTAATATTTCTCTGATGGCAATAATATAGATGCTTGCGCAGAGACCTTAGGGACACTTTAAATCTAACTCCAAATGGGTTACATTAATTACCATCTCATGATAAATTTAATTATCATTTAATGAGACTTAATTCCACTAAATAGATCTCACTGCACTCTAGACTTAAATTATTTATTTGATAGTTTCCAAATAGACTTTATTAATGATAACAACCCCTCCTCTAGATGTCAATGATAAAAAATAAATATAATTGCTACCATTATCCTTCTCACAGCTTCTCCATTAGTTACGGACTCGCCCTTCACTGACTAATTCATTTATACTTGAACATATTCATAGTATAAATTCTAAATGTCAAACACCTAGAATACTTTGGCCGAAGATTTCGAACTATTCTAATACTTGTGAATTGAATACCTGATCCACAATAGTTCGGAATTCACACCGCTACCCAGTGCACGTGGGAATTCAGTCATTTGTTTAGACCTTGCTTATAGTATACCAAAGTAACTAACATTCCATGCATAAGTCCAGAATACTCTCAGGATTTAGAGTCATCATTCAAATAATACAGCATAAATTACTCATCTTCTATAGTAGTCTAGAAACAAGCAACTCACATGGTCCAACTCAGTGCATCAATATTATTAAACACACTAACATAACACTTTTTTATCACCGTCCACATGACCAAGACAGGTCATCTAAAGTGTCACGTTATGGTCTTAGCATACAATTAGTCTAAACTTGTCTTTGACAGTGAGTTTTTCAAACAACAATCTATACCATTTGTTCCATTTGTTCAAACATGTAAATTGTAGTATGAGGACTACATCCATCTCATGAATGTTACCAAAAAGAAAATCACGTTCAGTATAAATGCTCGCTTACACAAATTTAACAAGAAAACGACTGGAACTTCAATTTTATTCATTAATAAAATAACATTTATAGGATAAATTTAGATTTTTAGGACACCATTCCTAACAGAAATGCAAGCGCAGGTGGTCGGAGTGTTGGGGAATCAAAGTAAGGGTCAACGTCAATGTTAATCGAGGGAATCATCAGCCATAAGTTTTTCTTCACTTACTCTTTTAGATTTTGTGATGTGTAAAACTCTCATGGAGTAGTAAACTTGTGGTTTAGGGGTGACAGACGGGTAGCTGTCAGGATCTTAGATTTATAATTTTTTCATTTACAATGATTTCTGTTATGTTATTTTCGCACCCTAGTTGAGAATTAGTTATTGTGATTGGTTTTCTATGGATGAGCTTGTAGCCATATTTAGATTCCTAATTTATCTGCAAATCTGTTTATGTGTTTGTAGCCTAGACTTTAGCATAAGGGATTTTCACACATTGTTAGGGTTAAGGTTGTACCCAATCCTGAATAAAATCTTTTATATAAGTTAACATTGAATTAAAAGTGAGAAAGGAATTAAGTAGTGCTATTAAGATAATCTATGCTACACCTAAAGTGATAAGATAGGTTATATTCTTATACTAGTTTATTACCCTAAGCCCTAATTTAAGTGTTAATTCAGGCTTCAGGCTTGTAGCCTAAGCTCTATAAATCATTGTCATAATAAAGTATATTGATGGGATTCGAGTTAAGGTACTGCGAACTCCTTCCCTGAACTCCTCTTAATTGATTTGACAACTTTAATTTACTGTTAGTTCTATTAGTTTAGTCAACAAATTACCCAACCAACAAAACCCAAAACTGAATCACTCATTAATAACTGAATCCAACTTAACACCGATTCCTTATGAATACAATACCCGTATAACCAACTAAGCTACGAAGTCTCGTACGCTTGCAAGTAGACAGTTTTAAAACACACTTTAAAACTACATCAGGCTCCCTTCAAGGGAAGGTTTGAGAGGTAGGATGTACGTAGTTTTACACTAGAATGCTATCTAAAAATAGGCTGCTTTCTAATAAGCAGTTATAGATATGGAGGGAAATTGAACCTCAATTCGTTGTATATCCATCCAACGCAAACCACTTATGATTGATTTGGATGTAATAAATGAGTTTTGAATTGAATTGGAGTTGGATCTTGATAAATGGGTTTTGGGTCCGGGTGGATTTGGGTGACATCAAATTGAACCCAAACCTGATCCAAATCTGACTTGAAATTAGATTTAGTTTATGGTTTTTTTGTATTTTACCATCTAGGTTTTATACTATCTAGCTTTTAACCACTTAAATATTTTTTTTCTTTTTGCTTTTAATCACCTAAAAAATTTTTTTTTTGCAAATGACCACCGATGGAATATTCCGTTAGAAAAAATAGAATATTCCATTCAATTTTGAAATATTCCATATTCATTCCCAATTTTAGTGTTGTTTGCAAATAACCACCTGCGTTTTATAATATATAGCTTTTAATCACCTCAAACTTTTTTTGAATAAAAAAACATTTTTAAAATCAATCTTAATTTTTTTCTAAACAGGTCAAACACATTTGACCTCTCTCATTCAAAACCCCCAGATCCCTTCATCTCTGTCCCTACCATGTGTGTCGACTAGACCTGAAACAATTTGACACGAAACGAACACGTCACGAAGAGAGCGGGTTAGGTAGGGCTTTTGAAGCTAGGTTGAATTTGGGTTGACCCGTTTAACCCGTTTAGATATTTGGGTTGAATTTGGATTTGACCCATTTGACCTGTTCTCAACACGATTGACCTGTTTAAATAGACATGTTAGGTATTTGAATGGTATACTACTGTTGTTATGTATAGATTTTTAATAGTCTATCCCAATAACATAATTTAAACTATGTTTATTAATGTTAATTTGATAGTTTATTCTAAAAATTAAAAATATGTAATATATTTACTACTAGTATAAACTGTTAAGTGTACTATTTACATGTTTATAAGTTGACAAACTAGTATTTAATGGAAAAATACTGATATAATTTAAATGAATAACCTGCAGGCTCGCCGTTTAATAATTGGGTTGGGTCAAGGTTGAGAGTTCCTAACCCGTATAATAAACAAGTTGGGTTTGGGTTGACGCCATTTCTAGGACCTCTCGTATAAGACAAACACGAACATGACACAACACGTCACGTTTGCCACCCCTAGTATTTACACACAGACACAGGCTATGGGTTATGTAAAACTGTGTTTCAACACACATATTTTGTGTGTTGACACATAGATTCTCAAGAATGTTTCTATAAAATGTGGTTAAAAGCTTTTAGTTAAATGATAAACAAAAAATCAATTATAAATTACAAGTCGTTAAAAGTTATGTATCATAAAATACAAGTGGTTATCTGCAACCAATATTAAAATCAGAAATGAACACATAATATTTTAAAATTAGATGGAATATTCCATTTTTCTAATGGAATATTCCATCCGGTAGTCATTTGCAACAAAAAAAAAAAAAAAAAAAAAAAAAACCAAATATTAGGTAGTTAAAAGCTAGATAGTATAAAACCTAGGTGGTAAAATACCAAAAAACCCTTTAGTTTATGATAAAATTTTAAATTTACTAAAATTTGAGATTTCACCATGCTAAGCTAAATTTCAACATTTTATTTTAGTTGCCCCAATATTTTGGAGCTTACTCTAATACTATAATATTTTTGAAAACCATAATTTAACAAATATATGTGTAAGGATTACCTATTATAGTTTTTTAAATGATTATCTAATATTACATTATTAGTTTTACACGTATTAATTGGAAAAAAAAAAGAAAAAAGACGTAGCGATTTATTTATATATTGCCTTTAAAGGAACTATTATTGCATTATTCTTTGTATATGCAATTAATATTAGGTTACAATATTATAATTTATTTTAAGATTTAACAAGATTACAGATTTGGGTTGGATATCTGTTCACCCAATTGATTTGGATATGGATTTAATTTTTAAGGAGTAAATGAAATTTTTTTTTTTTTTTTTTTTTTTTTGGGATTCAGATTGGTTTGGTTTTTTCTGGGTTAGCTCTGAATGGAGGCAAATCCGACCCATTTCCATCCCTAATTCCATAGGCACAAAAAAAAAAATATGTAATTATTATATTTATGTATACTTATGTGTGTGTGTGTGTGTGTGTATATATATATATATATATATATATATGTATATGTATATGTAAAGTTGTATTGAATACTCATCATAATGGAACATATTAAATGATATAAATAAATACATTTAGTTTATATTTTATAACTTACTAAATTTTAACTTATTTAAAATATTAGTCCTTATATTTTACTTATTGTGATAATTAAATTCCAATACTTTTAGTTACATTAATTAGTTCTTATATAATTAAAATTGATTTAATAAAGTCTAATGTGAAAATCAATAGTAATTTTCAGCTAAAATTATAACAATGTATTCCCTATTCATAAAGATTGATGTCTTTATGAGCACTTTCTTGACATGAGAAACATATATATCTACTTATTAATGTTGGCTATGTTTTGATTATGGAATTGGAGCCTGAAATTGGGGCTGAGGCTAGAATTGAAGCCAATAATTTCAATTCTATTGTTTGGTTCACCTATTGGAATTGGAATTGGAATTACAAGTCTAATTTCCAATTCAACAGAATTAGATTTTAACTAAAAATCATACTTTCCAATTCTCTAGGGTGGGGATAAGGAATTACAATTCTATATAAACCCATTGACCAAAACCCAAAATGACCCCACTTCATTAATCCAAATCCAAAATAAGTCAAAATTCAAAGACTTAGACACAACTTAAAATTTGACCCGAACCTTGAAATCATCCAACTCCAATGACTTCAACTTGAAATGATCGGAATTACCTTAGCTCAAAGTCTAAAGTTAAATAACCCAATTGACTCGAAACCCGATATGACTAAAATCCCGAAAACGAAACTACTCAACTTGAATGTGATGTAAACAAGCTGAGCCAAAGTGGGAATGTCCTGACCAAATTGATCCAAAAAACTTAATACAACCCTACCAAAAATAACCCGATCCATCTCAAACTCAACTTAAGATGACTTGAAATTTGATATTACCATCCTTTTGTCCCAAAACTAAGATGACCTGAGCTTGAAATGACCTAAATGAACTCAAATCTGATCATAACTAGCCTGAATCCTTGAAAGACCTAACCTGGTCAATTGAAAATCCAAGATACGTTGAACATCAAATGATCCGACATGTTATTCAACCTGATTTGACTCGAAACTCGAACTCAAAGTGATTCACTTCGACATAATAACTTGAATGCAATGTAAATTGCTCCGACCAAAATCCAACCACATTTGATTTAAAACTTGAAATAATCCAACTTAATTGGTCGAAAACCCTTCATGATTCAAATGATTATGCTATTACAATTCCGAACTCCAATTCCTTTGATAAACCAAATAATGGAATTTCAGTTCCATTCTAATTGGAAATTGGAATTAGAATTACGATTCCACAATCCAATTCCAGTTCCATGTACCAAACAGAGCTTGTGGAGATGCAATCCCAAGTCCAATGCTGGTGGAATTAAAATTCCATTATTTGGTTCATCAAATGAATTGGAGGTTGAAATTATAATTCCACAATGATTCAAGTCATCACGAGTTTTTTGTCAATCGAGTTCGAGTATTTTGTGTTTTAAAATAGCTACGATATGATTTTGGTCGGAGCGGTTTACATTGCGCTCAATTATTATGGTTGGAGCGATTGACTTTGAGTTCGAGTTATTCAAGTTTTGAGTTGGGTCGAGTATCACGTCATATTATTTGGCGTTTAAGTTATCTAAGATTTTCAGTTAATCAAGCTAGGCCTTTTTGGGGATTTAGGTTAGAAACGATCGGGTTTGAGTTGATTTAGATCATTGAGCTCGAGTCATCTTAGTTTTGAGACAAAAGGATGGTATCATCAAATTTGGAGTCCTCTTGGGTGGAATTTGAGATTGGTTGGCTCATTTTGGTTTATGGTAATATTAAGTTTTGGGTCATTTTGGTAGGGTTACTTACACTTCGTCTCAACTTGTTTACATCACATTCAAGTCAAATGGTTTCATTTCTTAAATTTGAGTCATCTCATGTTTCAGGTCAATCGGGTTAGGACATTTCAGACTTTGAGCTAAATTAATTTTGATCATTTCAAGTTTAAGTAATTCGAGTTGGATGATTTCAGGTAGGGTCATTTTGGATTTTAGGTAAATGGAGTTAATGTAAAATTGCAATTCCTTACCCCAACCCTAAGGAATTGGAAAGTATAATTGTAAGTTAAAATCCAATTCCATGGAAAATTAGGCAGTTTGTGTGCCCCATATTTACATATTTTATTCATCATTCCCACAATGTATTTGGCTTTTACATGTGTGTTTTTTTGTAATCTAGGTACATTTTGGCCAAGAGTGTAATGGAGCAAACAAAGGTTGAACAATGGAAGATTCAAGCGTAATCGAAGCATAATTGAAGACTACTTTGAGAAACCCGACCACGTGTGCAAATTAAGTACCCATCAGGTCAAGAGTCAATCAAAAAGAGTCTTTTTTTGGGCGCGTGGATCGATTGACCATGCATTTTGGCAAATCGGTCAAGCTTCAAAAGAGTAAAAGGTTAAAAGAAGGGTATATATGACCCAATAATTTGCTAATCTACTTATGAAACCACTTAGATCACGTATAACTCTTCGATATCTTTGATTTGGTATATAATTTGGCCCATAACTTCTTACAGATCAAAAGTTACGCTCATTTTAAGTTAATTGTACAAGCTGCAAAGGGGGTCGCCAATCGATTGGCTTGACCACTGATCGATCGAGGATGGCATGGGACCAATCCTAAAACACGCCCCACTTATAAATATGGAGGGGGAAACCTATTTTCCCGTATTTATCCATGCCTCCTCTCCTTCCCAAATCTGCTACCAGATCTAAGGGATTCTCAAACGCCAAAGAGCAGGTGGTCGGAGTACTGGGGAATCAAAGCAAGGATCAACGTCAACATCAATGGAGGAGTCTTCAAATCCTTAGTTTTATCATTATTATTTTCTTTCTTGGATTTTAATTATGTGTAAAACTCCTATGGAGGAGTAGACTTGTAGTTTAGGGATGAAAGGCAGGTAGCCGCACGTATCCCGGATTTATATTATGCTTTTGACAATGGATTTATATTATGTTATATATGCGCTCCTATGGGAAATTTATGATTTTGTTTGGTGTTTCTCTGTGTGAGCTTGTAGCCATGGTGAGATCTCCAAATTATTAGCGATAGCCTACGAGCATGTAGCTTAGACCATAATATAACTAGTTTTCACGCATGGTTAGGGTTGAGGTTGTACCCAACCCTAAACACAATCCTTTATACTAATTAATCTTTAATTAGGAGTGACAAAGGAATTTATTAGTGCTATTGAGATAATCCATGTTACACCTAGGGTGATACGATAGGTTATGCCCTTAGACTAATTCATTACTCTAAACCCTAACTTAAGTATTAATATAGGTTTAATATTGAACTAAGAGCAAGAAAGGAATGAATTAGTACTAATGAGATAACCTATGCTACACGTAGGGTGATATTATAGGTTATGCCTTTAGACTAGTTTATTACCCTAAGCCCTAGTTTAAATATTAATCCAGGCTTAATGCTTGTAGCCTCAGCCTCCTAATCATTGTCATGGTAGAATATATTGACGGGATATAAGTAATGCTACCTAGAATTCATTCTCTAAACTAACCTTAATTGAATTAGCAACTTTAGTTTATATTAAGTTTTATTAATTTAGTTAACAAATTCAAATCAACAAAACCCCGATTTCAACTGCTCCTTAATCACTAAATTCGACTTAACTCTGACTCCCTGTAGATACGACCTGTATACCCGATTTAGCTGCGACAATCTCGTACGCTTGTGAGAAGACGGTTTTAAAACACTCCTTTAAAATCACATCAAGTTTTTGGCACCATTACCGGGGAATCGGTAAGCTAAGTTGATTTAGAAATTAAAGAGTTATTTTCTATTTTTATTTTTATTTTTATTTCTATTTTCTTTGTTTAAAAAAAAAGAAAAAAAGTCTACTTCTTTTTCCTTAGTTTATTTTTCTGTTTTATTATTTTTCTCATTTATTTTTATTTATTTAATTTTTCTATTTTAATTATTTTTTTATTCATTTTATTATGGCTGATTTCGCACCACGTATGATTGGGGAACATTTCATTCCCCAAACGTATGTCGCACCCACTGGGGTTACGTTACCCACCGTGGGTAATGTCAACTTCGAACTTAAGCCTGAGATCATCAACATGCTTCCAATTTTCTATGGGAAGCCGATTGAGAGCCCATACGAGCACCTTGATGCGTTTATAGAAATTTGTAAAACTTGTCACCATCAAGGTGTCTCAATTCATGCTATTCGGCTACGTCTTTTTCCATTCTCATTAAAGGATGTAGCCAAAAGGTGGTTTTAGTCTCTTCCAATAGGTGAAATCACCACTTGGGCTGACCTCTTGATAAAGTTTTATCCTAAAGCTAGAACTATAGTTGTTAGATGCAATCAACAATTTTGAAAATAAGGATCAAGAACAATTCCATGAGAGTTGGGACAGATTTAAGGAGCTCCTTAGAAGCTGTCCCCACCACGCGTCACCCAAGTGGGCTCTTGTGCAGAACTTCCATGATGGTCTCACAGCTTCCAACAAGCAAATGGTTAATGCTTCTTGCGGGGAAGCATTTAACCAACAAGATGAGAACGAGGTGTGGACACTATTTGAGCGCTTCAGCGAACACTCTCTCGACCAAGCCTCTTCTATGAGGGTAGTTAGAGGGGGCACATGTGGTATCTATGAAGTAGCACCTACTAATGACATTAACCTTCGACTGGATGCCCTTAGCAGGAAGATGGATTAACTTATGAACTTGCATGCGAATCCTACTAATGTGCGCCCAATCTATGCAGCTGAGTTATCGAGTGGTATTGGTCCATGTGGCATTTGTTCGGGTGAGGACCATTCTGTGCTAAATTATTTATATGCGTTACAATTTCCCAAATATGTACAGGAACAGGTTCATACAACTCAAGGATATTCGAGGAATAGCGACCCGTTCTCCAACACCTACAATCCCGGGTGGCGCGATCATCCTAACTTCTCATGGAAGTAGGATGCCAATCGTAATCAATCCATGAGACAACAAGATCCCAGCTTTACAGGTAACGTGCACCCTCCCATTCTGTAGGGAGGGCGTAGGTATGATACTCAATCTCATTCCAATGTTACCGATGATAACCCTCCTTCCGCACCTCCAAGATATACTTTGCAATTTCAAGAGCGTATAATCTACTTTATGGAGGACACTACACAACTAGTTCGGTCTCACTCTCAGTGTATAGATAGATTAGAAGACAAAATAGAATAATTGGCCCAAGCACTTTGTAGGCAAGAGGAAGAGAGGTTACCCTCCTAACTTCTCACACTTCCAGTAGGGTCAACTAGCTCTAGCCCAAACTTGCCTCCTCATGAGCAAATTTAGGTTGTGTTAGTGTCTAGGGAGGGGACCTTCGAGATGTGGAAGTCAAGGTTGAGAAGGAGAGCACAGACCCCTCCCCCACTGCTGACAGGAAGGGCCCACAAGGTACGTTTGTTGAACCTATAGTCCCTTTTCCTTCGGCCCTTAGAGGACCAAAGAAAAAGGATGACCAAAAGAGGGCTGAGCTTATAGACTTGTTTAAGGAAGTGAAGATCAACTTACTGTTGATCAAAGCTAGTCAACACATCCCTATGTATGCCAAGTTCCTCAAAGGCCTTTGCATCAAAAAGAAGCGCGCCCAAGCGCATATCCCAAAGAGGGATCGGCTCACCGAGAAGGTGAGCAGCATTGTAGTATCAGGCAGCCCACCCAAGGTTTAAGACCCTGGGGCTTTTACAATTCCATGTGTCTTAGGACAGCGTTACATTAATAGAGCCTTGCTAAATCTAGGATTGATTGTAAACCTTATTACTTACTCAGTTTTTAAGGAATTGGGAATAGGACACCTTAAGCCAACTAATGTTACACTTCAGTTGGATGATAGGACAGAGCGGGTACCTCGTGGAGTTGTGGAAGATGTACTTGTCAAGGTTGACAAGTTTGACTTCCCTGTTGATTTTATTGTCTTAGATATATACCCTACTCCTAGACAATAGCACAACGCTCTCATTATTCTAGGTCGACTATTTCTAGTAACGGACGACGCTATTATTCACTGTAGGACGGGAGTGTTGGAGGTTTCTTTTGGAAAGCTTAAGGGAAAATTGAAGGTCTCAAACTCTGTTCGGCATCGTAAGATTGAGGACGAGTTGGAATGCTATAGGGTTGATGATGTTGACCCTTTAGTAGAATCGGATAAGCCTGACTCTACTAAAAGCGCGGAAGGTAATAATGTCCCTGTCTGTGTCAATAGTTATGCGTCATCATCCACATCTAGTAGGATAGAGAGTCATGACCTCGACGCTGGTAATGATTCCCTCCTTGATAGGCACGAGTTTAGAAACGCTGTTAGGATTTGTGATCGGCCCTACTAGATCAACCTGAGTTTTATAGCAGACATTGCCTTGAACTTTGATTGATCTCATGTTTGAAACTGCATTCGGCTGAAAACATTAAACTTAGCGTTCTTGGGAGGCAACCCAACCTACCTTTAGTTTGCTTTTGCTTTTTTAATTTTGTTTATTTTTTGGCATGAACTCTCTTTCAATTGCAGATCCTTTTGTTATCCCTCTCATGTTAACTATGTTTCCTTTTTGCTAAACACTTGTATGCTCTTTATTTTAACACTACTAGCAAGTCTGTTTAGTATCCAGTTTTCTGTCTTCGATTGTAGCTTGGTACGTTCGTCTTTCTTCTTTGGACTTGCTCACCACATGTCGCTGAATATGTCACATCTCAAGTCGTCTCTTTCCTTTCCTTGCTTGAATTTGTTTTTGTCAATTTGCTTTAAGGACAATGTAAGGTTTGGGGATGGCATATGAGAGTGAACTTCCATTTGTCCTTTTAAAGCTTCATTTGACTTAAATTAGCTACATTTTTGCATGAATGAGAATAGAGTTGCTTGTAACTTTTATTGTAGACCCAAATTTGAGATGTATTATGATGATTAGAATGTTTATGTAATGAGATTATTGCTGGATCCTACTTTTGAATTCGTATTTTTGTCTTTTAATTTGTTAGAGAAATTATTATTTTTCACCCTTAATCTTGTGACATATCCTACAATTTAGGTTAAAATAGCGGTAATAATTTTAGAAATTTGAATCCACCATTCAACCTCTAACAATTTTGAAATCATTTTTCTATCTCTTTATCTTGAGTAATTTCTCCCTCCAAAAAAAAAGGGAAAAAACAAAAAAAAGTGACTTGTTGATTCTTGTAGCTCCTGTATCTCGAGCAAGTAAGCCCGTAGGAGTATCTTAAAACCTGGTACCTTTACCCAACTGGGTCGGGAGCTGCCGGTCAAAAGCTCACTACAAGGGCCATAGGAAAGATTAAAAAGAGTCAACCCTTTGGGTCATTATAATAAGCACTAATACCTAATAGAAAAGGGTATGTGCCAACGGATTAGGCTGTGAATTCCTCAGACTCGCGCCATTAGGTTCGTAGGGGTCTTTTAAAACCTGATACCTTGCGCCAATTGGATCGGGAGCTGCCGGTCGAAAACTTGCCACATGGGTCTGAGGGAGATATGCCTGACCGGGGAAAAAAAAAGGAAAAAAATAAAGGTGAAGAAAATAAAAGAAAAAAGAAAAGCTTTTTGATTTCCTTGTTGATTAGCGAAAGGTAAGGATAGCTGTATTCCTTTACTTATTCTCTTTATTTCTTCTTAAAATTGGAGGATTTGAAATAAGACGAAGGGGAGAGAAATTCTAAGCACCCTCACTAGTAAAAAGACTTCAATACCGGAACTTGAGTTAGAACCAGTACAATAATAACGTGACATAAGGATTCTCTACTCTTAGGTACACCTTCAAATTTGATCGGATAATAATTTTCACAAGTGACCCTGGCAGTTACATGCCAGACTAAATTTTTCATCTTTAGCTAATTTGAGGTGAATCTCACTTGAGGACAAGCAAGGAGTGGGCTTGGGGATGTTCATGTGCCTTATATTTACATATTTTATTCCTTATTCTAGCAATATATTTGGCTTTTACATATGTGTTTTGTTGTAATCTAGGTACATTTTAGCTTAGAGTGCAACAGAGCAAACAAAGGTTGAAAAGTGGAAGATTCAAGCGTAACCGAGGCATAATTGAAGATTACTTTGAGAAACTCGACCATGTGTACAAAATAAGTACTCATCAGGTCAAGATTCGGTCAAAAAAAGTCTTTCCTTGGGCGCGTGGATCGATTGACCATGCATTTTGGCAATCGGTCAAGCTTAAAATGAGCAAAAGTTTAAAAGAAGGGTATTTATGACCCAATAATTTGCTAATCTACTTATGAAACCACTTGGGTCACGTAGATCTCTTCAAGAGCTTTGATTTGGTATATAATTTGGCCCATAAATTCTTACGGATCAAAAGTTACGCTCATTTTAAATTAACTGCGCAAGCTGCCAAGGAAGGGGCCGATCGATCGACTTGACCACCGATCGATCGGGGATGGCACGGGACCAACCCTAAAACATGCCCCACTTATAAATATGGAGGGGGAGACATATTTTGCCATCTTTTTCCATGCCTCCTCTCCTCCTCTCATTCCCGAAGCCGCTACGAGATCCAAGGGATTCCCAAACTCAAAAGCGCAGGTGATCGGAGTGTTGGGGAATCAAAGAAGGGATCAATGTCAACATCAATTGGGGGAGTCTTCAAATCCTTAGTTTTATCATTATTGTTTTCTTTCTTGGATTTGAATGATGTGTAAAACTCCTATGGAGGAGTAGACTTGTAGTTTAGGGATGAAGGGTGGGTAGCCGCCCCGTTTCCTGGATTTATATTATGCTTTTGACAATGGATTTATGTTATGTTATATACGCACCCCTGTGGAAAATTTATGATTGTGTTTGGTGTTTCTTTGTGTGATCTTGCAGCCATGGTGAGATCTCCAAATTATTAGGGTTAGTCTACGAGCTTGTAGTCTTGACCATAACATAGCTGGTTTTCATGCATGGTTAGGGTTGAGGTTGTACACAATCCTTTATACAAATTAATCTTTAATTAGCAGTGACAAAGGAATTTGTTAGTGCTATTGAGATAATCTATGCTACACCTAGGGTGATATGATGGGTTATGCCCTTAGACTAGTTTATTACCTTGAACCCTAACTTAAGTATTAATATAGGTTTAATATTGAACTAAGAGCAAGAAAAGAATTAAGTAGTACTAATGAGATAACTTATGCTACACGTAGGGTGATATGATAGGTTATTTCTTTAGACTAGTTTATTACCCTAAGCCTTAGTTTAAATATTAATCCAGGCTTAGTGCATGTAGCCTTAGCCTCCTAATCATTGTCATAGTAGAATATAATGACGGGATAAAAGTAAAGCTACCAAGAATTCATTCTCTAAACTAACCGTAATTGAATTGGCAATTTTAGTTTATATTTAGTTTTATTAATTTAGTTAACAAATTCAAATCAACAAAACCTCGATTTCAACCGCTCCTTAATCACTAAATCCGAGTTAACTCCGATTCCCTGTGGATACAACCCGTAACCCGATTTTGCTACGACGATCTCGTACGCTTGTGTTAGGACCCAAAATATGAACTAGATGAATACATGTTCTAGATTGCAATTTCCTAGGAGTTGTTACTTGTTATAACTAAAGAGAATCTTCTAAGATGGATGGTTAAGAGTTAGTTACAAAGTGAAGTGTATATATAAGGTACTTCTATGTTGTAATGAGAGGATATGTGAATGATAACAACAATTCTTACTCTCTATTCTTCCTTTCTTCTTTCTCATTTTACCTCTTGTTCTTCTAAACTCTATCTTCTTTCTCAATTCTTTCTCAAACTTTTAATTCCTCTTTTCGATCCTAACATTTGGTATCAGAGCCGGTTCTTTCCCGCTTTTCAAAAGCTGATCATAATAGTGTGTGAGCATATCGAAGAAGCAAGCTAACATGGTGGATATGCAGCAGTTAGAAAAGTCTTGGGAGGCTATTATTACAGCGTCTTTGGACTCAATTAAGGAATCCATTTTGTCATCAATCAAGGAAATAGTTTTAGCATCCATTCAAGAACCACTTGAACCATTATCTGCAAGAAAGACACAACATGATCAGGAATTGGTGCAAATTCATCGAAGCAAGGCTAGTGGATCAGATGTTGCAACAATGGGTACAAAAGCTGATGTTGAAGATCCATTCAAGTATCATCCAGTAGCATTTACAACAATGAATCAAGTTCAATTGTGGCCTCCTGGCCCAAGGAAAATGAAATCGATGAATCATAACAAGTGGTGTACTCAGCAGATTCAAGACAGGATTAAACAAGCAAAGTCTGAAGAGCTTCTTGGTACTGCAGTACAACCGAAGGGTCCTATTGAGCTTGCACATTCCAACAGCCTTAAAAGGTACTACAATTGCAAGTTCCTTGGAGTAAGAGCTACACCAAAAATGCATTACAATGGTAGACCACCTGATTCCCTAATTCCTAAAATAGGGGTAGTCGAAGGAATGTGCATTGTCAAGAGAGTACGATGGAGGATGCCCAAGTTTAAGAATAAAGAAGTTGAAAATCAAACATTGATCTTGGGTCATTCCACTAGTTCTTGGCAAGCAATAGCGATGAACTTGTGTAAGGAAGATAGTGATGTGGCTAATCAATGGAATAAGATGGGCCAAAATGCATCAGCTAGGAAGCCTAAGTTCCGAATTGAGCAATTAAAAGCAAGATCACTTGGCACCAGAACATCCCAAGCTCTTACCGCAACAATCTTGGAAACTAAGGAGTGTGAGTGTGGGTTGGCCAGTGCTAGTTTAACTCAAAAGAGAATCAGAAGTCTAGTTCTGATATTAAGAATGATAGGTTCAAGTGAAGCTTGCATCTGGGAATCAGAAGAGGATTAAGGACGAACAACAGAACACACATTAGATGATTCAGAAGAGGACCAAGGGAAGCTTTCAGGTGGAGAGATGATTCTCGTAGTTGTTATAAGCCAGGACAAGGAAATGTGGCTGTTGTTAATTCAGCAAGGCATCAGATTCTTACCCTTGTGGACAAGGGTAGTCTTTAAGGGGGAGGGAATTGTTAGGACCCAAAATATGAACTAGATGAATACATGTTCTAGATTGCAATTTCCTAGGAGTTGTTACTTGTTATAACTAAAGAGAATCTTCTAAGATGGACTGTTAAGAGTTAGTTACAAAGTGAAGTGTGTGTATAAGGTACTTGTATGTTGTAATGAGAGGATATGTGAATGATAACAACAATTCTTACTCTCTATTCTTCCTCTCTTCTTTCTCATTTTACCTCTTGTTCTTCTAAACTCTATCTTCTTTCTCAATTCTATCTCAAGCTTCTAATTCCTCTTTTCAATCCTAACAGCTTGTGAGTAGACAGTTTTAAAATGCTCTTTTAAAATCACATCAGCAGTGAAATTGTAATTCCAATTTTAGCAAGTGAATCAAACAAAAGAATTGGAATTCTTAGCTCCAATTCCAGCCCCAACCTCGATTCCAGGCTCCAATTTCATGTTTCAAATATGACATAAGATTTTTGCCACAAATTCATAATAATTTCAACATTTGACGTAATTGGAAAATGTTCTAATTGCATGCCAACTAAATTTTCAAAAAAAAAAAAAAAATTTTATGAGAACTAATTTGATCGAATAAATAATGTGTGGGAGCTAATAAAATCAATAGCCATAATCTTTAAAGAAAATTTGGTACAGATACCCTAAGATTTGGTAATATATATTTTCAGGTATCCTGAGGTCTTAAATATGTTTGAGATGAACTATGGTAACTTTTTATTTCAGGTACCCTTAGTTTAGCTTTGCTAGAGTTTAGTTAGTTTTTGATGACATGGAACCTTAATAAAAAAGGAAAATACTTAAAAAATAGGTATTTTCATTTAAAACAAAATTTAAAATTGTAAAATATTGTAAATATTTAGAAAAGCATACTAAATCTTAAATATTATATATTAAATATTATAAATTATATATAAAATTTTGGAAAAAGTATTTTAATTCTCTAAAAAATTATAAGTACTATTAAAAATATCTTAAATATTTATAAAATATTCTATATATTTCAAAAAAAAAAAATACAAGAAATCTACAAGAATTTTAAATATCTAAAATTATCGTAAACTTTTTAAAAGTATTTTAAAATATTTCAAATATTTAGAAATCCTATTATGTACATAAAAATATTTAAAACATTAAAATATTATTTATATATTTCAAAAATACTTTATTTATTTAGAAATAAATATATAAAAAAATTATAATTTTTTAATTAGTATATATGTACATTATAAATATTTTAAATATTAAAAAATTATATTGATGAATTAGAAATATTTTAAATATCAAAAAATAAGTTTAATATTAAAAAATAATCTAAATATTTAAATAATAGATTAAATACATGAACATATTTAAAATATTTAGAAATATATCAAATGCGTATATTAAATATTTACATATTTACAATATTTTTATATAATAAATATTTTTAAAATAAATAAAATAGTTTTAAATAATTTTCATGTATTTAATAGATTTTCTAAATATTTGAAATTTTTTCTAATATTTGGTATATTTTAAAAATATTTTGGAATATTTATAAAAAGTTTGTGTTATTTATAAATATCTAAATTGTTTTAGATATTTCCTATATTTTTAAAATTATGTAGAATAGTTTCTAAATATTTAAGATATTTTTAATAAAATTTATTTTTTTAGATATTAAAATATTGTTCTAGAGTTTTATAAATAATTTCTTATATTTAAAATAAATTATTTAAGATTAATAAGTTTTTCTGAAACTTTAAAATATTCTACAATTTAAAATTTTATTTTAAACAAAAATACCAATGTTTTAGGTGTTTTCCCTTTTTTTTTTTATGTGCCACCTTATAAAAAAACTAACAAAACTCTAACGGAGCTAAGCAAGAGTACTTAAAAAAAGTTTTCATTTTTTTTTGAAGAAAAAAAAAAAAGTTTTCATAGTCTATGGTAATGCAAAAATATTTCAAAATCTCAAGTACTCCAAAAATATATTACTAAACCCTATGGTACTTGAACCAAAGTTTTTCTAATCTTCATCTTATAATTAAATATAGGAATTAAATATAAATATAATACAAAAATGGTTATTTTAAGAGAATATAATATTTTGCTGAGAAAAATTGTTATTTTAATGAATATAACTTACAAATAATGAAAGCCATAAAATTATTTTAAAAATTACAATTTTATTTTGATAATAATAATTTTGTAATGAAAATAATATGATTTCTTATGTATTATATATATTATAAATGATTATTAACTTAATAAGAACTATATTATACTATATTTATAAATTTATAATATAAAGTTTAAAAAATAAACCAAAGTACTGAGGTTGAAAACAATAACCCAAATCCGGAATCGAATATAGCCAGAAATAGCAAATCAAAATCCACCATGTGTCCCTTATTCTGGAAACTTTTTTTCCACTTTTTTTAAGTAAATTTCACTATTTTCAGTTTTATTGGACACTATCATGCTTGCTATTGGCCAATCACAGCCCTCCATGATAGTGCCCCCGTCCTTTTGTGGGCCCCACTTTCCCTAACCCCCCCGACCAATCATGTCCTTTTACTGTTCCCTTTCCTATTTCCCTACACGTGTCCCTCCCTTCTCTACTCCCACCATCCGCCTCAAGTTAATTACACTCTTCGTCACTCTCTATTTTTTTGTTAAATTAGTCCTTGTAAATTAGTTTTTATTTTTATACTTTTTAAATTAATATTACAATTTTTTTTACAACGTTCCCCCCCGGCCCTTTTTTTTGTTCACAACAACGTTTCCTTTATTTACTTACATATCACAAAAATTAAATAAAAATTAAAAACATATCAGATTAATTTTATTATAAAGTTGAACATTATAAATTATTTTGAATGAAAAAAAAGAAGATAATTTAAAAAATAAATAAATAAATAAAAACTAAGTTTAAAAAAAAAACAAAAATAAAGAGTTATTTTCATAAAACAAGATAAGAGATCAGTTTTAAAAAAAATAAAAAGAAAACAGTCTCATGGGTAAATAACTCAGCGTCCGTACTCTTCCCCCGCACTACACCCCACTCTGGTTGCTCCCTTCAATGTTTACACTCGCACTCACCCACACACAGATAACAAGAACATGAGCAAGATTAGGTGCGCACGCTAAGCTAGTTAGGTAGGCATGGAAGGTGGAGATGCGTCGCAGGATAAGTCCATGATCAACACGATAATGCTTAGATTCCGTCCTATTGCTCCCAAGCCTGTTCCCCCCGCCGGATCCTCTAGCGCCCCCGGCGATCTACAGTCGCAAACCAGGAAAAACGCCGTCGTATTGGGCAAAAAGAAGCGCAGGTACGCTAGGGTTTCTAAAAAGAATAACAGGCCCAAACCGCACGGTACAGTCTCCGAGGAGAGAGAAAGCGCCGGATCTGAAGCGCCGGAGGGAGAAACTAGCCGCCGGAAAGCGCCGGAGACGTCTGTTACGGTGGAATGTGTGACAGGCACTTGCATGGAGGGAGGTGGAGGGATAGGATGTACGGACGTGGAGAGGTGGATGAATCTAGAAAAGGACACGTGTCCTGCTTTCATATCAGACTCAGGTTATACTGTTAAGTGGACTAACGAAGCGTACAGGAGGACGGTAACCGGCGGCGGTGACGGAGGTGAGGTGTCGGTGAGGTTGGTGGTTAAGGAGGGGATATTACCGGTGACGTGGCCGGCCTTTGCGTGTATAGTAAGTTTACAGTACACGTGTCAGAAGGAGAAGTGGAGTACCAAAACGGTGCCGTGTGATGTGTGGAGAATGGATGATGGTGGGTTTGCATGGAGGCTTGATTTTAAGGCTGCTCTCAGCTTATCTCTTTGATTCCATGAATCCCTTCCAACTAGGTATACCTCTCAACTTATATTATTGTTATTGTTATTGTTATTGTTATTGTTATTGTTGTTATCAGATTGTATGAATGAATTATAATTTGCTGAAGTCTACAATTGTTAAAATGTTTGAGAATCAAATTAAATCCCTCATTATAACTAATAGGGAATAGTTGGTCTAAAAGACTTTGTGCGTGTAAATTTGGACCAACTGCATTGAATTAAACAATGTTATTATACTGAAATCCAAAGTATTTGTTCCAATTAAAATTGACTATTCAAATCTAACTAAGATTCAAAGTTTGACTAACATTAGTACCTTCTCTAACATGGGATAAATCTTTGAGTGGAATAGGGCTTGTCTTGAAATCATTTTCTAGTTATACTTTTTAAGAATTTTTTAAGCAATTAAAAATCACGTGTTAAAATTATTTTTTTTCTTAGTTTTACTGTTTGTTTACGATTTTTTCTAATCTGAATAAAAATTGAAAATATGAAATTAAAAAATTGTTGTTAAAGCCCTTTTTTGGTATCTCATACACCAAAAATGCAAATAGAAAAGAATAGCAAATATGTAATTTTACATTTTGTGTGTGCCCTTCGGATTCCCCTAGGGAGATACCGGCTTTAATACTGCGAGTTTTCCTTGCCAATTATCGGAAAAAAAAAAAAAAAAGAAGCAAATATGCAATTAGTTACCAAGATAAGGGATGCTTGACAAGTTAACTCCTATTGCACATTAGACGTTTAAGTGATTACATTAATCCGCTCAATGGAATCAATTAACTTGTAATAATACTTAGTTGCTTAGAGTAAAAGTGAGCTTGTAAAGTCTGTTACTCATCCTCTGATTGGTTAATCATTTTATATAATAGATCTATTACCTTAATGTTATTTAAATGGGTGGATGTGAATTTAAAAAATTATATATGATAGACATATAACGTAAGAAAGTGGACCAATAAAAAAATAATGCATGATAAGTAACAAATTTTACAGCGCTATTTTATTTGATAATTGGTAAGAAACTTGCAATACGAAAGTCGATATCCTACAATTGTAGGAGCCGAAGAACACTGGGATATGTGGCAAAGACCCAAAAACAGAAAAAAAAAAAAAAAAAAAAGAAGTAAAATGCATGAAACTCCCAGTGAGATCTACCGCCCCACAAGAATCAAAATAGTTGCTGCCATGAATGAACAGAGACCCTAAGCGCCCACAACATTTCTCGGTCGAAATCCAGACTATCCTTTGATGCATGATATTCCTAACAATTTCATCAGGTGAGTACGGTAAATCCTCACACCATGCTCGAATTGTAAAGCTCGTTCTCATTTTGATACTCCAAGAGATTTCATCCTCACACCTATGGCTATCTTCGAAAACTATCATATTTAGTATTCGGAATCACCCTAATGATTACAAAGAACATAGTTATTCAAGACTTCTTTAAAATTTGCCTCCATCATAACATGTGAGCCATTGTTCAAGCAGAGTCTTTAATATTGTTTGGCATTACCCAATAGAGGGCCCCCCACTCCAAGCACTTGTTCCACATGTCCAGCGAAACAACACAACCATGACAAATGATCAACACTTTTGATGACATATTTACAAATTGGACACCATTTATCATCTTCAGCTATAATTCCTAAGTTCCACGAGCATTCCTTAGTGTTTACTTTATCCTAAAGGGTCATCCATACAAGTGACTTTACCTTTGGAGGAGCTAGACCCTTCCATACCCCACAAATAAGATGATTAGTAGGCGTGATCCTTGAAGAGTGGTCCCAGGTAGAATCAACAAAAGATTTAACCGTGAACATTCATATCGGCTCATGGGCGCAACAGGTCACATTCGCATTTTCCTTGGTGGCACTAATGGAGTGAAGGATATTTTGTAGCTTCATCATGGAGGACTCCTCTCTAGAAAAGAACGTCTCCAGTTTAGTAGCCATCTACAATCTTGTCCATCCCAAAAATGCCATTTGACTAATGAAGTGATGATGTTATAATAAAACTCCAAACAAGTCCAGGAGTGATTTCTCAGAACTCTCATCACCTAACCACTTATTTTTCCAGAACTTTATTTTAGTCTTGGTCCCTTGCAAACGACTTAGACATGGTGTAAGCCTCACTCGCTTCAGTTATGGGGGCACATGTACTTTGTAACTTTGATGATGGAACCTGATGTAGCAAATCTAGGCTCGAACCCCATGAATAGAGCATATCACTCACTTCCAAGTTGATGACTCTTCCAAGCTGAACCGCCGGCACCATTTAAATAACATGGCCGTATTATTAATTAACAAATCCCCAACTCCAAGATCCCCAAGGTGTTTCAACATTTGGGGTATCTCCCACTTAAGACATGGTAAACCCCTTTCATTATCGTCAATACCCAAAACAAGCCTCTCTGCATCTTGATGATCTTCTTGATAACATTCTTTGGCATTCGGAAAATAGAGAGGTATTATGTCAGAAGATTATTTAACACTTTCTTAATTAAGGTGAGGCATCCCTTCCTAGGAAGAGATTTAGCTTTCCAGCCAGTGAGCTTCTTCTCCACACGTTCAAGAATAGGTTTCTAGGCGGCTTCAATTATCGGGTTTGCACCAAATGGAATCCCTAGGTACTTGATCGGAAGCGATGCAACACTGCAGTCGAGAACCACAGCAATACCAATTGTCCACTCTGGCATTATTCCAATAAAAGTATCCTTTGACTTCACAAAATTGATTTGAAGATCGGACAGAGCTTGAAAATACATTAGCATGTCTTTGTTATGCAAGATCATATCAGGGTTAGTCGGACATAAGATAAGGGCGTCATCGACAAAGTGGAGATGTGTCAAAATCATTTTACCTTTACCAATCTCTAAGCCTTTTATATCTCCTAGTTGGACTGTTTAGTTTAATAGCTGATTCAAGACCTCAATGACAAGAATGAAAAGGAATGGGAAAGTTGGTCGCCTTGTCTCAATCCTTGTTCCATCTCTAACGGTGGGGGTTTGGCACCCATTCACTAGAATCGACATAGACGGGGGATGTAATGCACTTTGATATCTAAGACCTACACTTGGTTCCAAAGCCCCTGCATTATAAAACATGGTCAGCAAAGCTCTATTTTACTGTGTCATAAGCCTTATGGAAGTCTAATTTTAGGAGAACGTCCTTTTCTCTACCCTTTCAGTCACTAAACAACTTTGTTAGCAATCAAGGCTCTATCTAGAATCTGTCGACCTGCTACAAATGCAGTTTGGCATTCCCCATCAAGGGTTGGTAATGTCCTTGCCAGTCTTCTACTTAGAATCTTCGATATTATCATGTAAAAAAACCCCACCATGCTATGGACCTGAAATCCCTAATGTTAATTGCACTATCAGGCTTACGTATCAAAGATACCCAAATTGTATTAATGCTTGGATGGGTCTGGCATGTATCAAAAAACTGGTGTACATAACCGGGTAAGTCTTCGCCTATGGCGGCCCACATGTTACTGAACTTGAAGTTGAAGCTATCATATCCTAAGCCTTTCTTCGAATGACAATCCCACACTGCACTTTTGAGATTTAGCACTTTTGACAATAGATCGGAATTTTAAAGGGAACTTTTTTCTGAATTTTAGCAAATAGTACCCAAATGATAAAAATTTTAGACACTAGAGAATCTCATAGTATTGAAAATTCTTGGTATATAATGCTAAAAGACCAAACCTTACGTTACCAAGTGACAAATTCCGTAACCCATGTACTAAGAGTTTGTTTTACTGTATAATAATAAGTGAAACGTACAAAGAAGGGGGAAAAAAAAATTTGGTGGGGACCTATTATATTAAAATTCAAATTACGCTGTATTATATATTATGAAAAGTCATGATCTATGTATCCTTATTCTTTGTGGAAAGCTGTTGTGCTTTATTTGAGACAACGTCAAGGATTTGAAGCAATTTACTAAATAAAGTTAATGTAACCGCAAGACCCAGCAGATTAGTGGTGTATCACATGGCAAGTATATACGTTAGAGTATAAAATCAATCCTAAATCATCACTCATCAACTTATTTGAAAAAATTGATTCCTTAATATGATATTAGAGTCTTGTTAACTAAAAGGTCGCGATTCAAATTCCACTAGCTTCCACTTTCGATATTAATATAATTTAAGCACAAGGTATTTAGATGGGTGTATATGCAATATCCATGCTTCAAACTCAACGAACATTTGTTTGAGGCTGTATATTAAAGTATAAAACCAATCCTAGATCATCGTCCATCAGTTTAACCTTTTAGAAAAGTTAGTTTCTTAATGCAGTGCATCTTAATAAATGCATCATGTACTTTGTTATATTAAGTAACTTTATATACAAAAATGGTTTAAGTCGGGGCCCTCCTTTCCTTAACTGGTGTAGTGAAGCTAAAACTTCTTTCTCGCTGTGTAGGGACAACTGTGAAGTTAATTCCTGGTCTCTAACAAATTAAAACAAGAATGTTCAAAAAAAGATAATAAATAAAAAAAAGGGAAAAGAAATTTGTAGTACCAGATTCTGAATTCTCTGGCTACTTTCTAGCTGGGACTTTGGTTTTGCAGAACCGGTCATTGCAGGGTTCACATATATAGCTTTTTTTGTTTTTTTTCCGTTTCTTAAAAGTATGCTATTTTCTAATTTATTTGAAATAGATTCTTTTTCGTAATGTACTTAAGTATTTATTTACTCCTTTTATTTTCTTAATTATTGATTAAATCCCCACAAATACGTAAAAGTGCAAGACAAAACAGTATGAAGAAAATCATAAAAACAGAAAGAAGCTTTTATTTCTTTTTACCCTACAAAAATCGACTATTTGTTTTTAGCTTCTTGTGTCGATCCCCTTCTGTATGTTATTATTGTTTACTCAAGCTAATGAATAACAAATATAATTCAAAGAGAAATTGACATTTTATTGTTGAAATTATTTTGAAGAGAAATATTTTATTCAACGAGAATAAATTTGTTCATATTTGTATCCAATAAAAAAATATATAGGCATATAGTTTATATCATTGGCGACGATCGAACTCAGGTGACTTCTTATACCCCCAAAGTCCGTCAGCGAGCTATGACCCTATTGCACAACTAAAAGAATATATTTAGTCATGCATTTCACCTCTAAAGTGCTGCTGACTTGATACACAACCAACAGGTGGTGTACCTTTAAATTAAATGTGTGAAAGTAACAACTAGTAAGAGTGACTCCTAGCCAATTGTGTAGCTCCATTTGGTCAAACTACTACTCTACATTTTTAAACTATTTACCAACCATATCTTTTTAGCATACTTTTGGGCCCCCATTTTGCCCTTCACTTAAAAACTTTAATTTGTACTCATCATACTTTGCACATTAGCAAAGGAATTTTTTTTAGTTATTTTTGTTTTAGGTTCTTATATTTAATATACTGTATATGTCCTGTGTATTTTATATGTCATCAATCTAGTTTCAAAGTAAAATTAATGTTAAGCTCATAACATAACTTTAATAGTTGGATAACGAGTGTGTTCAAGTTGGGTCAACAAATGAGTTTGTAGTGTGTCATTTGTGTCTAATATGATCAAACCATTAAAAATCACATCAACTACTAACTTTAACTTCACAAAAATTGAGACATTTAAATATAAAATGACCAAATCAATATAATGAACAAAGTACACCTACAATTATTATAAATAACCCTTTTTTGTCATTGCAGATATAGTAAAGAATTTGATACACTTATTTTATAGGCATTGAATGTTAAATACATTAAGATAATTCTTTAGTATTGGTTTTTATAATGTAATAATTTTTGACAATATACTATATTAGGTACACATAATATATGTAGGAAAGAGTGACGTCCGAAGCAGCTTGCAAAAGAAAACTGACAAGTGGCCTTGAGGAGTCCCAATTAGATTCACACGTAAAATAGTATAAGAAATGAAAATGAGATTGGCTGGGTGGCAAAGAGTATCCACTGCTGGTATTCATATCCAGATAATGTATGCCACTACCATCCTTATTGGACGAATGGGCTTTTAAGTCCGAGTCATTAATCTAATTAAAGAGCTAGTTTTTCCTCACGCTATATCACCGGCCTCTGATAACATCAACGGCTGAGAACTCACTTTTATGAAAAGGTGAGAGATGAGAGAGTGAATTGTGTGCAATAAATTTAATTAAAGTAGGGGAAAGGGGGATGTTAGGTGGGAGGAACATGGCGTTAGCAGTTAAATGAGTAGTCTATAATGTTTCCTTTCACTCTCACTCTTCCATAGGAGTCATGCTTTTATATATATATATATATATATATACTATGGTTGATTTATATCCGTTATTCCTACACAATTAAATCGACCATAAAAGGAACATACTTCAACGGCTCCCGACCCTGCGTAGGCGGGAGCCCTTGAGGTATGTTCCTTTTATGGTTGATTTAATTGTGTACGAATATTTATAGTGTATGATTTTTATGAAACAGAGACTTATATTTTAGGTAAATTTTGTCATCTTTATTTTTTTTATTTTTAGCTTTTTTATTTGAGTGAAAACTAAAAATGAAAAATCAAAAGTTTGCTTTTCAAAATGCGAGTTCTAGTGTCCCAAAGGTTAAAAAGTACAACTAAAAATTGATACCAAATTGATGCATTTCATATTGCAATTAGGCGCGAAAAGCAATTTTAAGTTTAAAATTTAAAATTCAATTAGTTTATAAGTTTGATTAGGTTTAGGATTATAAATACACTAGGAATATTTTAAGTAGTGGCCTATCATTCTATTGAGCACCTTAGAATTAATTTTAATTACATTTATATTTCTTTCTTGTTTTTCTTGGTGAGAACTTGATTGAATTAATTTTTTTCTTATTTTTTATTAACTTTAGCAATAATATTTAGGAAAGGCTGTTGAATCCTTAGCTTTTCCTTTCTAATAATTTGGTGATTCACATCACTTGGTATCAGAGCACAGAACGTTTCCTACCATGGCCCCTGGAAGACTGAGGTTGGCGCCTAGAGGAGATGACTCTGATGCCGACTATGCTCGCCAAACCAAGAGAAGGTTCGGAGAAGCGGAAGCAAAATTCCAGCGAGTTGAGATGATGATGGAGAGGATGTTTACTGAGCTCTGTCAGATATCTCGAACTCATAACCTCCAAGGTGAGAGTGATGAGGCAGGTGCAGGGGCGAGCTTCAACTACCCTTTCGAAGGGAGTGGCCAACTTTAGACACATTTGAGTACAAGGAGGATAAATGGTGGGAATCAGGTGATGCAGCGTGTAGATGAACATTAATGGGAAACGGGTAGATTCCACTACCTTCCCTTAATTTTTATTAGTAAAGCAATAAGAAAAAAAGAGGGAAAATAGTAACTCAAATTCTCACAACCCGAGAATAAGAGAAAGCACTAGAAAATAATGAAAATATCTACAAATTGTATGACCTAAACCCTAGATTTTCTCTTGTTTAAATAGATGAGGAAATTCACCTAAAATGAAAGACTAAAAGATAAATCAATCACTTGAAGATAAATACAATAGTTAGTAATAATTATCTACTAAAATACTAAGCATCATATCTAACTCGAAATTCCTCTAGTCGCATTTCCCTACTCGCCAAGTTTGGGCATCCGCCAAGTCTACCTACAACCCGTCAAAACCCATCCATCCTCTGGTTATGGGCTGCATCATCCTCCACGAGTTGGAGAGAATTTGCCCTCAAAATTGCCATGAGGTCAACAGGATCATCATTGCCAAAATAAGGGAACTAGGTGCTTGACATTGAAGACGTCAGAGGTCCTCATACCACCTGGAAACTGAGGACGGCAAGCGTTGTCATTGATCTTCTAAACAATCTTCAAAGGGCTTATCTTGCATGCTTATAGCTTGTTATACTCCCATGCCGGAAATCGTTCTCTTATCAAGATCGCCCAAATTTGATCACCAACCTGAAATGGAACTGCGCAATGCCGCTTATCACTCGCCAACTTCTACTTGGCACTTGCTTCAAGAAGCTGTGTTTGGGTCTACTCATGAATATCCTGCAGGTTGGAGATGAAGTCTTCCTGTTTGTCATTAGGACAAGTAAGATTCGAGACTAGCGCCAAATCTATCGGAGATCAGGGAACGAAGCTATAAACGACTTTGAACGGTGGAAAACCCGTATTAATTGAGCGGTTGTAGGCGAACTGGGCTTGGTATAACTTATGCTCCCATTCCCTAACATTCTTAGCAACAAGGCAACGAAGTAAGTTACCTAAAGAGTGATTTGTCACCTCTGTTTGGCCATTGTCTGAGGGTGATGTATTGTGCTAATAGCAAGAGATGTATTCACCATATTCTACAGGGTTTTCCAGAAGTGGTTCACAAATGGCACATCCTTATTCGAGACTATGCTCGTCGACAACCCATGAAGCCTGTACACCTCCCGAAAATACAACTCGGCCATATGTACTGCGTCAGCAGCTTTCTTGCACCCTATGAAATGTACTAGCTTGGAGAATCGATCCACAACAGCGAAGATTTAATCCATGCCTCCTCGCATCCTCAGTAACCCAATCACAAAGTCCATACTAATATCCGCCTAAGGCTAATTCAGAATTGGCAAAGGCAGGTATAATCCTGAATTCGACACCACATCTTTCAATATCTGACAGATACGGCAAAGCTTGACAATTATTTCCACCTCTTTTCTCAACAAAAGCCAAAAATAATTGGCGCTCACTAGCTGGAGCTTCTTATCTATGCCCATATGCCCTTAGTTGTGTTTTTTCTTGATAATCTTGAGCCATAGACCCGAAACTGGGATGTAAAGTTGATTGCCCCCAAAATAAGAACTCCTTATGGATTGAATACCTAGGAATAGAGCCAGAATGTGCTTCTCACCAAGTCTCCCCAAAAGCGAGATTGTCTGCATACTGCTCCGCCAACTAATCAAAACCGACTTCTGGAAACTCTACTATGCAATATAACAAGAGTGCGCCTACTCAATGCATCAACCACCTTGTTCGATGCACCTGACTTATGTTTGATCACAAATGAAAGAGCTGAATGCAACTTGCCCACATGGCATGCCGGTCCGAAAGTTTGTCTTGAATGTTGATGTACTTCAATGCAACATTATCGGAATACAAGAGAAACTCCTTATTGGCGAGATAAGACTTCCAATGCCTTAATGCTCTCACCTCCGCATAGAACTCAACGTTGTAAGTAGGGTAATTCAACTTACTGCCTTCAAGTTTCTCACTGAAATACGCAATTGGATGTCCCTCCTGGCTAAGTACTACACCAATGCCGATCTTGGATGTGTCTGTATCAACCTCGAAAGTCTTCTGGAAAGCCGGCGAGGCTAGTACCGATGCCGTTGTTAACTTCCTCTTCACTTCTTCAAAGGAGTCAGCTGCTTCCGGAATCCAAGCAAAAGAACTCCCCTTCATACAATCTGTGAGTGGCGCCATGACGGAGCTAAAGTTTGGCACTAACCGTCTGTAAAAAGAAGCCAAACCATGAAAGCTCATGACCTCACCTATCGTCTTTGGCTGTGACCAATCTCGAATTGCTGCTATCTTTCCTTCATCAGCCGCAATGCCATCCTTGGACACAACAAACCCAAGGAATGTTACTCGGTCCCTCATGAATTCGCACTTGTTTAAGGCAGCAAACAATTATTGTTCCCTCAAGGTGCTTAGTACGTCCTTGCGAAGCTGCAAATGCTGAATTCGGTTATGGCTATAAATCAAGATATCATCTAAGTAGACGACAAAAAATCTTCCAGTGAATGTGCGTAGAACTTGATTCATGAATCGCATGAATGTACTTGGCGCATTAAACTAATCAAAAGGCATGACAAGCCACACATACAACCCTTCTCGTGTCTTGAAGGTTGTGTTCCACCCATCACCTAGCGAGATGCGGATCTAATGATATCCGCTCTTCAGATCTAATTTGGTAAATACATTTGAGCTCTGTAGTTGATCAAGTAAGTCATCCAATCTTGGAATAGGAAATCGGTAACATACCATAATCTTGTTGATGGCCCTACTGTCTTTGCTAATTCGCCAACTACCGTCTTTCTTTGGCATCAACAGAGTGGGAACCACGCAAGGACTTAAGCTCTCCTGAATAAACCCTCTGGCGAGTAATTCCTCTACTTAACGCCTCAACTTCTCATGCTTCGCAAGACTCATACAATAGTGAGGCCTGTTTGGTAAGGTAGCCCCTGGCATCAGATCAATGTAGTGTTGTATATCCCTCAATGGAGGCAAGGCATCCAATAACTCTTCAAGAAAGACATCCGTGAACTCCTTCAACAAATCCCCCTATTTCACTCGGTATCTTTCATGATCTCGCCTTACTCTCCTTTCTGATCAACACGAAGACAATTTTGCTCTCCCCAACCTCCTTGGTGAACATAGCCCTACCCTATAAGTTTGGGTAGTGCTCGTGGCGCTTCATCCGTCTTGGGCAACAAGAAAATCTTTATTCCCTTAAAGATGAAGCTATATGTGTTTTTTCTCCCCTCATGGATGATGCATCTAACATACTGCCATGGGCGCCCTAACAATAGGTGGCAAGAGTCCATGGTGACTATGTCACACCACACCCCATCTTGATACTTCGATCCAATTGAGAAATTGACCAAGCATTGTTTCGAAACTATTACTCGGTTTCCTTTCTTTAGTCAAGGTAGCTTGTATGGACTCGGTTGCACTACCATCTTCAATCCCAACTTATTGACAGCCTCTTAAGAAATCACATTCTAGTAGCTTCTTGAGTCAATTACAAGGCGGCATACTCTTCCACCAATGGTACATGTCATCTGAAAGATGCTATTCCTTAGCTAACCGTCTCCTTCTTCTTCTTTTGGTGCGAAACAGACTCACCTAATTATAAGTAGGTGGCCCTCGTCACCCGCAACGACGTCCTCCTCTACTGGTGCCAACTCATCTCATACCTCCTCCTCAATTTCCACACCATGCTTAGCATGGAGTCCCTCAATGTACAAACCTTTGCCAGACCTGTCATCTTTTCGACACTCGGCAGCACAGTGTCCCTCCTCTCCACACTTGAAATAATAGGTCCTTGAGCCACCCGCCAACTCTTGATTAACCGGCTTGCCAGTATTGGCGACTACTGGCTTCATCTGTAAACTAGGATTAGCCGGTACTGGTACATGGTCATGCCCACTATTTTGGGTGCTCCAAGTTCCCCAGCTTGATTTTGCCTTTGTTTCTTCTCGACATTCATAGTCCTCTGACTTTCCTCCGAGACTGAAAAGATGTTAAACATGTTCAACACCTCCTGGATTGAATCTTTCAACCTGCCACCATACTGATTCGCCAAGTCATTCCTAACGATGAGATAATAGAATTCCGTCGTGTACTCCTCCACAGACCGAGAACCCTATTGCAAGCTCTGAAGGAGTTGATACATCACCTTGGCGTGATTGTGGGGCAGGATGACCCCTCTCATGTGCTTCGTTATCTTCTCTAACGTATTTATCTTTGCTACCTTGCCTAAGCCGGGTATGCATCAGCTGCTACCACCCAGTGGAGGCTCTACCCCTCAATTGGGTAGCAACCAACGACACCTGTTTTTCGCTCTGAACCTCCTTGAATCCAAGGACTTCCTCCACTGCAGCTAGCCAATCCCATAAATCTTTTGGGCGTCCTCCACCGTTTAACTCTAGAATTTCAATCCGAAACTCAAATTCCCCCCTTTGATTGTCAACGTTGTCGGTGTCTCCAATATTTGACCAATTTCTTCTCACTCGCCGATTCTGAGACTCCTTTCAGGAACAAGTTGTGGAAGCTTTTGTCCGTTTTGTCCTCGCCACCCCCTATTAGCAGGTTTTGAGGCTAAGCTCCAGGTGCTTGATCGGGATTTGCTCCTAATTGAATCAAGCACAGCTTAATGCGCTGGAATTTCTCTTCTAAGTCCTCGAATTTCCTCTTGTTTCGTTATTGAACATCACGCTCGTATTTGTCTTTGACGGTGGCGTATCTCTATCACCCATGGGCTATGTCAGAAGTCGTTCTAAGCTCTGATATCAACTAATGCAGCCCATAAATGGAAATTAACGGGAAACGAGAAGGTTCAACAGCCTTTCCTTAATTTCTTTTACTAAAGCAATAAGAAACAAAGACATTAAATACTAACTCAAATTCTTGCAAGCTGAGAATAGGAGAAAGCTCTTAAAAATAATGAAAATATCTATGAATTGGATGACCTAAACCCTAGACTTCCTCTTGTTTAAATAGAGGAGGAAATTCACCCAGAATGAAAGACTAAAAGATAAATAAAGACTTGAAGACAAATACAATAATTATTAATAATTATCTACTAAAATACTAAGTATCCCATCTAACTCCAAATTCTTCTAGCCGTGTCTCCCTGCTCGCCAAGTCTGGCCATCCGCCAAGCCTACTCGCAACCCGTCAAAATCAATCCGTCATCTGGTCATGAGCTGCATCATCAGGACTCTGGTTGACATCCTCAATTTCAAGGGGGTAGGGAGCTTGAGGAATTCATTGATTGGATTGTAGCTATCGAAGAAGTCTTAGAGCTTAAGGAGGTTCCTGAACATAAACAGGTTCCCCTAGTAGCTACTAGATTAAGAGGAAGAGCTACTACTTGGTGGCAACATCTTAAGCATTCACGATTGAGACAAGGAAAGCGTAACATTGAGACTTGGGAAAAGAAGAAGAAACATATGAAAAGCATCTTCTTGCCCCACAATTGCACCAGACTTAAGTCCAAAAGGTTCCAAAACTTGCGTCGAGGATTGCGGTCTGTTCAAGAGTATGGCATAAGGTTCTTTGCTTTAATGGCGAGGAATTACCTGGCGGAGTCAAAGGAAGAGATGGAGAACAGGTATATCGGTGGGGTGAAGGAATCAATTCAAGAGGTGTTGAATATGTTTAACATATTCTCGGTTTCTGAGGCTTAACAAAGAGCGTTTTAGGTTAAAAAAAACCAGAAGAGGTGCCAAAAGAGTGGGCCTTAGGTTGTACTAATTGGTGGTCAAGATTCAAACCAGACAAGACCTCAGCCGACAATGAAGTACAAGGGAAAATGAATAAAGCCGGTGAGATGAGTTCTAATCATCCGAGTAATCAGGGACATGCTAATAGCTCATGGAATTGTTGCTTCCAGTGTGGTGAGATAGGTCATCGCATCTCTAAGTGCCACAGGAGTGATAGATATGGAAAATGACTGTTTATTGAGGGTACTAATGATGAAGAAGATTAGACAGCTGAAGAAGAGCCTCAGGAGGGGACTGTGCCAGCTGATTAAGAAGAGAGGTCACTAGAGATGAAGGATACCTTATAGTTGTTAAGCTAGTTTATTATGCTCCTAAAGAAGAAGATGGAGAGAAGTGGCGGAGAAATAACATTTTTTAGATGACCTGTACCCTAGGCAGAAAGGTTTGCCGTCTAGAATCATTTCTGAGGAAGCGGTTAGGAAATTGGGGTACAAAATAGAAGAGCATCCAACCCATGCAAGCTTTCTTGGTTGAAGAAAGGAAATCAGGTAACTGTGTAAAAATGTTGCATCGTTAATTTCTCAATTGCGCAAAATACCGAGACGGGGTTTGGTGTGATGTCATTAACATGGATGCATGCCACTTGTTGCTTGGACGTCTGTGGCAATTTGATATGTGCGTCACTCATGAAGGGCAACGAGACACTTGCAACTTTGTATTCAATGGAACGAATATCATACTATTATTGAAGAAGGGCGAGGTGCCTTACTCAGCACCAACAATGAATTATATATTACAGACCTTAGCAGTGTTTACCAAGGAATTTAATGAAACCAAGATCGTGTATGTTCTATAAGGGAAAGAGCATCAGGAGGATTTTGGTGAAATGGCACCTCAATTAAAGACATTATTAGAGGAGTTTGATGATGTCTCTTGAGGAGTTGCCAAATATCTTGCCACCATTGAGACATATCCAGCACCAGATTGACCTCAAGCCGAGCGCCTCCTTACCAAACAGGCCACACTGCTGTATTAACCTAGCTAAACATGAGAAGCTTAGGAGACAGGTGGACGAGCTACTCATCGAGGATTTATCTGAGAGAGTCTGAGTCCTTGTGCAATACTGGCATTGTTTACACCTAAAAAGGACAGGAGTTGTCGAATATCTGTAAATAGTCCAGACATAAAAAAGATCGATGTTCGTTATCGATTCCCTATACTGAGATTAGAAGACTTGTTAGATTAGTTGAGTAGCCTAGGTGTTCATTAAGCTAGACTCGAAGAGTGGTTGCCATTAGATTTGTATTATGTTGGGAGACGAATGGAAGACATCATTCAAGACCCAAGAGGGGTATATGAATGGTTTTTTGTGCCATTCGGGCTATTTAATGCGCCTCATACTTTCATGCATTTCATGAGCCAAGTGTTACGCTCTTGTATTGAGAAATTTGTGGTGGGATACTTTGATGACATCCTAGTGTATAGTGGCAACAAGGAGGAGCATTTAATGCATCTTAGTGCAGTATTAGGGACCCTAAGAGAGCAACACCTATTTTCGGCATTGAAAAAGTGTGCCTTTATGACCGACTAAGTAACCTTCCTCGGATTTGTAATATCTAAAGAACAAATAGCAACTGATGCGAATAAAGTGGAAGCTGTCCGAGACTGGTCCACGCCAAACACTATGATAGAGATATGTAGTTTTCATGGTTGAGCTTCATTCTACAGGATGTTTATCTTAGATTTTAATACCATCATGGCACCCATTGCAGATTGTATGGAAAGCAGGAGTTTTAAATTAATGCTTAAGGCACCTACAACCTTTTAGGAGATCAAGCGAATGTTATCTATGGCTTCTGTTCTCCCCTTACCGGACTTCCAGAAGACTTTTGAGCTACATATCGACATGTCTAAGGTGGGAATTGTTGTTATCCTTAGCCAAGAGGGTAGGCCAGTTGTGTACTTCAGTCAGAAGCTCAATGGGAGCAAACTGAAGTACTCAGCCTATAACACAAAGTTTTACGCATTTTTCCAAGCATTGATGCATTGGAAGTCCTATCTTGCTAACAAGGAGTTTATCTTATGCTTGGACAGTGTGGCATTAAAGTATGTTAACAATTTGGACAAACTTTCTTAAAGGCACGCAAACCGGGTAGGGTATATCTAGCTTTTTCTTTTCGTCCTTAAACATAAATTGGGTGCAATGAATAAGGTGGTTGATGCCTTGAGCAAAAGGTCAATGATCTTGATCAACAGCCGAACATCAACGCTTGGGTTTGAGATCTTGGTAGAGGAATACAAAAATAATCTCGTCTTTGGCGATGTTTAGCATCGACCAACAGCTCATAGCCTCAGGCTGCTCGATCTATGAGGGATTTCTCTTCAAAGGCAATCAGTTGTGCATCCCAACATCCAGCTTAAGACTGAGAACTATCTAATAGAAGCATAATAGCGGGCACCTGAGCTAGGACAGGCCCCATCAACTGGTGGCGAGAACATACTATTGGCCAGGCAAGAGAAAAGAGATCAACCGTTTTGTTAACAAATGTCGGACTTGTCATATTTCCAAGGGTGCCAAGAAAGCAGATTGTTATTTACTACTCCTAATCCCTAGCCAACCTTGGACGTATGTGAGCATGGCTTCATATTCGCCATACCGAGAATCTTATGGGTGGTTGATTCAATCTCTTTGGTCGTAGATAGGTTCTCTAAAATGGCGCACTTCATAGCCTTTAAGAAGACAGCTGATGCAGTCTATGTGGCATAATTGTACTTTCGTGAGATTTACCGGCTACATGGATTACCCACCAGTATCATATCTAATGGGAATGTCCGATTCATGATTCATTTATGGAGAAGTTTATGGAAGATGGCACATACTTCACTAGACTTTGGCATCATTCAACAAACACAGATGCATGGACAAATAGATGTAACTATCAGGACCTTGGGAAACATGCTGAGGTGTTTAGTAGCTGACAACATGAAGGGATGGGACCAGAAATTATATTAGGCAGAATTTGCCTACAACAGCTAAGTTAATCGAAGTCCTAGGTTCCTATAGTTTCTTGTTGTTTACATCTATGTCCCTCGGACACTGCTTAACTTGGCACCAGTACCAGATGTTACTCACCCACATGGGAAAGTGGAAGACTTCATCACTAATCTTCATAACATACATCAGCCGACAAAACAACACCTACTGTGTGCTCTATTTTATTTCAAGCTTTGTGTGTGTGGTTTTCGTAAATGTGAAAACAAAACAAGCATGCAAAAGGGACTCACTGTGACTAGGGAGTGGGCCTAATTATGAACCGCACGTCTTTAACCTCAACCATTCACCATTTTTGGAAAAAGGTTGTGATATGTTGGTGTATCTGACTTCGGTTAGACCGTGAGCTCTGCTTATGCTTCAATTAAGAAGACTTTGTTTACTGTTTTTTATAGATTTTTACGTATTTTTATGACAGAAAATTAAAAGGATATAGACCTAACTCAAGTGGCAGTTACAGTGGCAGAGCAGGGCCCACAGACACCTTTCCTTGCATACTTAAAAGTCAGGAACTGGGGTGGAGACAAACTTAATAGCTCAGCAGTCCACTTATAAGCATAAGTCAATCAGGTTTTCAAGCTTGGCACACTTGACTTATAATAGCTTGAATGAGTTTTGTTCTGATAAGATTAAGATGGTGCAAACCATATTAGGTCACTAGGTTAGGACTAGCACAATCAAGGGACAAGCCTTGGCCATTAAAGCCCTAATCAATTGTGCGAATCTAAGTTCACCTGACTTATCAAGCAGTAACAATAGTATTAAGACCAATACAATCAAGGGATAAACATTAGCCATTGAAGCCTTAAACCTCATCTTGTCGATTTATGGGACATATTAAAACTGGATAGTCATACCTGAAGCCCGAGAAGTGTATTACTATGAAGGTAAATACATCAAAGATTTATGTTACACTATGCTTAGCTAAGTTGTGCTATTCCTAAGGAAAAAGCACAAGTGTGCTGTAAAAGAAAACTTGAAGAAGTTTTGTAATGAGTGTGTGCACTACTTTGGACTAACGAAAAGTCGTTTATTTATAGAAAACAAGAAATAACAACTGCTTCTTCTTTCCCGGCAACTTCGCCCACGTCTGGGCCCGAAGGTTTCTTTTAAGCACTCAAATCTTCAATAAGCGTGCCCTGAATTCAGTATTAGAGAGAAATCCTTGGTGCCCATGTCCGAATTCTTAGTGGAAGTCCCTTCTAGAAGCCCCAAGTTCTCTTGGATTAAGCTTAATGCCTAAGTAAGTGAAATTGCGCTCCAAGTAACTACCTCGAGCTTAGGAACCACCTGTCTTGCAGCCTTCCTGATAGCCCCTCGAGCTTGAGCTCACTTCACCCCTCAACCAATTCGAGGCTTGAGTGGCTAATCCCCTTGTTAAGGGTAATTACCTTTCTACGGATGTTGGCCTCAAGAAGTCGTTATCTTAGTACTTAAAGGCCTGACTCCCCTCGAGAAGATATTCACGTGCTGACCACGTGGCATTTTATTCAAAACGGTGTCGTCCTAACTCTTTCGAAATTAGGGTGCAAACAAATACCCCCCTTTTAGCCGTTGGTAATTAAATTTACAACGGGTAAACATTTACCCGATTTGACCCTCAATGGCTACAGGGAGCTTGAGAGAACACTGTACGTTGCTTGCTTTTCCTTCCCGCATGTCTACAAATAGGATGGTCAAGGCTTAAAATTCCCACTTTCTTGCTCTGTTCCCTCTCCTTCGTTGTCCATCAAGCAATTCTGACGAATTCTCACTTCCGTTCTTGGATCACTGAATTGTTGACTCAATCTGTTCTCCTTTGCTTCCCTCTGGTTAATCAATGGCACAAATCTTATTCACCATTTATGCTCCCCCTGTTTAGGCAGACAGTCCCATTGAGCAACTCTTACGCTTTCTCCAATCAGACCCTTTGATAATATATGATGTTCTTCAGAGCCCAACTGTTCTCAATGTTATCAAAGAGGATCTTTCTTGGTTGACAGAGGATGCTTCTTCATTAAACCTGCCATTTTGGTTGGTGCTACTCTTATGTCGGAGAGCTTCAGCTCTTTTTCTTGTGTTGTATGGACTTGGAAACCATTGAATGGCTGCTCAGTCCAAAGCTGATCCTTAGCGTGCTGGGCCATGAGCCTTTCCAATGCTGAGGAAATGGCCTCTTGAGCCATCACTGGGAGGTGTTGGTGCCTCTGCATCGAGGTTTCAAAGTGCCTTGGAAGTCCCCTTCATCGAGAAGGGCTCTCATGCATCCCCAAAAGTCCAAGGCTTCAGACTCGAGATCTGCTTGACCAACCTCAGCTTTAGTCAGTGGGCTGTCAAGGATGGCCATCATGTCTTACTGTTGGGCAAATTATGGAGTGGTCCTTTTGACATCTAGAGGTGCCATGCCATCTTCGTAGAATTTTGACTTAATACAGCTGAAGCAAGCCATGAATGGCTTGTTATCTTCCATAACAACCTCATACTATTCATGATTCCAGAAGATGAGCAACCAGTGAAGTGAAGGTGGAATACAATAATTGGCATGTAGCCAATCTCTACCGAGCAAAGCATTGTAGCTTGAGGTAGCTTCCACCATAAAGAAAGCTGTCAGCTTTCTCAAGCTATTAATAATTAAGTCAATCCGGATGACTCTACAGATTTGGTAGTAGCTCTAGAAAAGCCACAAATTGCCACATCTGAAGTAATTAAGTCTTCTCTAGACTTACCAATGACCCCCAATATATATGAATCCAATACGTTGATAGCTGAGCCATTATCCACCAAAACCTTGTTCACTAGAATGCCATCAAAATTAGCCTTTATGTGTTTATTGGCGGCATTACACCCATCAAACATCATCTTCACTATGTTAGGTGCGTTATTAGGAAATTTGGATGTTGTAGCATTAACCTTAAAGACAAAGGGTTGAATGTACTTTTGGTGGCCACTGCTTCAGCAACGAGCTCCACTTGAGGCTCCTCGTCCAATGCTATCACATCACCCTCGAGACAATCTTGGGCATCAACTCCCATGAACTCCAAGGGAAGGAGTAAAGAAGTTCTAACATTAACCTTTTCAAGAAGCATCAAATTGAATCTGGATCTTTTTAGTCCCTCCCTTCTCAGGGTTGTCAACCATGGATGTATCATGATCCTGCTGTTAAGGACTTCCATTAACTAGGTAGTCTTATTCTCGTGGTTCGTCACTAAGATCAACCTCTTGTGTTTGAGACTACTACATAGGTCGGGGAAAATCTTCTTCGTGGAAATCATGCTCGATGTCAAACCATGTTAGGTTAACACGGTTCATAGGTTCTATTTGCTCAATTTTGTTTCAAATGATGTGTGTGTGGTCGCTGTAAATGTGAAAACAAAACAAACGTGCAAAAGGGACTCACCGCGATTAGGGAGTGAGCCTAATTACGAACCGCACGTGTTTGACCTCAACCACTCACCATTTTCGAAGAAACGATTGTGGTATGTTGATGTATCTGACTTCGGTTATACTGTGAGTTCTACTTACGCTTTAATTAAGAAGACTTTGTTAAGTATTTTGTTGTGGATTTTATGTATTTTTATGGCAGAAAATTAAAGGATATGGATCTAACTCAAGTAGCAGTTACAGTGACGGAGTATGGCCCATAGACACCTTTCCTCGTACACTTAAAAGTTACGAACTGGGGTGGTGACAAACCCAAGAGCTCAGCTGTCCACTTATAAGCCCGAGTCAATCAAGTTTTCAAGCCTGGCACCCTTGACTTGTAATAACTCGAATGATTTTAGGTCTAACAAGATTAAGGTGGAGCAAATCATATTTAGGTCATTGGATTAAGACCAACGCAATCAAGGGACAAGCCTTGGCCGTCAAAGCCCTAATCAATGGCGCGAACATAAGTTCACCTGACTTATCAAGCAGTGATAGTAGTGCTAAGACCAATGCAATCAAGGGATAAAGCCTTGGCCGTGAAAGCCTTAAACTAAAGCCTCAAATCGTAACTTTACAATTTCTGGGAACAGATTGAAACTTGAAAGTCATACCTGAAGCCCGAGATGTATATTACTATGGAGATAAGTATAGCAAAGATCTACATTATGCTATGCCTAGCTAAGTTATGCTATTCCTAAGAAAAGAGCACAAGTGTATTGCAAAAAACTTGAGGAAGTTTTGTCTTGAGTGTATGTGTACTACTTTGGACTGAGGCAGAGTCCTTTATTTATGGAAAAAGAAAATAATGGCTACTCCTAATTTCATGGAAAGTTTACCCACTGGCCACCAAGCTCTTCTTCTTCGTGCGCTTATTCTTCACCAACTTGTCTTGAGTTTTGGAGGGAAATCATTGATGCCCACGTCCATAGTTTGAGTAGAAGTCCCTCTAGAAGCTCCACGCTCCCTTAAATTAGGCTTGAGGTCTAAGTGACTAAAATTACGCTCCAAGTAACTTTCTCGAGCTTGGAAACTACCATTCTTCCAATTTTCCTAGCAGCCCCTCGAGCTCAAGCTTATTCCACCCTTCAGCCATCTCGAGCCTTGAGTGGTTGATACCCTTGTCAAAGGTAATAATGTTTTCTTGGAATTGGGCTCAAGACGCCATTATTATAGTACTTAAAGGCCTAACTCCCCTCGAGGAGAACCTCATGTGATGACCACCTGGCACTTTAGTAAAAAATGGCTTTGTCCCAGGCTTGTGAAAATTAGGGTGTAAAAAAATGCCCCCCTTTTAGCCATTGGTAAATTTAAATTTACAATGGGTAAAAAAGTCTACCTAATTTGACCCGTAATGGCTATAGGGAGCCATTTTTGAAGAAGCCATGTCCCTCTTAAGATCTTTGCAGGACGATCAAAGGGTGACCCCTACCATTGCCAGGGAGCTCAAAGTGCTTGAGGAGGTACTCCTAAAGATTGAAGAAATTTCAGCCATCCATCAAAGAAAACAGTAGCACCAAGATGCCATTAGGGCCTTAGGGCATTTAGCTAGCCTAGGAGGCATGTAGCTTTTGCTTGAAGGGCTTCAAGCAGCAAAAAGAACTCAAGACCAAAAAGCCCAAGGAGTTAGGGGTTTGGAGAATGAGATTCATAGCTGGGAAGAAAGATTACAGCACCTTAAAGTGGATCTGCTTTCCTTGAGAGAATAACACACCTTCCAGTTTCAGTGGTAGGTGTCCTTGAAGAAGCCCTTGCGGAAGCTCGGAGGAAGAGTCAAGCTGCTCAAGAGGAACCTCTCTCCTTAGATCTCAAGCTAAACGATGCCACCATCTAGTTGTCCTCCACAAAAAAGTCTTTAGTGTGGATTAGGACTAGAATCTTTTGATTTTGTCTTTGTTAAAAGACTTTGGCTTTCACAAGCTGCTTACTCTCCAAACCTTAATGAAATATGCATTGCATTCATTCAATACGTCTCTTAGTTTGATAGTTTCTTTGTCTTTTATTTTATTTTACCTAGGAATCTTGAGATTGATCCTCCAGGCATTGACATTAAAATTGAGCCCATAACTCTAGAAATCTAAACTTTGGATTTCCTTGTTAGAATCCTAGATGGATGTCACATATTTCTTTAGGAATCTTTCATTGATGGCCCTTGGATGAGTCCTTCTATATAAGTGTTGAAGTAAATAAGTATTTCCCCAAAATACTTCAATGACTCTAAATAGGCCTTCTCAATTTGGGGATCGCTTACCAAATATGCGGTCTTTTTGGCTAATGGGCAAGATCACCTTTCAGACCAAATCCCCCAAGTCAAAAGACCTAGGTTTGACCCTTTTGTTGTATGCTTTGGAAACTTTTTTCTTCTGAGTTTCCAACTTGTGTAAAGCATCAAGCCTTACTTGGTCTAGATTGGTGAGTTCATTCATCATAGACTACTCATATTCAAGTTCAGAGAGTTTCCCTTGATGAGCTAATCTAATAGATTGAACTGTTACCTCCAAAGGCAGTACCGCATCATGGCCATATGTTAACTGAGAAGGAGTCGTCCTAGTGGGATCTCTTTTTGAGGTTCTATAAGCCCATAGAGCAACTAGTAGTAATTCATGCCAGCTTCTGGGATTGTCCTCAATCATCTTCTCAATGTTGGCTTTCAAATCTTATTAGTTGATTCTTCCTGGCCATTAGCTTAAGCATAATAAGGGGTTAAGTTCAAGATTTCTATATTGAAACTCTTGGTAAACTCTTTTACCTCTGCTCTATTAAAGTCTTTAGTTTGGTCCACTATGATAGTCTCTAGAATGCCAAACCTAAACAAGATATATTCCTTGATAAAGTCAATCACATCATGCTGATTAATATTCCTATATGGTTTAGCATCCACCCATTTGCTGAAATAATCAGTGGCCATAAGGATATAAGAGTGTTGTTTGCTGGATGGAGGGTTAATTTCTCCTATGATATCCATTGTCTCTAAATGGCTAAGGTTTGACAGTGGCATGCATCTCATCAGTAGGGACTTTGGGTACATGCCCATGCCTTTGGCAATGCTTTGTATCCTATGGCATATTTTATGTAATCCTTTATCATGGATGGCCAATAGTAGCTGTAACGCCTAATGAGCTAGTGCATTTTATTGCTAGCTAGATGGGATCCATGTAAGGATGGCAATGGGGCGTGTAAAACCCGCTACCCACAGGTACCCACCCCGTTTGGGGCGGGTAGTGGGTACGGGTTCGATGTTCCCGCCCCGTACTCTTCACGGGTATGGGGCGGGTACGGGAATAGCTTTGTACCCGCCCCGCCCCGCTCCATACCCGCCCCACTCCACCTCATACCCGCTTTATTCTGTACATAATTAACCTTCAAATTAAAATAATACGAGTTTAAATTCAATAACTCAAATTGTTTATCAATGTTATAAAAAAAATATAATTAATTTTTAAAAGTAGTATTAAATAACTTATATGACCCGGTATAGATAATCGTTTTCTACGCATATTAGAGAGGGTACGGGGCTGGTAATGCATACCCGTCAGATACCCACGGGTAATGGGGCGGGTACGGGTATGAGTTTGTACCCGCCGGGGCAGGTACGGGTATCCACTTCATACCCATGGTGGGTAATGGGGCGAGTACGGGTATAGGATTTGGGTGGCAGGTACGGGTATGGAGGAGACACCCGCCGTACCCGCCCCGCCCCATTGCCATCCCTAGATCCACGGATTCCCTCATGGGCTCCTACCATTACTAGTATTGCTTCATCCAAGTCAAGGCACTTGAGAAGCACTCCATTAGCATTCCTTTTGTATAATTCTCTAGACTCACCATCTAAGTCGAATATTTGAGCATTCATTTTCATCTTTTTGTCCTTAATGTAATTTTGAGGGTTATTGAAGTAATCCATCAAAGGCTTCCTCTAGTCCTCTTGTTGATTTAGGATAGTTTCATGTGCCTCATAGTACTCCAAACATTCATTTGGTGCACCCTTAAAGGACTCAGTATACTTGTTCTTATGATCCAAAACCTTAGTCTTAATGACCATAGTCTCTTCACACCAAGTTCTAGGTAATTTATACCCAGATGCCAACTGAGCCAAGTGATTGGCTGCCTTATTTTGTTCCATGAGGATGTGCTCGAACTGTACCTCATTTAGTTTACTCAATAGCTTGCGTACGATTGACAGATATCAATTTGAGATATCACTGAGACTCCGGAACTCCCCATTTACTTGGCAAATTACCAATTGTGAATCCCCCTTGATAAGGTCATTGAGGACTTGCATTCCTAACAGATTTTGAAGGCCACTTATTAGAGCTTCATACTCTACCATGTTATTAGAGCATCTACCCACCGAGGCGACGGCCAACTTAGTGATGATTCCCTCAGGGGATTCTATCATAATTCCCACTCCAGCAGTAGACTTGGTCCTTGATCTGTTGAAGAACAATTTCCAAGGAACTAGTTCTACACTATCATGTGTTCTGGCTTATTACCTAAGCCAGTCTAGATATTTGGATGGTCAGCTAAAAAGTCCAGTATGGCTTAGCCCTTTACTGACTTTTGTGACACATATACCAACTCAAATTAAAGTAGAGCTACACTCTACTTATTTAACCTTCCTTTCAAAATGGTCTATCTAGCATATATTTAAGGCATATGTCTAGGCTAGCACACATATAGTCAACGCCAAGAAATAATGTCTAGATTTTGTTGTTGCGTAGAACAAACATAAACATAGTTTTTCAATTGAGGAATACTTTATTTCACATTCATTTAGGCAACGGCTAAGGTAGAACACAGCCTTTTCAAAACCTTGCTCATTATCCTATACATGCAAACAACCAATAGATTCCTTTGAAGCAAAGACAAAGATCTTTAAAGGCTTGCCCTGCTTCGATGGAATTAGTACTGGCGACCTAATCAAGTATTTCTTGATGGCCTCGAATGCTGTTTGATGTCGCTCCTCCCACTTGAATTCCTTTTAAAATTTGAGTTTTAGTAGCAGAGAGAAGACCTTGTTTTTCTTTGCAGTTCTAATGAATTTGGCCTTCAGGAGTCTTTTAATTTCTTTATTGACCAAATCTATAACTTCTTGAGACATCCTTCTCTGGCTCTGATGATGGTTTTTAAGCCAGACTTGATAGAAAGCCTGTGCTCCACCACTTTTCTATCTAGGCCAGGCATCTCATGATGATCCTTAAATTCACATAGCAAAGTCAAGTACTACTCTTTTTGCTCCTTAGAGAGCAAAGCACTCGAGTAGGTAGGTCTTGGATCCTTATTCGAGCCCAAATTAACCTCGAAGAGGAGGTCTTGGACTTCAGCCCTTAGATCCTCCATTTTGGTTGATGTTGCTCTTAGATCAGAGAGCTTAAGTTCCTTTTCTTGTGCTGCATGGACTTGAAGACTGTGAAATGGTGGCTTCGCTCAAAGCTAATCCTCAGTGTGCTAGGCAATGAACCTTGCTAATGTTGAGGAAATGGCATCTCGGGCCATTACTGGGAGGTCTTGGTGCCTCTGTATTGAGATTTCGGTGTGCCTTGGGAGTCCTCTTCGACAAGAAGGGCTCTCATGTATCCCTAGAAGTCAGAATCTTCAGACTTAACATCAACTTGACCAACCTCAGCTTCAGTTAGTGGGCTGTCATGGATGGCTATCGTGTCTTCTTGTTGGGCCGATTGTGAAGTGGCCCTGTTGACATCTAAGGGTCCCACATCATCTTTGTAGAATTTTTCCTCAGTTGGAGCAAAGCCATGAATGGCCTATTATTTGCCAAAACAACCTCATACTTGTCATGGTTCCAAACGAATAACAACTGGTGAAGTGAGGATGGAATACAATAATTGGCATGCAGCCAATCCCTACCAAGCAAAGCATTATAGCTCGAAGTAATTTCCACCATGAAGAAAGCTGTTAGGTTTCTTAAGCCGCCAACAGTTAAGTTAATGGGGATAACTCTTTTAGATTTGGTGATAGCTCCGGAAAAGCCATAGATTGTGATTAAGTTTTCTTGAGACATACCAATGACCCCCAACATAAATGAAGGCTAGAGGTTGATAGCCACGCCATAATCCACTAAGACCCTATTTATCAAAATGCCATCGAATTTGGCCTGATATATAGGGGCTTGATGTGTTTGTTGGTGGTACTGGGTCTATCAAACACTATCTTCATTATGTCACATGGATCATCAGACAATTTGGATGTTGGACCTTTAACTATAAAAGATAAAGGGTCAAGTGTATCTTTAGCAGCTACTACTTCAGCCAGGAGCTCGACTTAAGGGTCCTCGTCTGATGCTATCACATTACCCTCGAGACCTTCTTGGGAATCAACTGCCATGAATTCCAAAGAAAAGAGTAGGGTAGTTCTGACATCCATCTTTTTAGGCAACGTCCTAAATTGCATTTGGATCTCTTGGTCTGCCTCCTCCTTAGGGCTATCGACCATGGGTGTGTCCTCTCTTTGTTGTTCCGGAACACCGTTAATTAGCATGTCCAATTCTTGAGGTTCTTTGTTGTGATCAACCTTTGAAGTTCGAGACTCCTCCATAGGCTAGAGGAAGCCTTCTTTAGTGGAAGTCATTTTTAATGTCAGGCCATTTTGGGTTGACGCGATCCAATAGTTCCACTAAGTTAATGCTGAGAGGGGTGTACTCCTCGTCCTCAACTGGTTCTCGAACTAAGGGGTCCTTAGTAAGGTGATCTCACCAAGCTTCTCGCCCTTTTGAAGATAAGAGACTAGCCCATCTTTCGAGTTTCTTATGATGGTCCCTTACTAGTAGTAGGAGGCTTGGACCTAATCACTGAATCGTCGAGATCCGCATGCTCTACCTTTTTTTCCTTGCGGATTCTGGCTTCTTCTTGAGAAAGCCTAGTTAGACAAGAATCAAGCGTGATTCTTTGCTATGCTTCCCTCTTGCGCAGCTGTCTTCTTTTCTGAGTTCAAGTTAAGTTGGAGGGACTAGCTACCTCTTGATCGAGGTGATTCCTCCTCCCTACATTACTGAACCTGACGCTTGATGGATGATAACCTAGTTGTCGTAGTGCTTGGCTAGTATCCAAGTCCAATAAGGTGTACTTTGAGTTTTTCTTAGGGTGTCCTGTCCTCATGACAATTTGAGTCTTCGAGGGAGAATCCTTGACCGAATTACTTCTTCAAGGTTTCTCAGATGGCATTTTTAGTCCTAACAGAAGATTAGTGGCGGGAAATGAACTGAGGAAGCAACTTGAGTTTCCTCACTGCAGCTTGTATTCTCCCATATCATTGCTCACATGCCGTGTATGACATCCTTTCCAAGTTGTGAGATATTTTCTCCCGATTAGTTCAACTTTGGGATAACCCCTGACCATCCCTGATCTCCATAGGCAATTCCTCTGCCACTGGCAGGGTAATGGCAGAGTTATTGTGGAGCTTGATTAGCAAATTCTTGAAAACAGCACACCTGCTAGTAGGATAAAGTTCAGTGATGTGCCAACGGCATATCCCGTCATCCAAAGTATGCAACAATCTCGGGAATGTTAGTATTCCTTCATTTACCAACCATTCAAAAAGATGGTTGGCCACATGAGCCTTCTGATTGTTGCTGAGCACCATTTTTTTTCCTATATAAAGAAAAAGGTCTAGCCTAGACACAATAGGGTTTAATTTGTCAATAGTTTCAACAATGTTGATATGAAGAGGACTAGGGAAACAGTCCTTATCGATGCCCATTTGTCCTAATCCCGGGAAGATCAATTCTCTAGCTTCGATGGCATCTTAAACTACTTTTTTAAAAATCACGTAGTTCTTCGTTGAATGAGTTAATGAATCATGCCACTTACAGTATACCTTTCCCTTATTCGAGTTGGGATCTGGTTTTCTTTGTTTACCCTTGATTTTAAGTTTATTATTTGCCTCAAGCTAATCAAATATTACATTGGCTCTAGACAGGTCAAATGAATATTTTCTCAAGTCTTGGACTGGTAAGACTTCCTGGCTTTAATATCCTTCTTGATCAAAGGCTTACAAACCATGGGAGGTTCCTTGATGTACTTAGCTACATTGATTTCATATGGAGGATCATCTTCCTACTCAATTAAGCCGTGCACGTATGACCCGTACATGCTGTTTTTCTTAAGGCTCTCTTCTTTTAAGACTGCCACATAACTAGTGGCACATTTTGCTAGCTGAAGAAGCATTGTAAAGTCAGAGCCTTCGAATTTCTTCCTGAATTCAATGTCCAAGCCATTTAGAGCTAGCTTGGCATATTCGAGCTCAAGAAGGGCTACAGTGCATTTTAACTGAGCTTACTTGAACCGGTTGATATACTCTTCCACTGATTCGCCTGATTTTTGCCTCATTTGAGCCAAGTTTGACATGGAAGTTCCTAATTCCATTCCAAGGAACTGGGTCTAGAACTGTCTGGTCATATCATCCCAACTATAAATAGAATTAGGTGGGAGGCTGATATTCCAATGGAAAGCGGTCCTAGTCAACAAACAAGAGAATAGCCTTGATTTGAGATATTGGTTATCTGCTACTTCCCTACATTGGCAATTGAATCTTGCCAAGTGCTTAAGAGCAAAATAGTCCTTTCCCTTACGAAGAGAGTAAATTCGTGGATTTTGTATCTTTGAGGGAAAGGATAATCCCTCTCAATGTAGTCAGGGTAAGGATTATTATACAAGAGCCTACTGACCCTTGCGAGACCTCGCCCATACACTTACTCAATAAGGGCGGCCAATAGATCTTGGGGGGAAAAGTTAGGCACATGATTATGCGCCTAGCATTGCCCCCGAAGTGGGTAAAAATCTCAAGAGGATCTACAGGATACCCCTGGGCGCCCATCACAATTGGGTGTGGGTAAGGTTGTTATGCCCCCAAACCTTGGATAAACCCCTTAATCATAATGGCCATGCACTTGGTTGGCCATGAAGTATGTTCCAGCAGGACCTGGATCACATGGCATGCTTGGAGGCACATCGATATCAATAGGTTGTTGCACATCCTTGTCTAATCAACCCTTAAGTCGTGATCTTGAGGACATGGGTTATTAATTTGCCCCCTGATATGGTAAGCATGGAGTGGTTCGAGATGAGAATCCTGGTTCCCTATAATGGGGACCTAACCTTACAGCCCTATCTCAAGGCCTTGAGTGGGCCTCAAGGTAACCTCCGCTGCTTGAGGAGGGCGAGAACAGTTGTACCTCCCTGCCTTAGGGTCAGGTATCAACGGCGCAATAGGATTGAGATCCCTTGTGGTCAGAGAAAATCTTTGATTGGAAGGGCCTGGAACTCCATGAGGCGCGCTTTCGTTTCTATGGCTTGATTCCAAGTGTCTCACACCTAGGTTAGCCATATACAGGTTTTCCGTTCTCTCAGGGACCATATAGTTGACCTGAGTGACAGGCAACCGCAAACTCAAAGGGGTCTCATGGGGTTAACTAGCTAGCACTAATGGACGGGGTGCAGGCCTCAGTTACTTGATATCCTCCCTAATGGTTTGGACCAAGCCATTATAAGTCTGAGATTTTCTAACCAAAATAGGCTCGACTTCAACCACTCTCTCCCTAGCCACATCCTTAACTATAAGGGTAGTAGTAGAGGACAAGGTCGAGTTCATTTCTACCAATACTCTATTAGTATGTTTATGTAGCCTTTCGTTCATGGAGGTTCCAACATCATTAATCATGGCTCTCATAGCGACAGAGTTTTCCCACTATGCCGTGCAACTTCGCTCTGTTTCAGCATGTTGCCTCTCAAAGGCTTCTCTCATTGTTTGCTTAACCCTTTGGTCCATAATTTCTAAAAAACGCTTGAGCATAGCCATGAAACTCAGGCGAGAATGACCATCGAGCCCAATATGTCCATCTTCTGGGATATCATCATCATCACTGCTTACGGTGCCGTGGTTGTGACTCATTTCATCCCTTCAAGATATGGAACTTTATTCTAGAGGATGCTCAAGTGGGGACCCAAAAACGGCTAAACCTTGCGGTTCCTCGAGCTCAAGAGTAGTAGACCACCTAGTTCTGACGGTTGGCGAATGGCCGGCAATTACATCTTGGTAATCCACGATGGGCTAAAGATGACGAAGTCTCATTTCAAGCCTCCCACTGTGGTCACCAAAAGGCGTGTTTGCTGTATTATATTTTGAATGATGTACGTGTGGTCGCCGTAAATGTGAAAACAAAGCAAACGTGCAAAAAGGGACTCATCGTGACTAGGGAGTTAGCCTAATTACGAACCGCACATATTTAACCTCAACCACTCACTATTTTCAATTAAAAAGATTTTGTTAAGTATTTTTTGTATGGGTTTTATGTATTTTTATGATAGAAAATTAAAGGATATGCACTTTACTCAAGTGGTAGTCCGTGAAGAGTAAGACCCACAGACACCTTTCCTCATACACTTAAAAGTCAAGAACTGGGGTGCAGACAAACTCAAGAGCTCATTCGTCCACTTATAAGCCAGAGTCAATCAGGTTTTGAAGCCTAGCACCCTTGACTTATAATAACTCGAATGAGTTTGGGTATGACAAGATTAAGATAGAGCAAACCATATTCAGGTCACTAGATTAGGACCAACGCAATCATGGAACAAGCCATGGCCATCAAAGCCTTAATTAATGGCGGGAACCTAAGTTCACCTAACTTATCAAGCAATGACAGCAGTGTTAAGGCCAATGCAATCAAGGGACAAAGCCTTGGCTATCAACGCCTGAAACTAAAGCCTCAAATCTCAACTTGTAGATTTGTGGGAATAGATTAAAACGGGAAAGTTATACCTGAAGCCCGAGAACTGTATTACTATGGAGGTAAGTACAGCGAAGATCTATGTTACGCTACGCTTAGCTAAATTACACTGCTCCTATGAAAAATGCATAAGTGTTCTGTAAAGAACTTAAGGAGGTTTTTTCTTGAGTGTATGTGTATGACTTTGGACCTACACAAAGAAATTTATTCATAGAAAAAGAAAATAATGGTTGCTCCTAATTTCATGGCAACTTCACCCTTGTCTGGCCACTAAGTTCTTCTTCTTCGTGCTTTTAATCATCACCAAGGTGTCTTGAGTTTTGAAGGGAAATTCTTGATGCCCACGTACGTAATTTTAGTAGAAGTTCCCTCTAGAAGCTCCACGTTCCCCAAAATTAAGCTTAAGATCCAATAACTAAAATTGCGCTCCCAGTAACTTCCTCGAGCTGGGAAACTATCATTCTTACAGCTTTCTGGTAGCCCCTCGAGCTCGAGCTTATTCCATCCTTCAGCCATCTCGCGCCTCGAGTGGCTGATACACTTGTCAAGGGTAAAAATATTTTAAAGGAACTATGCTTGAGACACCGTTATTGTAGTATCTAAAGGCCTAACTCCCCTTGATAAGAACCTCACATGATGACCACTTGGTACTTTACTAAAAAACGGATCGTCCAAGCCCTGTTAAAGTTAGGGTGTTAACAGGTTCTACCAAGTTAACGCTGAGAGGGAGTAGTGCTCCTTGTCCTCAGTAGATTTCAGCACTAGGGGGTCCTCGGCAATCTGGTCCCACCAAGACTCTCGCCTTTTAGATGATGAACTGGCCCATCTCTCATGCTTCTTGCGAGCTAGCCCTTTTCCTATATTAAGAGGTTTGGACTAAGCCATTGGATCATCAAGATCCATATGCTCGGTATTCTTGCCCTTCTAGACCCTGGCCTCTTCTTGAGAAGGCTTGGCGAAGCAAGTATCGAGCAAAATCCTTCGCTGAGCTGCCTTTTTGCACAGCTGCCTTCTTCTCTAGGTTCAAGCAGGGTTTGAAGGACTAACTCCATCTTGATTGAGGTGATTCCTCCTCCATACATTGCCGAACCTAACACCAGAAGGCTGACATCCTGACTGTCGTGGTACCAAACCGGTGTCCACATCCAGTAGGGTGTACTTTGGATTCCTCTTAGGATGCCCGGCCCTCATGATAACTTGAGTCTTTGGCAGAGAGCCTCGAGGAAGCCCTGATGATGATGTCGTTTTGGAGGAGCTAGCCTCTTCTTTAGGAAAAGGTTCAACTTCTTCATTTTGGACACTGGATTATGAGCATAACCCCCACAGAGGTCACGGGTAAGGCTTAGGAGTTTCCTTGATGCTTGTTTCTTAGGGGCAAAGACTGTCTGCCAATGGTCATGTGTAAGAATCGCCATGGCTAACTCTTCTTCCTTAGAGAGGAGGATAGTACCTTCCTCCAATTACTTCTTTACGAACCTCTTGAACGCTTCACAATTGCATGTAGAGTGCTCAATTGTGATGTGCCATCTATAATGATCTTCCGGCAATCTCAACGTGGTTCTGGGAAACCTCAATGTTCCTGATTCGATCATCTTATTAAACAAAGCGTTGGTTGTGGCCATATCATCTTTGTCTGCATTCATTCTACACAAAGATCTGCCATTAGTTTGGCTATCATGGGGATGATAAGGCTTTACTATCTCAATTATATTGATCTGGGCAGGACAAGGGAAGTGATGTTTATCGATGCCCATATGTCCTTCTCCCAGAAAGATCAATTCCCTTATCTCTATGGCATCCTGAACCACTTTTCTAAAGATCACACAGTTTCTCGTTGAATGGGTCAATGAATCGTGCCACTTACAATATGCCTTTCCCTTATTAGAATTGGGGTCAGGTTTTTTGTGTTTACTCCTAATCTTGAGTTTATTATTTGCGTAAAGCCAATCAAATATTACAGCATCTCTAGAGAGGTCAAATGAGTATTTCCTCAAGTCTCGGGACTGATAAGACTTCCTAACTTTAATATTCTCATTGACCAAAGGATTACAAACCAAAGGAGGCCCTTTGATGTATTCAGCAACGTCAATCTCGTATGGAGGATCTTCTTCATCTTCTATTAAGTCCCGTACGTAAGTCTCATAAATGCTATTTTTCTAAGGCTTTCTTCTTTTAAGATAGCCTCATATATAGTAGCATGCTTTGCTAGTTGAACAGGCGTTGTAAAGTTAGAGCCTTCGAATTTCTTCCGAAATTCAAATTCCATGTCGTTCAAGGCCAGCTTGCCGTACTCAAGTTCAAGAAGGGCGACAGTGCATTTTAAATTGGCTTCTTGAACTAGTTAATATAGTCTTCCACTAACTCACCTGGCTTCTGTCTCATCCAAGCCAAGTCTAACATGGAAGTTCCAAATTCTATTCTCGGGAACTAGGCCTTGAATTTTCTGGCCATATCGTCCCAATAGTAAATAGAATTAGGGGGCAGGCTGATATACCACTAAAAAGCGGTCCCAGTTAATGAGCGAGGAAAAAGCGTTAATTTAGGATATCGATTATCTGCCGCTTCTCTATGTTGGCAATTAAATCTTTCCAAATGCTCGAGGGCGGAAACAGTTCCTTCTCCTAAAAAGAGGGTAAACTCACGGATCTTGTATCCTCGAGGAAAAGGTAGTCTTTGTCTTTGTAGTTAGGGTAAGGTTTACTATACAAGGGTTTGTTGATCTTTGTGAGGCCTGGCCCTTACATTTGCTCAATGAGGGTGGCCAATTAGTCCTAGAGGGGTAGTTTGGGCACATGATTATGCGCCTACCATTGCCGCCCAAGTGGGTGAAGACCTCGATCCCACTGAGCACCCATCACAATCGAGTGAGGGAATGATCATTGCCACCCCCCCTCCCCCAAAAAAAAAATTCCCTGGGTAAACCCCTTGATCATACTGGCCATGGAGTATGTCCCAATAGGACTTAGGTTACATTGCATGCCTAGAAGTGCACCAGTGTTAGCAGGCTCTTGGTTCATCCTTACCTGATCAATCCCCAAGTCACGATATTGAGTAAGTGGGTTCCTACTTTGCCCTAAAGTTATAAAAGCATAAAGAGGTCTAGGATGAGAAATCCGGTTCCCAAAAGTGGAGACCTGACCTTACACTCCTACTTCAGTGCCTTGACTGGGCCTTGGGTCAACCTCTACTACCTAAGGAGGATATGAACGGCTATGCCCCTTGTCTTAAGGACGAGTAAGACCGGTGCATTGGGGTTAAGGTCCCAAATGGTCAGAGAGAAGCTCTTATTCGACGGCCCAATAGCCCCAAGGGGCACGTTGTCACTTCTACTGCTGGGTTCCAAGTGTGTAACACCTGGGTAAGCCATAGTTGTGTTCTCCGTTCTCTCAGGGACCATGTAGTCAACCTGAGCAACTGGGAACCGTGAACTCGAGGGTACCTCAAGAGGGTAATCAGTGGTATTAATGGCAGAGGTACAGGCATAAGCTGCTTCATATCCTTCCCAACAACTTGGAGTAAGGCATTATGGGTCTTAGCTTGTCTAACCAAGATAGGTTCAACTTCGACCACCGCCTGCCTAGCCATGTCCTTAGAAATAAGTGGAGCAGTAGAAGACAAGGTTGAGTCATTTCTACAAAGACTTTGTCAATTTCTCTATGAAGCCTTCCATTTACAGAGGTTCCAACGTCGTTAATTACGGCTCTCGTGGCGGTAGAGTTTTCACACTGAGCCACTTGATTATGCTCTGTTTCAACAAGTTGTCTCTCGAAGGCTTCCCTCATTGTTTGTTGGACTCTTTGGTCCACAATCTCTAAACGATGTTTGAGCATAGCCATGAAACTCTTGAGAGAACGGCCATCGAGCCCAATACATTTATCCTCTGGGATGTCACCAACACCACCACTTTCACTGCCGTGGTTGTGACTTGGTTCATCCCTTCGAGATTTGGGACTTTGCTTAAGGGGATGCTCAAGAGAGAATCCAACCAAGGCTAAGCCTTCTGGTTCCTCATGCTTGAGGGAACTAAACCTCTTAGTCCTAACCATCGGTAATGGGCCGGTAATTATGCTCTAGTAATCCATGATGGGCTAAATATTTTTTTTTTAGGTAATTGAAACTATTATGGAAATCAAGCTAGACTTTTGCAAATACAAAATCTTGGAGCAATTTATGTGTACTAAACCTAAACTACAAGGGCCATATGTTTTTTTTGATGGGCTAAATATAATGAAGTCTTATAACAAGCCTTCCACTGTGGTCACTAAAAAGGCATGTTTGTTCTATTTTGTTTCAAGCTTTGTGTGTGTGGTTGCCGTAAGTGTGAAAACACAACAAAGGTGCAAAAGGCCCTCACCATGACTAGGGAGTGAATTTAATTACGAACAGTACGTCTTTAACCTCAACCACTCACCACTTTCATAGAAAAGGTTGTGATATATTGGAGCATTTGGCTTCTTTTATACTGTGAGTTCTGCTTGCGCTTCAATTAAGAAGACTTTGTTAAATATTTTTGTGGATTTTTACGTATTGTTATGACATAAAATTAAAAGGATATAGACCTAACTCAAGTGGTAGTTACAGTGACAGAGCAGGGCCCATAGACACCTTTCCTCGTACACTTAAAACTCAACAACTTGGGTTGATACAAACCCAAGAGCTCAGCAGTCCACCTACAAGCCCAAGTCAATCAGTTTTTGAAGCCTGGAACCCTTGACTTATAATAACTCGAATGAGTTCAGATCTGACAAGCTTAAGATGGAGTAAACCGTATTCAGGTCACTGGGTTAAGATTAACGCGATTAAGGGACAAGCCTTGGCCATCAAAGGCCTAACTAATGGTGTGAACCTAAGTTCACCTGACTTATAAAGCAGTGACAGTAATATTAAGACCAACGCAATCAAGGGACAAACCTTGGCAGTCAAAGCCTTAAACTGAAGCGTCAAATATCAACTTGTCGATTTGTGGGAACAGATTAAAACTAGAAAGCCATACCTGAAGCCCGATAAGTGTATTACTATGAAGGTAAATACAGCAGAGATCTATGTTACGATGCGCCTAGCTAAGTCACGCAATCCTAAGGAAAAAGCACAAGTTTGCTATAAAAGAAAACTTGAAGAAATTTTGTAATGAGTGTGTGTGCTACATTGGACTGATATTGAGTCCTTTATTTATAAAAAAGAAGAAATAACGGCTGCTCCTTCTTTCCCTGCAACTCCACCCATGTCTGGCCGCTAAGCTTTTTCTGCGTGTGCAGATCTTCAATGAACATGCCTAGAATTTAGTATTGGTGGAAATCCTTGGTGCCCACGTCCGAATTTTTAGCAGAAGTCCCTTCTTGAAGCCCCATATTCTCTTGGATTAAGCTTAATACCCAAGTAAATAAAATTATGCACCAAGTAACTGCCTCGAGCCTAGGAACCACCTGTCTTACAGCCTTCCTAATAGCCCCTCAAGCTTGAGCTCACTTCACCCCTCAACCATCTCGAGCCTCGAGTGGCTGATCCCTTTGTATATGGTAATTACCTTCTCAGGATGCTAGGCTCGAGATGCCATTATCTTAGTATTTAAAGGCCTGACTCGCCTCGAGAAGACCTTCACGTGTTGACCACGTGGCACTTTACCTGAAACGGCTTCATAACAATTCCCTCAAAATTAGGGTGTAAACACCCACAACAGGCAACCGCTAAGTATAAATCAACCGTAGAAAAGTGGCACAGGGCAGTGGAATTTCAGGTTGGAAATCAGATTTGGACCATTCTTACTTGAGAAAGATTCCTGGCTTGAGAGTACAAGAAATTGACAACTTGAAAGATTGGGCCATTACGAGTACTGAAGAAAATCAACCCAAATGCATACCATCTATAGCTACCCAGTGGAATGAGGACATCTAATGTTTTTTATGTTAAATCTGAAACCATATTTTGGTGAGTACGACAACAAGAGTGACTAGAATTTAGGGTCGAATTCTTTTCAAGAGGGTGAGGATGATGCAATTCGTATTGTAATTGATCGCTGAAAGCAATTTTAAAATTCTATTTCAATTAGTATAAGTTTGATTAGGTTTAATTTTATGTTTAAAATTTGAATTTCAATTAGTATAAGTTTGACTAGATTTTGGATTAAAATTATACTAGACATGTTTTAAGTAGCTGTGTATAGGCCCTTAAGGTCATTCTATTGAGCAGCCTAGAATTAATTTAAGTTGTGTTATATATTTATTTCTTGCTTCTCTTGGTGAGAAGCTTTGATTTTAATTAAATTTGAATTGTTTTGTTTGTTTCTCTTTGATTCTTTAGGTGAATATTATGATCGAACACTTATTTCCCTTATTGTTTCCTTGCTTGAGCAATATGAATTAAAGAAGGCTATTGAATCCTTCCTTTTCCCTTTCCCATACTCTTTTCCTTTCGGCAATTCACCGAATCACATCACAAATAAATTCATATTTAGTCCGTATCACATACTTGTTTACAATTTAAAGCGAGAAATAAGTGTTATACCAAACTAAATCAATGATGTGATGAAGAATCACAGGATTATAAATTAAAAAAAAAAAAAATTGGGTTTGCTATTTGTAGACTAATAATCTCTTGTGTGTATACTCGCACAAATTGAGTACTTATTTGGATACTAATTACATATCTCTTTCAAAAAAGTGTAATATTGTAGATAATAATTAGGTACTTTGGAAAGACAAAAGTAACTTGAGTGTTTTGTGATGAGTTCCAGAATGCTTGGAAATTCTCATTCCGGCTAAGCATATGCATATGGAGTGGAACCTCTGTAAACAAGTGGAGCAGGTATATGGAGGTGTGGACTTGTTAAGCCTATGCCAAAAAACTCTAACTCGAACCCTTGGATTTCTTGGAAGTCTACTCCAGTTGGTTGGCACAAGGTGAACTTTGATGGTTCCAAATGTGGTGATATTGCTTTTGCAGGTTTATTGTTCATGATCATCATGGAAAAATGCTCATTGCTAGCTTGAAAAAGTTAGGTGATATCTCTATCTTGGTGATTGAAGCAGTAGCGGCTAGAGCTGCATTATATCATGCAGCTAAGCTTGGATCTAATAAAGTTATCCTCGAAGGTGCTAATGACGTGGTAATTAAGGCTTTATATATGACTCTAGCAGACATTCTCACCATTGTTGGTGACATTCATCTTATTAGTAGCTAGTATATGAAGGTCAATTTCAATCATTGTTATCGAGAAGCCAGCGGATTGGTTAGCAAACTCGGGATATAATGGCTCTAACCTTTCAGTGTGGCATCGATCATCGGACAAAGTTTGCTCTTCTCTCATTTGTGCTGATGATTTAAGTTGCCTTGTCCATCGTGGAAAATTTTTGTGTTTACCCTTTTCAAAAAAAAATAAAATAAAATTAGGTACATAGTTTGTGTATCAAATATGCTAGGTAAAAAGTCATTAAATTATAAAAATGTAATTATTTTAATAGTACTCTTTGTATGTATAGGATACTTAAAAGTTATACTTAATTGCATGGAATCCACAAATTAAAACTTATTAGCTTATGGAAAACTAATTAATTTAATATAATTTCTTATAACTCAATAACCTTCATAAACATTTTATTAAGGGTTGGCCAGTCCAACAATGTCCGGCAATAAGAGTCTTTCCATCCAAAAGGCTGGAGTTTGGATTACTTTCAATTTTGCTCTTAATTTTGAACATTTCTTTTATTCCTTTCTAAAACTAGAGTTTTAGCTATACTAAGATTATCATTAAAGCTTTTCAAATTATTCACGACTAGCTTTCGAGTTTGGAGTCTTTCTTATTTAGTGAAGGTTATCATTAAAGCTTTTCAAATTGTTTAGGACTAGCTTTTTAGTTTGGAATTTTTCTTATTTAATGTAAGTATCAGACCAGCTTTATAAGAGTGCATTTGGTTCATCTTATTTGTTTTAGTTAGGTTTGTTCATTTATGATTTTTATCTTTTTGCAATGAGTTTTTTGGTTGTACAATGCAGAAAAATCTTTTTTACATAATAAAATATTTAGATACAAGTTAAAAAAAGAACTTATTTATTGTAATCATAAAATTTGACTTAATGGTATGAATAAACTAATAATAATAGATAGGAGTAAATCATGAATAATGACTAGTTATGGTAGTGGAAAGTGGTGAGTATAATAACCCATGGGGGTAAAAGGGATGGTACTGGGTGTGGGTGGTGATAAAAGTAAAAGTGGGTCAATGGTAAAATTTTATTTCTAAACTAGTCTTTTTAAAATATTTTTCATAAATACAGCGAAAAAGATCAAATTTTGAATCTTTTTATGCTTGTTGTAAAACAACTTTTTCATCATCTTATTTTAAGTCGTGAAAAAATGTAAAAAGACTAAACCAAATGCAGGCCTTATAGTCAAATAGAGTTTTTCATCGCTTTAAGCTATTAAAAAGCTGAACTAAATGCAACCTAAATAGGTTTGCAAATAACCTAGTTGGTAGTTTTTCGCGTTCCTGTGAATTAATTGAGTATTTATTTCTCTTTTGTGTTCTCTTCCCTTGGGTTCCAAGTTGAAATTCCCTTTATTATTTGTAGCTATAGCAAATTGAATACAAGGACAGTTGTTGAATCTTTCCTTGCCCCTTAACCCGAAAAGGCAAATCGCATCAGTTGATATCGAAGCGATGGACATTCTCCAATCATGCCACCTAGGAGGCAGATGATGGTTTCTATTCTCATGTTGAGTGAGAAGCTTATGCAGCTTGTACAGGGGGAAGAGTGATTGATCCAAAAGATGGAAGCCTTGTTAGTAGAACGGTCCAATCGGCTCCTTCATCATGTATCAACTTCTTTGTCCAACTAACACCATCAACTCATGTCACCATCATCGTCATCATTAAAACAAGTGAGTCATTGTTTTGTCACCTACTCAACCCAAGTGCTGCCATCGGCTTGTCATTTTTGGGCCTCATAAGCCTCCATGTCCCACCCCGTGCTAACTTGTTCCACTACTATGCAATTCCCACTCCACCCCAAAATCACCCATCTTGCACCAACATTGCACCACGACACCGGCCACACTGTCAGCAACCAGCTCAATACCATTAATTCTATTCCACCCACTCGCAAATATAGAAACCTTGCCTAGTAAGTACAAGGAACCCATTCGTGAATCTTCTATACCAATCTATGATGTGCCCATTTATGATGTGGAGATACCGAAGGATGTTGAGATCCTAGACTCGTCCCCACCAACAACCCCACTTCCCTTTCACCAACTGATACCCACTTTATGCATCATCCATGATCCACCACCGGTCAGACCATAAGTGCCAACATAATATCCACTAAAAAAAATCATTAACTGAACAACCTTCTTAATGAGCACTAACCAACACACACCAAGATTGGAACACTCTAACCTATACATTTGACCCCCTTGACTTCCTCCGTTTCCATCTCCACCCTTTTACAGGGTTTCGAGGTTGAAAATTGGGGAATCTTTGTCAATATGGAGAGAATGATGCAATATAGATCCAGACGGGCCCGATTGAGACAAACTACCTAGTGAATGGAGCCTTAGGACAATACGGGGCTCATATGGGCTAGAAAAGGGAGCCAGGTAACGGTATCTAGACATTGCTTAGTTAATTTCTCTATTTGAGTGAAGAACCTTGATGGGGTTTGGTGTGATGCGGTAGTCATGGACCCCTAACATTTGATACTTGCCCGTCCATGATAATATGATAGAGGAGCTACCCATGATCGATAGAGAAACATGTATGGCATTTTATTTGGAACCTAGAGGGACCAATAGTGTCTTATTGTTCTAGAAGAAGGAATCTCCCCAAGCAACTTTGACTAAGAACCCCAACCTCTAGTGTACAGTCATGCTTATTAGAGAAATTAGTGAATCAAGTTGTCCTACTAGAGATTTGGCAGATCAAGGGGAGATGACGAACGAAGTGAGAAGCCATTTGTAGAACTTCGCTAATGTCTTTTCAGAGGCGTTTTTGAATACCTTACTGCCATTGAGGGACATACAGCATCGGATCAACCTAGTTCCAGGAGTGAGATGTTACAAAAAGGCCCGATTATAGGATGAGCACAATAAAGCATGAGGAACAGTAGCGAAAATTAGAGTAACTCGCTCTTGGGTTCATTTGAGAGAGCTTGAATCTTTGCGTTGTTCCTATTCTATTAACGCCAAAGAAGGACGGAACTTGACGAATGTGTGTGGATAGAAGGGCCATTAGTAAGATCACACTATGTTATCGATTCTTGATCCTAAGACTTGATGATTTATTGGATCGGTTGAGAGTTCAAGTGTGTTTAGCAAGGTGGACTTGAAGAGAAGATACCAATAGATTCATATCTTGAACGGGAATGAATGGAAGACATTATTCAATACCCGAGAAGGATTAAGAGTGGTTAGTCATGCCGTATGGGTTGTCCAGCGTGTCTAGTATGCTTATACAATTCATGAATCATGTATTACGACTTAAATCTAAAAATTCGTAGTGGTTTATTTTTATGACACATTGATCTATAGTCTTTGTATGGAGTTGCATCTACAACAGCTTAGGGAAGTAAGCGAAACCTCGAAGAAACAATACTTGATTTCCACCTTGAAGAAGTGTGCTTTCATGACTTATCGAGCACCACTCCTTATCTTCATGGTATCCAAGGTCAGTATAGCAATAGATGAGAGCAAGGCGGAGGTAATTCGTAATTAGCCAAACCCGAGCACATTGGGATAGGTTCATAGTTTCCACGGATTCATTTTATCATCCATTTATTCCAAACTTCTGCACAATCATGTAGCTTATTGAGAATTATATAAAGACTGGGAGTTTGAGGTGGACTCCAGAGCTATCTAGTGCCTTTGAGACACCAAAGTAGAAATTCACCACAACTACAATACCACCTTTTCTTGATTTCCAGAAGGCTATGGAGTCAGACATTAAGGTGTTGAAGATTGGGATTGGCATAGCGCTTAGTCTAGAAGGAAGTTGGATTACTTACTTTAGTGGGAGTAAGTGTTGAGTTGGAGACTTATGGGCTTGTCCAACAGCCACATAATTGCTGAAATTTCTTGGGGACTCTTGATACGAATGATATTACTACAAACTCTTCATATGACTGTTGTAAATGATATCAATGATAGTAATGGGGAGGCTTCTGGCTCCTTTGGTTGTTCTATTCTTGAGTAGATAAATAGGACCTCATTCTTGTTGGATAAGTAGAAGTGAGTGAGCAGGAAGAGAAGTAATAGCGAGAGACAGTGATAAACACTGTTGTATACCTCTGATTTTCATAGTGAAATTCATTAGGCCCCCTCTATGGATGTAAACTTCGGTTGAACCACATAAATCTGGTGTCTGTTTTCTTTCTCTGTCCTGGTTTTACAAATTTTGAAACCCAATCTAGGGCTTTGATGTGTGCAGATTCCTTAACAACCAGTATCAAAGCTGAGCGGGTTTAAACCTAAATCATGGTTTGATAGATTGAAGGAGAAAGAAAGAGGGTCGACCGAACTGCAGCAGCTCTCTAGTGGTCATAGCGGTACCAGAGGTGTGTGGATCTAGTTGCACCAGATCCGCCCAGATCTGGTGGTTTCAGGCCTTTTCAACACAAATTGGCGATGGTGGTAAGAAAGTTGATCGTGGTGTTGACTTAAAATTGGCTGTAACATTAGTTTCGCGACTCTCGACGGTTTCGAATTCGAGCGATGGTGTTGGTTGAACCTGTGATGTGGTGGTGCTTGTTCCGAGTATAGTGTGATCGATCAATGAAGTTTTGGGGGGGAGAGAGAGAGAACCGGTGAAGGGGGTGCTGTTTTGAGAAGAGAGAGAGTAATCAAAGGGGAGGAGGTGGGGTGTTCTTGTGCTTAGAAACCCTAATCTCACTTTTAATATCCAACAACCCAATTTCAATTAAAACAAAAAGAAAAAAAATTTCTTGCTCCTATCACGAAATTTTTCCTTTGAAGTCCATCCTATATTTAAAAAGAATAACACAATAGCTCACAAAATTCTTTGGTTTTTCTTTTTAAATTCTACCCTATCTAATTTAAATTAACGGAAAGAAAATTTTTTCAATGGTGTCCGAGAAGATTAAAATTTTTGGTCTTGACAATACTAATTTCGGATATTGGCGCATGCAAATTGAAGATTTTTTTCATGGGATGAAATTGCATTTGCCTTTGTTGGGTGAGAAGCTAGAAGATATGAAGGATGAGCAGTGGGAATTGTTGGACTTACAGGTCCTGAGTGTCATTCGTCTTACCTTGTCTAGGTCTACAGCTCACAACGCCATCAAGGGAAAGACAACAATGGCGTTGATATCAACTCGCTTGGGGATTTATGAAAAGCCATCAGCGAACACCAAGATACATTTGATAAAGAAATTGTTCAATTAGAAGATGCTGAAAGGTACTCCTATAACCAACACTTGAATGCGTTTAATATTACGACAAATTAGCTGTCTTCAGTGGACATTACATTTGATGATGAAATTTGGCCTTAGTTCTATTAGAATCTTTACCTAACAGTTGGGAGGCCACGAGAATGGCCGTTATTAATTCCTTCTGGTAAAGAAAAGTTAAAATATGATGGTATATGTGATTTAATCATGTATAAAGAAGTGTGCCGACATGATTATGGCGAGTTAAAATACTTTGAGTTTGGCCTTAAATATTGAAACTAGTGGTCAAAATTTTTAGAAAAATTCATGTACAGGTAGGTCTAAGTCTAGACTTATGGGGAGAAGCAAAAATAAAATTAGTCATAAGGGTACTTGCTGGAATTACTGGAAAACGAGTCATTTTAAACGAGATTGTAAAAGTGTTAAGAACTCCAACTTAGACGCAGCTATTATTATAACCGAGGATGTGCGGGATACTTTGCTTCTTGTTATACATTCTTCGATCAATGATTGGGTCACAGACTCCGATGCATTCTTTCACACTTTCTCGTGTAGGGATGTGATTAGAAACTATGTGGTCGAGAATTTCAATAAAGTATACTTAGCTGAGGACAACCGCAAGGCATTGTTGGTAAGGGTTGCATTTGTATAATGTTACTAAATGGGTCAACTTGGACTTTAGTCGATATTAGACATGTGCACAAACTCAAAAAAAAAACTCGATTTTTGGGGATAGCTAGATGACAACAATCATTCTGTCACTTTGTCGAATGGAAAGTGGAAGGTTTTGTATGGGGCGCTGGTGCTAGCTTGTGGTGTGAAGTCTCGTACTTTGTATTTAACCTCGAAACCGACTTAAAATGTTGCCATTAAAGAATCTGAGAATAGTTCTGAACTGTAGCACTAAAATATAAGTCAAAAGGGCATGAAGATCCTTGTTGCAAAAGGGAAATTACCATATTTGACATCAGTGAACCTTAACACATGCAAGAGCTGTATCCTTGGCGAGCACAAGAAAGTAAATTTTTCAAAGCAAGTTCGAGCACCTAGATTAGTGCGGATGGAGTTAATGCATACTGATGTTTTGGGATCCACTCTTGTCTCTTCCCTTTGTGGTTCCTAATATTACATGATGCTTATTGATGATTGCAGCAAGAAAGTATGGGTGTACTTCTTGAAGCACAAGTCAGAGGTGTTTGAAGCAGTCAAGAAGTGGAAGGCCATGGCAGAGATCGAATCAGAATCCAAGCTGAAATGCTTGTGTTCCAATAATGGTGGTGAGTACATCGATGGAGGCTTCGTTAAGTATTGTGCTGCAAACGGAATAAGGATAGAGAAGACTCCTTCGAAGACACCTTAGCTTAATGGTGTTGCTTAACGGATGAATAGAACGATCAATGAACCTCAAAGCATGAGGTTGCATGCTAGTCTACCATTGATGTTATGGGCAGATGTTGTTAACACTGTTGTTTATCTAATCAATCATGGTCCATCTATTCCCTTAGAGTTCAAATTGCTAGAAGAAGTATGGAGTGGCAAAGAGGTGAAATTATCTCATCTATGAATCTTTGGTTGCACATCTTATGTTTTTCTTGATTTTGATGCCTGGAATAAGCTTGAAGCCAAGTCAAAGAAATGTTTCTTCATTGGTTATGGCGATGAATAGTTTGATAACGGTTTTAGGATGCATCGAATCAGAAGATCATTAGAAGCCAAGATGTTATCTTGAATGAAAAAAGTTATATTTGGAGATCGAGCTAGCTTAGAGAAAGTTTCAGAGAGTTATGTTCGGGATGAACAGGAGTTTGTCAGTTTGGACCCACTTCCCGATATCACTTCTCAGTGTAGTGAACCGATGAGTTTACCAATGCTAGTCATTCAACATGAAGTTACAAGTGACGTAGAGCAGAGTACACTTGCTCCATCCTTATGCATGTTTGCAATAACTATCATGCCTCTAGATTAATATTCTCCATCTCTGAATCATATTCTGCTGATTGATGGAGGCCAATCACAATGTTTCGAAGAAAACCTTGAAGATGAACATGCTAGCTAGTGGGAGCTTGCTATGGAAGATGAAATAAAATCCTTGCACGACAATCAAACTTGGGAGTTGACACAATTATGGGCTAAGAAGAAGGCTTTGCATAAAAAGTGGTTTTATCAGGTGTAAGATGAACCTGATGGCAGTAAGAAATTCAAGGCAGGGCTCGTTGTGAAAGCATTTCAGCAGTAGAGGGGATTGATTACTTTGAGATCTTTTCTTCAGCGGTGAAGCTTACAACAATTAAGCTAGTTCTGAGGCTAGTGACAGCTAAAAGTTTGGACCATTAGTAGTTGGATGTGAAAACCGCTTTTGACATTGTGATTTGGAAGAAGACATCTACATGCATCAGTCAGAGGGATCCATAGAGTCCGGGAAGGAGCATATGGTTTGCAAGTTGAAGAAAAGTTTGTATGGTTTAAAGCAGGCTTCGAGACAATTGTACAAAAAGTTGACAGTTTCATGATGTAGTGTCGGTTATACCAGATGTTAAGTAGACCATTGCTGTTATATCAAGTACGTTGCTACCTCATACATCATTTTGCTGCTATATGTTGATGACGTGTTGATTGTTGGGTCCGATACTTTGGAGATATAGAATTTGAAAAAGACAACTGTCGAGGCACTTTGTCATGAAGGATTTTGGACTTGCGATGCCAATCATTGGCATGCACATTGTCAGAGATAGAGCTACTGGTACGTTAAAGTTGTCACAAGCAGAGTATGTGGAACGAGTTCTAAAGCGGTTTAACCTGGATAAAACCAAACTGGTGAGCACTCCTCTGCAGGTTCATTTCCGACGTAGTCGAGATCAAGCTCCTAACTCAGAGGAAGAATGTTAGAAGATGAGCAGGGTGCCATATGCCTCCGTAGTTAGGTTGCTTATGTATGTATGGTCTGTATCCAACCAGATATGACCATCGTGGGAGTGACGAGTCGATACATAAATAACCCTGGAAGACAGCACTGGGAGGTAGTGAAATGGATCATGCACTATCTTCTGGGTATTACTGATGTTTGTCTTCACATTACTTATGCTAGTCAAATTTTGCAAGGTTTTGTGGGTGCTGATCTTGCTGATGACATTGATAGTCGAAAGAGTACTACATGTTACGCGTATACCTTAAGTGATACTGTTATTTCTTGGTGTTCCAGTCCATAGAAGGTTGTTACTTTGTCATTAACGATAGCAGAATACATTATTGTATCTGAAGCAACAAAGAAGATGGTATGGTTACAGAGTTTCCTGACAGAGTTGGAAAGGACAATGAAGAAGGACACTTATACAATTGCAATTAGAGTACGATCTTTTCTGGCTTGATGACAAAACCAAACACATCCAGATTTGATATAATTTTATTTGACATTTTCTTGAAGAAGGGGAGGTTGTGTTTGGAGAAAATCAAAGGAAGTAAGAATCCAGCGAATATGCTGACAAAGGGTGTGACCCTTGATAAAATGAAGTTTTGTGCAGTTTCAATTGGACTTAACACCTGATGGTGATGTTTGAGGGGCAACATGAGGTGCTACTGTGAGTAGAGGTTGTATGCAATCTACAATAGCCTCTAAGGGAAAGAAGTGTTGAATTAGAGACTTTTAGCTGCTCCAACAACCCCATAATGGTTGAAATTTCTTGGGGACTCTTCATGGAGGATATTACTGCGAACTCTTCATATGGCTGTTGTAAATGATAGCCATTGTAGCAGTAGGGAGGCTTTTAGACTTCTTTGGTTGTTCTATTCTTGAGGTGTATAAATAGAGCCCCATTCTTGTTGGATAGCTAAGCAGAGTGAGTGAGCAAGAAGATAAGTAACAGTGAGAGGCAGTGATAAACACTATTGTATACATCTAATTTTCATAGTGAAATTCGTTGCTCTTCCTCCGTGGATGTAAGCTTCGACTGAACCATATAAATCTAGTGTTTCTTTTCTTTCCCTACCCAGGTTTTACTAATTTCGGAACCTAATCCAGGGTTTTGGTGTGTGTGGATTCCTTAATAAGCTGAGGTACCCGACATATGATGTGGAGTTATATGCCATGGTATGAGCTTTGAGGAATTGGAAATCTTATGTCGCCAACTGGGAGTTAGTCTCATACTTGGAGAATACTCTATTGAAGTACATAGGCCAAGACAAGCTATCTAAGAAGCATGGCGTAGTAGGCAGGTTTCATACAGCTCTTCCACTTTTTCCTCAAGTATAAATCTAAAGCACAAAACAAGGTGGTTGACGCCTTAAGCAGGAAGATGTTGATCTTGACCAACAATTTGACTACAATGATGCAGTTTGGAACACTTGCAACGTAATACTCAGATGACGTTACCTTTCGACAGTTTTGGCATGAAGCAATAGATGGGACAACTACAAGGTATTCAATCCATGAGCTATTCCCCTTGAAGGGGAAACAACTATGATTTTGGTGACTAGCTTGTGGCTCATGGTCACTTAGGACAAGCATAATGAAGGGCATATGGACCAAGACAAAACATTCCAATTAGTGGCGAGTATGTGCTACTAGACAGCCTTGAGGACGGAGGTTGATAGTATGTAAAGAGTTGCCGAGATTGTTAGATCTTCAAGGGAGGCATGACCAATGAAATACCTTATTTTTCCCTACCAATTCAAAATCAACCTTGGCCGTATATCAGTATGGATGTCGTACTCGAATTACCCAAGATGAAAAGAGGCACCACAATCTCCTAGTGTTGGGAAAACGAGGCCAAGGGAGGACTTGGGCAATGGGTTGTTGAGGCCTTGATGCTGGCATGGTGAGCGCCTAGGTGGTCCGTCCCTTCCTTGGCGGGCCCAAGCTTTGCTTTGATGCTTGTCGTGAGCTGTTTGCCTTTGGTCCAAACATTGAATAAAAGGTGACGAGTTAGGATTCTTACATATTAGGTTTTTGAAAATTTTGGGTTTTTTTTTTGGGCAAAATATATTAAGACCCCCTAAACTTTGCAATTAATCCCAACAGAACTCCTGCACTTTCAATTTTGAAAATAGCCTCCTGAACTTTGCAATTAAATACTACACATCCTCTACACATTCAATTTTACAAAATAACTCCCTGAACTTTGCATATTAACACAACACACCCCCTACACTTTCAATTTTATAAAATAGCTCCCTGCACTTTGTTATTACACACAACTCACCCCCGAACTTTTTTACTAAACATCACATACCACTTAGACATTCAAAAATTTTAAAATAAAAAACTATTGAATTAAAAATTTTGAATAAATTATGAAAGATATTTTTTTTGGAAAAAGTATGAAAAATATAATAATAATTTTAAATTTTATTTTTCAATGTTTTAAAAAAAATATTTTTTTAGTATTTATTTTCAAAATTTTAATTTTGTATATTTTTTAATTTTAAATTATTAATCTAATTTTAGAATTTACTTTTTTTTCATATTATATTCTCTCTTATAGTATTTTTTTATGAAAATTTTTAAAAAACATTTTAATATCTTCTAAATTTAGAATATTTTTACTAAGTTAATTAAAATAATTTATTTTTTATAAATATCATAAAATCATCTTATCTTTTATCTTGAAATATAAAGCTCATACCTTTTGTCTAAAAATATAATTTCCTATCTTTTATATAAAACTAAAAAATTCTCATTTTTAATTTGATAAAAAGCTCTTATTTTTCGTCTAAAAACTTAAATTCCTATATTTTGTATTAAACTAGAAAATCCCTTATTTCTAATTTGATAGGTTTTTTTTATTTTAAATTTTTTATTCTAATTTTTTATTAAAGTTAAAAATTGTTATTATATTTTTTCTAGAATTTTTCCAAATTTTTTTCATAATTTGTTTTAAATTTTTAATTTTCATATATTTTTAAATTTCTAAATTTATTGATGTCTAAGGGGTGAGTTATGTTTAATAATAAAGTTCAGGAGTGAGTTATGTAAAACAAAAAAATTTAGGGGGCTATTTTACGAAATTAAAAGTGGAGATGGTGTGTTGTGTTAATTTACAAAGTTCAGGGGCTATTTTTTGAATTTGAAAGTGCAGGGGTGGGTTGTGTTAATTTGCAAAGTTCAGGGGGCTATTTTTTGAAATTATAAGTACAGGGGGTGTGTTGTAATTAGTTACATAGTTCAGGGGGTCTTAGTATATTTTGCCCTTTTTTTAATTAGAGTTTTAGGGTATTCGGCCGCCAACAACAACAACCACCCAGTTCCTCAATGGGCTCCTGCACAGGAAGGGTCTGGGGGGATAGATGTACACAGCCTTCCCCCTTCCGGGGGCTGCCTAGAAGAGAGGCTGTTTCCTAGTACCCCCAACCTGAAAAGCTTGTCAGTGTCAGTGCAGTCTGACAGCCTGTCAACAAGAGAGCAAATAAGTATAAAAGCAGGGCAAGGCTAGGCCAATAAAGGCAGAGAAATAGCAGACTAGAAATAGACCAATAACCCGATAAATAATAATCAGTAAACAGACAGTCAATTAGGACCTCAGATCGCACATAAGTGCACTGAATGCACTTAAGGATATTATTATTTTTTTGGATTCTAGTGTTTAATTAGGGTTAGTTGCCTATTAAATAGGGCCCTAGCTTATGTTATTAGTTAGTTTTTGAAGTTTTGAAGATTAGAGTTTAGTTCACGTAATGAGTCAAACAAAATTATAATCCTTCCTTTTTATTTTACTTGGATATTTTTAGTATCAATGATTCTGGCCAACCCCTCGAATCCAACGTTGTCGGGTACAACGAATGAGTTAGAGGCTTATCTCTATGCTTCACCACCACCACCAGGCATTGCAATTCCCTTCATCGGTTTAGATCATCTGCATCACAATTTCTCTTATATGGGAAACATGTTTCTTTACAAATTCCTGATGGTATTATTTTTTTTAACAAAGATAAATTAGTAACAATAAAAAGTGGACTTCCTCCCACCACAAAACGTTATTGAACTCATGTTTATTGATTATCTTCATGTAACCGTTGTATATCCTAACTGGAGTGATAGTCTTAAGTACTGGTATGCTGTATTCAAGAACTAATTATTACTCCAACTACTGTGCTATTACATGCTGCTACTCTCTGTATAAAAATTGGGAAAATATTATGTGTAATCAATTTGTGTATTTAATAATTCTGCTACACATTATGAATTTCTGTCAACTGCATTGAATACGCAAATATTTTGAGCTTGTCCGAAAACAGTGTAACATTGGGGGCTACTTATTTCATAGATGTTAGGGTTTTTTTTTTAAAAAAAAATAGTTGTATTACAAACCTTAAAGGCACAAAAGTACAGAGTATGGCTCAAAGGTCAAGAACAAAACCAATAGCAGAGTCATACTACCTACATGAAACAAAAACAGCTAGAAGCTAAAAAAGGCCAAACAAAAACACGCCAAGGCCAAAACGCCAATAAGTATCAATGTGCTAAAAGCAGACTAGCAACACCTAAAACTTCAAAGTAAAACATCAAATCAAGGGCTAAGATAGCCACCCAGCTTCACTTTCGGCTAACAATTTTCCAGGAGAATGCGGACTTCTGGACTCCGTCGACCAGGTTAGTAATCGGCCTGAAGAAGAGCCACATTCACGCCTTCTTCTGAAACTTTTCCTTAATTAAACGATGTCCATCAGCCAATTAGGTTACTTATGGATGTTAGTAATTGCATGTAAATATGTTATTCAATACCTGTGCTTTTGGTTTGCTAGACTCACTTTATCAATATGTAAGCTAGGTTGATGGCAGGAGAATTTAAACCAATAAGCTTTTATTATAGTAGCTGTACCGCATTAGTGTCTTTACCATATTATTGGTCTAATTTTAGATGCACTAGCCTAGTAACAAACATATAAGGTAGAATGATATATAAAATGTTTTTGAGGTGGGAAAAGAACCAATTACTCAATGAACTAAAACTTATCAAGGTTGTTCATGTTTTGATTTGGAGTTTGGTATAAGAAAACGAGCTTAGTTCTTTCATTGGGTGCTCGGTTTATTAAAGTTCATGAATAGTTTATTACGAGAGAGTTAAATGCTTGTTAATGGATTGTTAATGACTCACTAAAAGCTTGCTAACTATGAGTATTAGCCTTTCAATAATGTCTCCTTGGCAACTCAATAACTCTGTGGTGTCTTCCTAATGGATCGAATAGCTCGTCTTAGTATTACCCCGATTCGGCTCAATTTCAATGAGTTGAATAGAGGATTGATCGGTGAAGTATTATGCATACTAGTATCTTAATAAATTGAGTTCAAGTACAAAATTTGAAAAGACTCCTTTAGTTTTTAGCTAGAATGCAAACCTTTTATAATTTAACAAACTAACTTCACATAGGATGTCTGATCGAGGCTGCCTTTTCGGTGTCATTGATGTTCCAACTTTTGTCCCACAAACGCCTAAGGAAAGAAAAAAGAAAATACAAAATAAAAGGTAATCATAAGGATTAAACTATACATCGATCATGCGTGAACATGCGTGCAATGCGTCTCAGGCGGTGTTTTCCTAGGGATAGTAATGGGTTAATATGACAGAATTAATTTAGATTGTATTTATATTTAAGAAGAAAAGCATAGGAGACGAACAAGAATTCGAGAGAGAATTGAGAACAAATAGAAGAGGATAAGGAGAAGAAGAGAAGGAGAAGAGAAAATGGGAAACTTGTATCATGATTGTTATCCAAATATGATGGATAGAGATATATCATAGGAGAACTACAAGCATCTGAGGAGCACCAGACCCATTGTTACTACAGGCAGATTAGATCTGAGGAAGTAAGGGAAGCCATGAAAAAGATGGGCAGGGGTAAAGCAGTCGGTCCTGATGGAATACCTATTGAGGCATGGAAATGCATTAGAGAAAAGGGCATAAGATGGCTGACAAAACTTTTCAACCAAAATTTTCAAGCTAAGAAGATGCCTAATGAGTGGAGAAAGAGCACATTAATTCCAATATATAAGAACAAGGGTGACATCTAGAGTTGTGCCAACTATAGAGGAATCAAACTAATGAGCCACACTTTAAAGCTATGAGAGCGGGTCATAGAAAGAAGGCTACGGCAAGAACAAGGGTCTCAAAGAATCAATTTAAATCTATGCCTGGTAGATCGACGATGGAAGCTATCCATCTCTTAAGGCGGTCCATAGAGTACTACAGAGATAGACAAAAGGACCTTCACATGGTTTTCACTGATCTAGAAAAGGCATATGAGAGAGTGCCAAGAGAGATTCCATGGAGGTTTTTAGAGAGGAAAGGCATTCCTGTGGCCTACATCCGAGCCATTAAAGACATGTACAAGGACGCACTAATCAATATGCGTACAACTAAAGGTGAGACAGATGCTTTCCCCATTATAGTTGGGTTACACCAAGGCTCAACCTTGAATCCCTTTTTGTTTATTCTAGTTATGGACGAGTTCACTAAGCACATCCAAGGGGGTGTATCTTAGTGCATGTTTTTGTGGATGATATAGTTCTGGTGTGGGAGTGTAGAGAAGAGGTGAATGAGAAGTTGGAACTTTGGAGGATGGATTTGGAATCAAAAGGGTCAAGACTTAGTAGATCTAAGACCGAGTATATGGAACTAAAGTTTTGTACCTCATCCAGGCTAAGTATAGAGGACGTCAAGATTGGATTGGAATGCATACCGAAAAAAGAGTATTTTAAATAATTGGGTTCCATGGTGTAGCAGGATGTTAAAGGTGACGCAAATGTAGACAACTGGATTAAAGTAGATTGGCATAAATGGAGGATGGCCTCTGGCGGTGCTATGTAATAGAAAGTTCTAGTTAAAGTTAAAAGAAAAATACTATAAGACGGTAGTGAGACCAGCTATGTCTAACGGGGCAAGCTGTTGGCCAGTTAAATAGCATCATATGCAGAAGTTGAAGGTGATAGACATGAGGATGTTGCGGTGGATGTGTGGACACACAAGGAAGGAGAAAATCAAAAATGACTTTATAAGAAGTAAATTGGGCATAGCCCCAATCGAGGATAAGCTGAAAGAAAAACGTTTGTAGTGGTTTGGGCACGTTAGGAGGAGAGCCACCACTGCCCTTGTCAGGAGATTTTGAACAACTCCATGTTACAAACAGTAAGAGAGGAAGAGGCCGCCCAAAGAAGAGTTGGATGGAGAGGATTTGACATGAGCTCACCCACTTCAACCTAAATGAGGAGACGTCCCTAGATAAAGCTAAGTGGAGGATAGGCAAAGGTGTAGCCGATATAGCAGTTTAGGAGAGAGGAGCACATCTAAGCTAGTACTAGCGGCCCCCGGACTTATATGTATGCCTATCTGATTATACGCATTTTTAATGTGTATGGGTTGCTTACTGTTATATCAACCTGTCGCTTTATTGCCTCTTGCCTATAGCCTATTTCTTCTTGTTGCTTTATGCTTTCCATTTGCTTGCTCCGTGCCATTTTTTTATGCTCTTATGCTCTTAAGCTTAGATGCTTTTCTGCTTTTATGCTTCTCAAGTTTGGGGACCTTGGACACAACTTCCCTTTAGGATAGTACCCTAAAAGGTAAAGTTGCATACATCCCATCCGCCCAGTCCCTGCATATGCAGGAGCCCTTGAGGCACTTGGTAAGTTATTGTTATTGTTGTTGTATCTAAATATGATCAATGCACCACTATTTATACTAATCCCCAGTAATATAACTAACTAAATCTAATAACTTTATTACTAACTATAACTATATAGTTATAACAACTTTACTAATCCCAAAAACCATACTAATAGCTACTATTTATCTCTTTTACTTATATTACCTTTCCCATTGAAACACCCTTGTCCTCAAGGGTGAAACGAAAAGGAAAAAAAAATCATATTTACAATTATAACATTATAGTAATATCTCTCGCCCCATGTCACCATCAATTTGGAACCCCCATTTTTCCATTTGCAGCATCAACCACTTAAAGAGATTCTTAACCACCGGGATCAAGGATGAATATTTGGTAGGCAAAGCTTTAAAATTGAAACATCTTTCCATGAAATTCCATTTTTACCTTTGATCAAGGATCAACCTCAAGTATAAAATCACACAGAATGGATGACAAAAAGCATCACCTTTAACCTCATTTTATTTCATAGCATAGGTGATTATGTGAAAGTAATCCTCGCCTTCAAATTCAAATGTTAGATTCAACTCAAAGAACTTAACTCTCTTATTTGTCAACAAGTCACAAACAACAATAGATGCCTCTAGTTGGCGAGTAGCTTCCATTTTTCTCAAATTAAACTCCTCTCTCATTTATCTTTACTTGAAACTCCAATGAATCCATTTATTCCCCGTTAGGTAAATAGACCAAATGGGTAATCAAATTCTCAAGCTCGAGAGACAAAAATCCAACTTGAAATAGGGGCAAATATAACTTTAACCGACGTAAAGATGAAATTGAACATAATAAAATTTGAATTATATCCATTGGACTTGAGACAAGATAGTAGAACAACTGAAAAATAAAAGATTAAGAGAATAAGGGTGAATCGAAGAAAGTCGTCGTGCCGTAGTGTTCACCATTGCCCTAAGTCGTTTATGCCCCCGCCACGATATACACGGGATCGTCAGGCACTCTGACTCCCAGGGTTAATACAACACCCAACTCAGGAGTGTACTCTTGGGTGATGGGTTGGAGTATGCCCTGTTGGGAAAGAATAGCTCTAGTGCCGACTGTTGGGTTCACAGTTCTCAACTATGATCATAACAAAAGGCACCTATTAGAGCACTTAGAGTAGGAGACTCTTCTGTTTGCCTAAGCCCCCCGGTCGAACAATTACGCTTCGTGACATCTCACATGCGAGAGTTCCCGAGATTAGGGGTGTAAACGAACCGAACGTTCGATGAACTACTAGTGGTTCAAATCGATTATGGCTCGTTCGTGTTCATAATTTGGGCTCAATAACTTATCGAACCGGGTTCGAGCAGGCTCGATAAGCTTAATGAGCCAAGTTGGAAGAAGGGGGTGCTCGGCTCGTTAATGTTCGTGAACAGTTCGATAAGAACTCGTTAAGGGCTCGTTAAGAACTCGTTAAAAACTCGTTAAAAAACTCATTAAGAGCTCTTTAAAGGCTCGTTAACAATTAATATTAACTCCAAAGTACTTCGATAATGGCTCAATAGTAACTCGAATAACTCTGCTTGATAGGGAGCTCGACTCGATAATAAGCTCGTGTTTGTTATGAGCTCGATTTCATTCGATAACGAACTCATCTCGACTTGATAAGGAGCTCGAATTGGCTCGATTAGCTTAACGAACTGAGCGGAGCCGAGCTTCGAGCACAACAAAATCTTAACGAATCGAGCTTGAACAAGGGGTTGGAAAGCTCAATAAGAGCTCAGCTTGAACTTAAGTTTGAACAAGGGGATGCTCAATTCGGCTCGGCTTGTTTACACCCCTACCCAAGAATAGGGCTATCTCTATAAAAACCCTTTGCTCTAATACCCGTTGTTGGGATGAGATTCAAAAATTCTCCCTAATTTTATAAAGTTTACGCAGCGAAAGGGGTTTAGAATTCATAATTCTAAATCTAGGGTTGATTTAAAATTCTTAATTTTAAATCTACATATTTAAATTTATAATTTAAATCTACATATCTAAATTCTTAATTTAGATCTATAGGCATTTTACTCTAAAACATTCATAACAATACATAAACTTAATCAGGCACAATAACAAATATTGTAAATAAATAGAAAAACGAAAACTAAAAGAAGAAGGAAATAAGACATACCTGGAATTGCTCCGAAAATAAAATACCAGAAAGAATAATAATATTGAGAAAAATACCAAAATCAAGACCTCGCGATCCTCTACGCAATGACCTCGAGCTGACCGGAGGGTGGGCTCTAAAAAAATATTAATCTTGAGGAAAGAAAATTTTCTAAAGAAATATTTTCTCTCCCACAAGGTCTCCAAAAGCCAATACTCTCATAAACTTTTTTTTTTAAACTCTAAATTGAATACCAAACTTTTAAAATAGGTATCTCTATTTATAATAGTATACCGGATTGAAAAAATCCTTTTTTTTTTATGTGGGATTCCCCAGTTCAAATCAAAACGCGCCATTTTATTGCAAAATACGGTAAAACGGATGATTTCATAAGCAGTTCTATTTGCGTCTTTTGACCACATATTGCACGCCACAATGTTATTAGCCTGTACTAGCGGGCACGGATTGCCACAGGGAAGCGCGCTGGTTCATCAGATCCGAAGCACATGGATCCTTACCTGATTCATGCGTTTTCACAAATTTTTTTTTTCCTTTGTTTCCCACATGTAAAATTTATGAATTTTAATTTTTAGAAATTATTCTATTTTATAATTTTTAACTTTTATTCATCTCATGAATAATGTTTGGAAAAATTAATTTACCCATCTCATGGATAAATTCATCTCATGAATTCTTTAATATTTTTAAATGGCACCAAATACAGAGGTTTGCGTAGGGACCTCAAGGACAATTTAAATCTAGCACCAAATGGGTTAAATTAATCATTTCATGAAATAATTTAATTACCATTTAATGAGACTTAATTCTACTAAATAAATCTCACTATACTCTAGACTTAAACCGCTTATTCGATATCTCCCTAATAGACTGCATTGATGACAACAACTCCTCCCCTAGATTCCCATGACAAAGAATAAATATAACTACTACCATTATCTTTCTCACAGCTTCCCCATTAGTTACCGACTCATCCTTCCCTGAATAATCCATTTATACTTGAACATATTCACAGCATAAATTCCAAATGTCAAACACTTGGAATATTTTGGCCAAAGTTTTCAAACTATTCAAATATTTGCAAATCAACTAAGGGGACACCTGTATCTCATAAGAGATTGTAGATTCCCTATTGAATACCGGATCTTTGTCACACTTCATGCCGCTAACCAGTGTACATGGGAATTCAGTCGTGCGTTTGGACCTTATTTATAGTACACCAAAGTAGCTAATGTTCCATGCACAAGGCCGGAATACTCTCAAGATTTAGAGTCATCGTTCAAACAGTACAACATGAATCACTCATCTCTGATAGTAAACTAGAAACAAACAACTCACATGGTCCAACTCAGTGTGCCAATCTTATTAAACATACCAACATAACACTTTTGGATCACCATCCACATGACCAAGAAAAGTCATATAAAGTGTCACGTTATAGTCTTAGTGTATAAGTGGTCCAAGCTTGTCTTCAACTACAAGTCTTTCAAACAACAATCCATACTATTTGTTCCAAGTCTATCTATGGGTTAATCACATGCAATATAAATGCTCGCTTACACAATTTAACAAGGAAACGACTGGAACTTTAATTTTATTCTTTAATAAAATAAGATTAACAGAATAAATATGAATTTTAGGACACCATTCCTAACATGCCCCAACGTGCTTAGTAACTAGAGTACTAGAAGTACTTTAAGAGAATTACAGGGAGGAAAAGGAAGGAATTATAATGTTTTCTTGGGTGTTGAATAATGCCCAAATGCACGATATCTATAGGCGAAAATACTTAACGTGAAAGTAAAAGTCAGTTATGGAGTGTGGGCAACAAATTTGAGTTAGGAATAGTGTCTTAAAATCTAGATTTATTCTTGATATATTATTTTAATAAATAAATAAAATTGAAGTTCTAGTCGTTTTCTAGTTAAATTTGTGTATGTGAGCATTTATACTGCATGTAATTTTCTTTTGGGAGACATCCATGAGATGGTTGTAGTCCTCAGACTACAATTTACATGTTTATGTTATGATTCGGGATTTCATGGATCGAGCTGGTTTTGGTTGTGCTGCTGCTGCTGCGTAGATGCTGTTAAGTTCTGTTGTTGCATTGCTTAGTTGCTGTTAGGCATGTTTGTTAGTTTAATAAATGATGTATTAGTTGGTATTGTTGAATTGTAATGTGTTAGTTGTTAAAATGTAATAAGTTGCAGTGGTAGGTTGCAGCAGGGGGGTCAGTAGCAGGCTGCTAGTTCAGTTGTTAGGTTGGCGCCAAATTAGGATCTAAAAATCAGTTAGAAGATATTTTGTTGAGCCTTAGATATTTTCTAGTGAGTGAGTTAGTTAGTTGTCTTGATGCAATGTATTAGCAAGCTTGGCCTTGCCTATAAGTAGCAATCTCTTGTAATAATCTAAGGAATGAATGAAAATCTGAAATCAATCTCTCATTTTGAGAATACTTCTATTTTCTCATCCCCTTCCCTTCTTTATCTCATCTAACTCTAAATCTCTACTCTCTCATCTCAAATTCACTTCTTTCTCATCTCAAATTCTCAATCTATCCGCATCTTATATTAGTTTACGTTCGTGGTTCAAGCCCGAGCGTAACATGTTTATTCTAAGTGGTTTATGAGACTAAGCCACAGATAGACTTAGAACAAATGGTATGGATTGTTGTTTGAAAGATTCGTAGTCGAAGACAAGTTTGAACCACTTGTATGTTAAGACTATAACGTGACACTTTAGATGACTTGTCTTGGTCATGTGGATGGAGATCCAAAAGTGTTAGATTAGTGTGTTTAATAAGATTGACACACTGAGTTGTACCATGTGGATTACTTATTTCTAGACTACTATCGGAGATGAGTGATTCATGTTGTACTGTTTGAACGACGACTCTAAATCCTAAGGGTATTCTGGACTTGTGCATGGAGTGTTAGTGACTTCGGTGTACCATAAGTAAGGTCTAAACGAATGACTGAAATCCCACGTACACTGGTTTGCGGCGTGAAGTGTGACAAGGATCAGGTATTTAATAGGGAATCTACAGTTTCTTATGAGATACAGATGTCCCCTTAGTTGATTCGCAAATATTTAAATAGTTCGAAAACTTTGGCAAAGTATTCCACGTGTTTGACATTTGCAATTTATACTGTGAATATGTTCAAATATAAATGAATTATTTAGTGAAGGGCGAGTCGGTAACTAAAGAAGAAGCTGTGAGAAGGATAATAGTAGTGGTAATATTTATCCTTTGTCATGGACATCTAGTGGAGGGTTTGTTATCATCAATACAGTCTATTAGGGATATATCGAATAACTAATTTAATTCTAGATTGCAATGAGATTTATTTAGTGAAATTAAGTCTCATTAAATGGTAATTAAATTATTTCATGAGATGATTAATTTAACCCATTTGGAGCTAGATTTAAATTGTCCTTGAGGTCCCGCGAAAAGAACTGCACAAGTCCCGCGATCCGTGTCTTCACAGGTGGACTAACCAGAACGTGACACTTGTAGCGCGCTGGTGGACCTATGTGGAGATCCACGTGTGCGTGGACGGCCCAATCAGAGGCCGCCACATGTCATGTGGTATAATTTTAATATAAACCAATTTTTTTTTGCTGTCAATAAAATGCGGCGTTTTGTTTTTAATAACTACGCGTCCCACATTGTTTATTTTGTGGTTTTTCACTCCGGTATACTCCTATAAATAAAGTTACCTATTCTAAGGATTTGGCATTCAATCAAAACAAATTATTTTGGGTTTCTGGAAATTGTTTCGGAGACCTAATTAGAGAAAAAAAAATTTCGTTGAAATTTTTCTTTCCTCAGTTTAATATTTTTTGGAGCCCACCCTCCAGGCAGTTCGAGGTCATTGCGTAGAAGATCGCGAGCTCTCGATTTTCTTGGTATTCTTTATAATTGGTGCAATTCCAGGCATGTTCTTCTTTCCTTCTTCTTTTAGTTTTTCGCTTTTCTATTTATTTAAAGTATTCGTTATTATACCTGTTTAAGTTTATGTATAGTTATGAATGTATTAGAGATAAAGGCCTATAGATCTAAATTAAGAATTTAGATTTGTTGATTTAAATTTTGAATTGAAGTCAGTGGATTTAAAATTAAGAATTTTAAATCGACTCTAGGTTTAGAGTTATGAATTCTAAACCTGTTCCGCTGCGTAAACTTTAGGGAGAATTTTTGAAGTTCATCCCAACAACCTGTATTAGGGCAAAGGGTTTATAAAGATAAATCTATTCCCGGGAACTCTCGCACGTGAGGTATGACGAAGCGTGACTCTCCGATCGGGGGCTTAGGCAGAGAGAAGAGTCTCCTACTCTAAGTGCTCTAATAGGTGCCTATTGTTGTGACCATAGTTGAGAATTGTGAACCCAATAGTCGGCACCAGAGTTTATTTTTCCAACAAAATTCATGTCTTTTCCCAACAATTTGGTCTCAATTAGGAAGGTGGTGGATATGGAGGAGCAGAAAATCCAACCACAACTAAGGTAACAATAGGTATCAAAAATGGCCAGTTACATGGTCAAAACAAGTACCTCGAGCTCGAGCTTATAGCCTTAAGCTCAAACCCAAAGTAACGGACAATATCTTGAGCATAAGAACCTCGAGGTCGTACATAAGGGGACACCTCGAACTTGAGCTCAAACCTAGATGCTCGAGCACATTCCTAAGAACTCCCCTTGGAATTTGTTTACAATAATTAAAAAAAATAATGTCCATAAAAAGGTCCGGGTAAGAAATTGTCCACAACAAAAAACACCACAATGCCTCGCTGGGTCTGGCCTAGCACGGCGGAGCGGGGCGTGCGTATGGTCACCAAGCCCTCTCTAGGCCCACAAGACTTTAACAAGGACAAGGTGAAGGGTATACCAACAAGATCCCCCATCTCTATTTTTCCTATGTGGTTTTGAGACGAATTACATAAAAAGGAACATACCCATTGCTATGAGAAGCAAAATTGAAGCACACTAGCCTAATAACCTGATAATAGCCCACATGATTCAATTTTGTAAAAGGAAGAAAGAAAAGAGGTTGCAGGAAATGAGACCCGCACTTGATGATACCAATGTCTTCTGGACTTGAAGCGGCACCTAGTGAACATGCATGTCCCACAATCACCCAATTGTAAACCTTGTCTTGAACCATAAGCAGTCATTGTAAAGAGCACACACATCCCCTTCATGTGGTTCTTGGGGTTGAAGCGCCCCCTGCAATTCCAACATATGAGGTCCTTCTTAACAAAACAGATCCGGATACCTGGGTACTTAGGAATGCTCTAGAGAGTAAGCCCTCATTCTCAACAGAGGATGTCTTACCACCCCCACATTTCCGTAGGTGAGTCCATCAAGTGTGCTGGCCCGCACCACCATCATAAGCTATGGACATCATTAAGAGCCTTAAGCTCATCCTCACATCATGGTAGTATGGTGTATCCATCAAATGTGTTGCCCCACACCACCACAACGAGCTATGGATAACATTAAGAGCATAAAGCTCATCCTAATCATCATGACAGATTTCAAAGATCCAACTCACCAGCAGCATTATCTCGAAAGGCGTTAGGGTGGCTTAATTACAAATTGCTCAACTTTGGTTTCATTTGACCCATTGAACATCAAGATTACTCCCGAGACTAGTATCCACCAAGATCAAGACTCACAAGTGGGCTTAAGCTCCAATCCTTTCGCTGTATCAAATATTGCCTTCTTAGAATGGCCTTTAGTAAGGGGATCAACCAAATTCTTTGTACTCCTTATAAACGCAAGCGAGATCACATTATTTTCAATAAATTTCCTTACTACACCATATCTCAGGCAAATATGCTTGGGTTTGGCATTATACACCTCACTTTGCGCCACTCTAATGGTTGCACGTGAGTGATAGTGCATTGAGACTGACGGCCTAGGTTTCACGCACAATGGATTGTCGTCACCCCCCCCCCCCCCCCCCCAAACATTCCTCAGCCATTCAGCTTCTGAACCTGCAATCTATAATGCAATAAAATTTCATCATGGATTTAGCAAAGCAGGCCTACGTACAAGATTTCCAAGACACAGCACCATTAGCAAGCCTAAAAGCATAGCCACAAGTAGAGTTAATCTCTTCACTATCAGATACCAAATTGGCATCATAATATCCCTCTAAAATAGCGGGAAATCATTTGTAATTAAGACTTTTTTTTGATATGTCAGTGTGTATATATATCAAAAAAATCATACATAAGTACGAGGGGTATACACAAGACACAACCCAAGGCCTACAAAGCAATTCAAAAAGAACACAAAACAAGCTTAAGAAAAAGAAACAAGGCCAAAGCCAAACAAAGGAAATACAATGCATACATCAAAGAACAACAAAGCAAAATCTTAACACGGGAGATGGAGAAATCGTTGAAGATGAACTCAGATGGAGAGCGAAAGACCGAATGCTGCTTCTTTAAAGCTGCTAAAGCAACTCTGCACTCAACTTGGGAAGCCAATGGATGAAGACCCCCATCAAACCCAACAAGTCGACTTGAACCTCACAATCCAAGCAGAAGAAGAATCAGCTTCAGCATAGAAAGCAATGCTCAAATCGACAAACCCAACACCCTCCCCCCCCCCCCCCCCCCCCCCCCAAATGGCCCCAATGGGTCCAAGCTGGCGCTGGGCAGAGAAGTGAACCGGGCCCTATTGGCCCCATTGGGGTCATGTGATCCAAAATGAGGCCTGAAATCAGGCCCAAGATCTAGCCCAGAGAGAGGAGTTTGGGCCGTCAATCCAAATTCAACTCCCTCTTTACCTAGCCAAGCTGAATAACCAACCCATCTTGAGATCCATTTGTATTTCGGCCCTAAAAGGCCCAAACTCCTTATACAAATTGGTTCATCCAACCTGGGCCCGAAAGCCCATCCTTAGTAGGCACGGCACCCCACTCATCTCAGGTTCAATCAGCCCACTGGTACTGCAAATCCAAACCATCTGTAGCAGCCCAACCGGACCCATAGCACCAATGTGTAGCCCATCAATGACTCAAACTAGAACAAGCCCAACAAGCAAGCTACCCTTTCCATTGTTCAAGGTGTGACCCAAATCAAGAGGCCTTAAATCTTCAACCGTTGTGGGCCCAAAAGCATGCCACAAACCAAGTATATTGCTGAGGCCCATTCGGCCCAAAGTCACAAGCCACATACCCATCCAAACCATACATGAGCCTGTAGTCACTAACCCAAGGCCATGCAAGCTACCTCTTTACAAGCCCAAGCCTGAAAGCCTAATCTCATTGGGCCCAGATTACTTACAACCCATGGTCCCATCGACAAGCCTAAGTCCTTCACCAACCCTAGCACCTTGCACACACACCACTGGAAGCCTAGCACCACCTAATGCCACGCCCTCCTCCACCCATCGTTGACAGCAATGACGCCAGCAGCCCTGAATTCTAGCCACAAAGACCGGGATTTCGAAGAGGGTGGTCTAGAACAAGTGAGAGAATGCAAATTTGAGCAAACTCAAGCAAATTCAGCAAACGTTTTAACCTCATGATCCTTGGAACACAGAACAAACTCATGCCGGAGTAGCCATGGCCATTATTCCAACAAGAACCCATACTAAAACAAGCATAGGAACCAAAACCTCCATCCAACGCTTAAGAGGAATCTCAAGATGTGTGAACTGAAGGAGAGACGCCCCCAAAAAGAGGAACAAAGAGAACCCATTAGAGGGAGGGGAGGAGCTAGAAACCGAAACACTATAACCACCACCACAACCATCAAACAAAGGCACCACCACCCCATAAACAGCCTCGACTAGCATTGAGAAGACAAGACAAGGCAAAAATAGAGCACAAAATAATTTTTGAATTTTTTCCACTGGAAACCACCACGCCAACCACCCCAGTGTATCCGGAACCACCAGCCCGTCGGTTCCAACTCAAAAACAACACTAGAAATGAAAGTTGCATGATTTTAGGGATGAGATCCACAAAATTCGGACCTGCCATAACTGGACCAAATTAGGGAGATCTTTTGAAATCTTACAAAAGAGAAGCAAGATATCCTAGTGCCACATGGAAGAGAAGAGAGAGAAATAGCATCCCAGTGCCAAACCAATGCAATCCAAAGCTCATCACTTAGATTGCCGGTGTAACAACTCAATCTATTAATAGCATATGCAATATCCGAACATGTGCAGTTCATCCAATAGTTTTAGCGTATTCTGCCTGCGACACACGATCATCTACGTTCCTTTTCAAGTGACCATTCTGGTAAAAGGGAGTTTGGCAGGAGTGTCATCAAAGTGGCCAAACTTCCTTTATATTTTCTCCATATAGTGGGATTAGCTTAGAGTCAAACTCTCAGGTGACCTAATAATTTTAATTTTAAGTATCACAACAGCCTCATTTAGGTCTTTCATATCAAAGCATGAACTCAAAAAAGACCTAGTAGCATTCAAAATATCCACATTCGTTCCAAAAAATAAGCATATCGTCAACAAACAAGTAGATAATCACACATTCATTATCAATGTGCTTAGGGTACACACATGCATCACTATTGTTCACAATAAAACCATACGTAACCAAAGTGAAATCAAACTTTTGATGCCATTGTTTTGAAGCTTGCTTAAGACCATATAAGGACTTTACAAGTTTACAAACTGTATGCTCCATTCCAGGAACCTTAAACCACTCGGTTGTTCCATGTAAATTTCCCCCTTAAGGTCACTATTCAAGAATGCAGTTTTAACGTCTATTTGATGTATTACAAGGTTGTATACGGATGGTAGAGCAATCAAAGCTCTCACAGTGGCTATCTTAGTCACAGGTGAATAGGCATCAAAGAAGTCTATACCTTGTTTTTGAGTGTACCTTTAGCTACTAATCTGGCCTTAAACTTATTAATGGACCCATCAGCCCTGAATTTCTTCTTAAACAACCATTTACACCCTATGGGTTTCTATCCCCTAGGAAGGTCCACTAACACCCAAGTGTTATTATATATAATTGAGTCTAGCTCATTATTAACGGCCTCTCTCCAAAGTGGATCATCTATGGATCTCATGGGCTCATGATATGTCTTAGGATCTTCCTCTAACATGAATGCACTAACAACTTTCTCATCAAAATCAGGGTGTTCAGACAAGAATGCAGTAATGAAGTTAGGTCCAAAACTAGTCTCAATTCGAGCCCTCTTACTTCTTCTAAGCTCTTGGACCTCTAGTTCAGGGGGTTAATGACTAAATGAAGGAGTAGATGCATCAGGTAACGAAATAGGAAATGGCACATGCATAGATTCTTTCATAGGAAACACACGCTCGAAGAATTCAGTATCTCGAGATTCCATGATTTTACGAAGCCCGAGGCTCGAGCTATTTTATAACAAGAATCTATATGCAACACTATTTATAGCATAAACAATAAACATCTACTATTTTTGGGACCAATCTTACTTCTTTTAAATTACGGTGCTCCAACTTTAGCTGGACACCCCCACACTTTGAGGTACTGAAGGTTAGACACAGTCCTTTTATAATTCATAAAATGTTTTATTTTACTTATTATGTGGAACCCAATTAGGCATATGATATGCAATCAACATGGCTTCCGCCCAGAAGCTCGAGGGAAGGCCTGAGCTAATTCACATAGCGTTCATCATCTCTTTAAGGATCCTATTCTTTCTCTCGGCGATATCGTTCCGTTGGGGTGCATATGTGGCTGATAGCTCATGGATAATGCCACATTCATCACAATGTTTCCTATAGGAAGGTAGTATCATACTCACCTCCTCTACTAGATCTAATCCTCTTGATTCTACAGCCTAATTGGGTTTTAACTTCTCCCTTATATTTGAGGAACATCTCCTCAGCCACATCCTTACAACTCAGGAGATACACCTTGGTGAATCTCATGTGGTCATCAACAAAGGTAATATAGTACCTCTTACCACCTCTACTCATGGTGTTCCTAAAGTCACATAAATCACTATGCACAAGTTTAAGTAGGCTAGATGTTCGTTCAACTGATTTGTTAAATGGCTTTTTAGGGTACTTGGCCTCGACACATATACAACATTTGTTAGGTTTGGTTAAACTATAGTTGGAAATTAAATTTATTTGCTTAAGCTTCTTAACCGAATTAAAATTAATGTATTCGAACCTAGCATGCCACAAATCCAGAGACTTAACAGCGTAAGCAGAAGCAGATGCATTCTTATTCATTTCAACATCAAGTAAAAAGAGACCCTGTTATAACAACCCTTCCCCACAAAGTTAGTGTTTTTCGTCATAACATGTTCATAAGATTCAAAGGTTAATTTAAAACCAGCTTTTTTAAGTAGAGCATTAGAAACAAGATTCCTCAGCAGATAAGGGACATGCAGTACATTTTGCAAGCAAAAGAACTTTTCGGAGTCAAGTTTTAGAAGGACCTCTCCCTTACTAAGAACATGGACTGAACTAGAATTGCCCATGAACAAAAACTCCCCCACATTGGCTTTTTCATACTCCTAGAGCAGGTCCTTATTGGTGCAAACGTGTCTCGTAGCACTAGTATCTACAACCTACTCAACCATGTTCCCAACCATATTCACCTCGGAGATCATTGCCAATAAGACATCTACACTCTCAATGAGGTTGGCTTGGGGTTTGTGCTCTTTTGGTTTTCCTGATCCAAATCCCTTCTTGCAGTCTCCGGAGGTATGGCATAGCTCACCACAGGTCCCGCATGTTCCCTTGACTCATTTTGTCCACCTTCGAGGTTGTTTTGGGACCTCTTGCCATGGGACTGCTTCTGCGTCGAGTTTGAGCTCGAGCCTCAGTTGGAACATCCCTTATTCCATGGCTTCTTAAACCTTTCATTTTTTTTTTTTGGGTACCCATTATCTCAACTAGGTTAGCAAACATAGATGAGTACTTAGGGGACCACTCTTTTGCTTGTTTCCGGTTTTGGTCCTCTATGTTAATATCAGAAACCAGATCTTTCAAAGTCATGTCATTCTTTTTATGTATTAATTGAGCCTTATATTTTTCCCACGAAAGAGAAAACTTCTCAATGAAAATTTTTTCTTGAAACGTCTCACACATTTTTATTCTTTCATTAAGTATATCAATATACAAGTTCTCGTACTCTTGGATTTGGTCTAGGACAGTCTTGTCATCAGTCATAGTGAAAGACAACCACTTAGCGCAGACATATTTTTAGCAATGCTATCATCTGTTCCACACTTATTACTTAAGGCCTCCTAGATTTCCTTAGCAATTTTCATTTTACTATAGATCTGGTAAAATGGGATTGCCATTTAATGCAGCAACATTCCCCTACAGGTTCGATTATCTTTCTGAAAGTCACGGATCAACCTAGTAGGAACCTTGTCACTTAAGAGGTGTAATGGATATCGATTTGCCCAAGGAAAAACTCCATTTTGTTGGACCATATTTTATACTTTTTTCCACCTAAAGATTTAGTCTTTGACATGTCGGGAGCAATAAAACTAGTGTTAGCTATTTTTTGATTACTCATTTTGATAAATGTCTTAAAGTGTTAGATAAATAGAGAAAATAGGTAATCAAATTCTCGAGCTCAAACCCACATGCTCAAGCATAGTCCTAAGAACTCCCCTGGAGTTTGTTTATGATAATTAAAAGCATAATGTCTGCAAGGTTAGAAAAAATTCACACTGCACCGCGCCGTTACTAGACTTCTAGCCAGGGCTAGTGCAACGGATCAGGGTGCACGCGCCTGTGTGCACTCGGCCTACTTTAGGACCACATGACTTTAGCAAGTACAAGAAGAAAGGGGTATATAAATAAGACCCTCACCTCTATTATTCCTATGTGGGATTGAAGCAAATTACATGAGAAGAAAAATTGAAGCCCACTACCCCAACAATCCAACATTTCCAAACCGTAAAACTCCTCAACTTTTCTCCTAATGCTTAAATCCATGTTGATAGTGTCCATTGGTACTTGGTCATGTCTCTTCAACCTTGTGGTTCCAGCAGCTTTATATGTAGGTTTAGCCTCGATAACTTTAACCTAAGAGGAAAGTATTTTATTTTCAGCTTCTATTATCGAAATTCTACTGTCACTTTTAATACAAAAATCACTCTTAACATGAATTCCTTTCACTTCATCAAATATATTTTACTTATAGCAATCTGGAGGCAGCATGTGCACCTTTAGTAGGTTGTTGCGTGTCATATAATTGAGGTTCAAGACTGAGAAATTAGATATCCAAGTAATAACAACGATCATATGTAGCACTTCTATGTATGAAAAAAGTAATAATTGCGTTTGTTCTTAATGAAAACAGACTTGAGCTTTAACCTTCAAAATTGATTATGAGATTCCTTCAATTTCTTCAAGAGGACTAAATGGAAAAAATACCTCATAAAGAACATCCTTATTTATAGGATAAAGAACGACAATAATCATCGCTGCAAGTATAGTTTCATTGGATGCCGATTTTTATGTGAGGAATTCCATCACCATAGATTCCAAGTTTCAATGAAGCATGATCAACACATGAGTAACTAATCAAATAATGCTTCAATTGTTCAAAATTAGTGCTTGATTCTTTAGTTTCAAACTAAGACATGTTAAAACCTAAATCGTACACTTCAAGTTGGATTAACAAGCTTTGCTAATCTTCAAGAGAGTGATATAAATATTTTCGCATCATGCCATCGTGCCAGATCACTGCTGAGGTGGCATGCCTAGTCATCCTAATTAGATATTTAGCTTATATATAAATAACAATTAGGGCTAAGATATCCTCTTGTGTGAATGATGTTAACTATCTCTTTCTCCCCCTAATTCTCTCTATGTGCTTTCTCCCCTTTCTTTATACTCCATACTTGTAAGGAAGGTCACACACACACACACACACACACACACACATATACACACCAATTATACAATGAGGCAGTAGTTTACTGGCTTGTATGCCCAATAATTTGTCATGTGTTTATTGATTTCGATGATTGTGTCGATTTGTGATTTGATCTCTATCAATTGGCATTAAAGCCTTGGGCTCCTCAGACATCCACGGCCGACACTACACAGTTGCAAGTTTCGCTGCGAGAAATTGATGAATCGAATGAACGCCATTTCAGTTCACTTGAACAATCGATCACTGAGCTGCACGAGGTCGTTAATGGTATTTTTTTGCAAATGGGAGGTCTGGCATGGGGTTCATTTGTCAAGTCTAGAGAGAGAAAGAAGAGAGAGACGCTCTGAGAATTTTGGCGAGTGAGGAGTCGAGCGGGGTGGCGCGTGGGCTGGAGCTGGTGGTGCGTGAGCTATCCCCCGTCATCTTTAGATGGCCCTTGAGGGCGCATGAGGGCTCGTACGGCCGTGTTCTTTGCATTCCCGTGCTCCTCGTCTCCAGTAGAATCAAATCGGCCACTCATATCGCCATTTCTATCAATATCTGAGGGGTTAAACACGGGTGAGAGAGGGAGTTGCGGATTTCGTGGATGATTGGCGTAGGACGCGTGATTTTGCTTGGCGAAATCTCATTTACTTCTCCCCATGTCACCTTTCTTCAACTGTGGTTCAATCTCATGCCGTGGTGGTGGTGGTACGATTGTTGATGCTTCGCCTTTCTCTTCAAGCTTCTCTCCTATGGTTGCTCTTGCTATGACTCCTCCTCTTTGGGCCAACTAGGGTAATATCCTCCTTTCACTCATTGTTTAGGGCCGAAATTGCTCGTTTTTGTCTTGCTTCGTGCTTGTCTTGTTTGGTTGAAGTCCCCCCCGATTGCCCCTAGTTTCTGGTAAAACAGGGATCGCCAGCTGCGGTGATTTCCTTGGTTTTACATCTCGTTTTTTGGTTGCCTCTGTGGTTTTTCTTGACCGTTCAAGCTTCTGTACAACAAATCATGGTGCCGCTTCTGCGTTTGTGTTGATTAGGTCGCATTTTCTCTCCCCTTGTTCTTGAGCCCGAAGGCTCTATGCCAGCCGGGATCGAAAATCATTGATCTCTTGTTTGGGTTTCTTGCTTGAAATGTTCTTTGATTGAGTTCTTAGCTCGGTCTTGGTTGCATTCCATCGTTCTTGGTGGTGCTTGGTCGAGATTCTTGATAATTTTGAATTGGATTGAATTTCTCTCTCCTAAATTCTCAACCCATTATTCTTGGGTGGTGTGAGGGTGGTCAGTGGCTTGTTGGTGGTGGTCCTGTGGTGGTTCTGGGTGGTATGTGGGTTCGGGGGTGACTGGTGGTGGTGTGTGGCTGATCAGGTGGTGGCGCGTGGCTGGCGTCTTGCTGGCGCGTGGCTGGACGGGTAGTTGTTGTTGGTGAGGGGGTTGAGTTTGTTAGGTTTGTTACAAGATATTTTTTTGTTGGTTGAAGATATTTTGGGTTGGAAGATATCTCTTTGAAGTTTATTATGGCTTCAGGTTTGCGTAATGTGAGTAACGAAAACAATGTTGCGGTATGGCTCGTTCATCAGTTTTGGAACAACGATTCGGGAGAGTCGTTTTCATCCTGGTTTGATCAGGTTCATAAGCCGTTGTCCGGTACTTTTACTTATGTCCCTCCTCTTTTACAAAATGGTGCAATTATTACATCTATATCTCGGGATGACGTTGCACAAAGTTATGCTCAGTGGGTTCGATGTCTTACTGGCCGTTTTGTTGGTGGATGGGTTCCTTTCTCGGTCTGCTCTGCTATTGCCCATTCCCTTTGGCACTCGATGGGACTAGAGTGTATCATTCCCTTGAAAGAGGGATATTTCTTCTAGTTCCACTCTTATGATGACACCTATAAGGTCTTGGAACGAGGGCCGTGGTTTTTCAAGGGACAATATTTGTCTCTTCATCACTGGTGTGGCACTGATTTTCGACCTGGGACCGATCCATCTATCCTTCCCGTCTGGATGCAGTTACATAATCCACTAGCTACCTTATGGTCTGACAAAGGCCTTAGCATTGTTGCTAGCGGGGTGGGGAAGCCTTTGTTCATGGATGCTTCCACTCTCGATTGCACTAGGACTGAATACGCTCGGATTTGTGTTGAGGTTAGTGCTCGCAACCCTCCTCCGCCTAGCGTAATGGTTCATGTAGATAAGCATCACTTTCAGGTTAATGTCAAATACGAAGGTTTGCCTCCTATTTGTCACAAGTGATTTTTGGTCATACATGCTCCAGTCCGGATCTTCCCCTTCCTCCCACCCTTGATATTATCTCCGGTATGCGGGCTCGCCGGAAAAATCGCTGGAAAAAGGCGATTGGGAAGGATGGCACGATAAGATCGGGGGCCACAGTTGGAGAGGAGTTTGGGCCGGTAGCCAGAGAGGAGCATCAACCTCTTCCACAAGCCCAACAACATTTTTCTACTGGGCCTATAGTGATTGGGCCGAAAGCCCCAATTGGGCCCACAAAGAACATGACTTGCATAGAAGGAGGGCCCACCTCCCCTCCTCTTTCTTCTACGGGCCTTGCGCCCCCAGCTGGGCCGGTCCCACCTCAAGCCCAGGGCCAACCAGGTGCTGGGGTAGTTTTTGTTGGGTCGGGCTTTCAGCGCCCGGCCTCGTTGGGCCTGGGAGGCAACCCAGGCCTCTCACAATCGCTCCCTCGGATGGGGGCATGCGGCCCCCATCCCCTGTAGGACCCGAAGGGCCATGGGCCCCCTGGGTCCATTACCCAGGTGGGTCGCACTACCTCGGGTCCTTCTCGGGCTCTCGGATCCAGCTCTGCTAGGGCTTCGGGTAACGCTCGTTCTACGACTTCTATGACTCAACCTCACTTCGCTAGAGGCAACGAGTCTTTGCACTATGCTTCTGATCAGGATTTGATGACCTCCTCTGCTGGCTCGTCCACCTGTTCTCAGCCTACTCCAGCTGTCTCTGGTATGAACGATCGAGACTGTTACCTCTCCCCAATGATCACGCCGTGCTGAGTGTGCGATTGTCGGTTGACTTGAGCTGCTTGTGTCACTGCCGTGGTGGAGTGAAAAGCTCCCTCTTCTGGATATCTGCTTTGAAGGTCAAGACTGCTATATGTAGCCCCTTTTTTCGGATATTTGTTCTCCTTTTCTTTCCTTTCTTTTCTCTTCTTTCTCTTTCTTTTATTTTTTATTTGTACGAGTTTTTTTCTCCTTTTCTTGGGTTTTTGCCTTGTTTCTCCCTTTGTCGAGTTGCTTTTGTGTTTTTTCTTTCTTCGTCTTTTCTCGCCTGCATGTAGGCTGTTGGACTCGGGCTGTTGGACTCGTTGGGGGTATGCCTTTGTACTCTTTGTACTTTGCTCTTTTGGTATAAAAAATAAAAACACTAACTTACAAAAAAAGGGAGGTCTTGCACACTTCGTACACGATCGGGCACCGCCGGCATCACCCGATCGCATCCCTTCGGCAATGCCAAACTTGACTCATGGAAAGGACCAGGGGCCCCAAGTATCCGCCTTTGGACGAGGTAATTACCAAGTCCTTACTCGATTTACTAAGATTGATTTCCCTAAATTTAGTGATAAGGGTGTGGATGGGTGGCTAAATCGTTGTGAGAGGTACTTTACCTTTGATAGGACCTTCGATGAGTTGAAATTTATGATTGCTAGTGTCTCTTTATGGGGTGATCCCCAAGATTGCCATAATTCCTTTGACGAATCATGGCCACATGATTCTAATATTATGTGGTTGGTTTATGAGTCGCAAATCCGAGCTAGATTTGTGGAATCCGCGCTAGATTTGTGGCATCCACGGATAGTCCCTTACTGAGCTTTTGATATTGAGACAATTAGGCAGTGTGGATGAGTATTTGAGTCAATTTGAATCGTTGGTGAATTGGTGTGGCCTAAGGGAAGATCAAAAGATTTGTGTGCTTTTGGGGGGTATTCTTGAGGAGATTTCAGGTCATGCTCGTATGTTTTAACCCACTTCGATGCATGATGTGGTGGTTTTAGCAAAGCAACAAGAATGTAATTGTGCATTTATAGAATGGGGGACTGGTAAAAGTGTTATGTTTGTGATATAACCACAAAGGTAAGCTAAGATAAAGAGAGTATGAGATGAGGAAGAAGTGAAAGGGGATGAGAAATTAGAGAGAGTTAGATGAGAGAAAGAAGGTTAATCTCATAGAGATTGATTGATTTTTATTGAATGAGTAAAAATTACACAAGATCACCCTATTTATAGGGAACTTGATACATGAAATTAATTCCCTAAACAACTAATTAGTTCCCGCCCAAAACAGCTAACCGGGCCAACGCCTAACTAACTTTGGCGCCAAAAAGCAATTCAAACTTTTACAAGTAATTAGCGCCTTATTACATCAAAAACAACTAAGAAACATAACAATCCCCTCCCCTTAAAACATTCTTGTCCTCAAGAATGAAAAGTAGGGAATTGACTTAACAAGAAACGCTTGTCCTCCCATGTGATAAACGATTCATCCAAGTTGCTCCAATTCACGCGAATTTTCTGGTTTCTTGAATCTCCTTCTTGCACCTGTTCAACCACCGCAGCAGGCTGTAAGACCAATGAGCCATTGGAACCCACTTCCGGGGGACTGGAAGAAGAGCCATGACCCTCTTTAACCTAGTTTTTAAGAAGCGAAACATGAAAGACAGGGTGAATATAAGAGTCAGGAGGGAGCTCTAACTTATAAGCCACCTTGCCAATCCTCTCTAAGACTTTATAAGGCCCAAAGAACCGAGCACAAAGCTTGACATTTTTCCTCACTGCTGCTGTGGATTGTCTATAAGGCTGTAATTTTAGATATACCATGTCTCCCACCTCAAAATTTCTGTCAACTCGTTTCCTGTCTGCATACCATTTCATCCGAGCCTGTGATTGATTGAGATTATGCTTCAATTGCTGCAAAACATGTCTCCTCTGCTGTAATATTTCACCACCTCAACCATATTTGTCCCAACTCCTTGAAACCCAAAGGGAGAGGGTGGATCATACCCAAACAAAACCTTGAAGGGAGTCGTGCCTCATGAAGCGTGAAAGTGGGTATTATACCAAAACTCTGCCAAGGAAAGCCACCTTCCCCACCCCTTAGGATGAATAAACACCATGCTTCTAAGGTATTGTTCAATGCATTGGTTAACCCTCTCCGTCTGACCATCGGTTTAAGGGTGGTATGAAGAACTAAGGGCCAAAGTCGTTCCCAAGAGTCCAAACAACTCTTTCCAAAACCAACTTGTGAAGAGCATATCTCTATCAGAAATTATGGATTGGGGCAAGCCATGAAGCTTGTAAATGTTGTCTAAGAACACACAGGCTAACTTTTCTGCAGTCACAGCTCGAGCCAATGCAATGAAGTGCCCAGATTTGGTGAACCGATCAACAACTACCCAGATCACCTCTTTCCCTTCTGACTTAGGCAATCCCTCGATGAAATCCATGCTTATGTGTTGCCATATACCCTCAGGAACAGGCAAGGGCTGGAGAAGTCCTTGGTATCTATGATCACCAAGTTTAGTTTGTTGGCAAACCTCACAACTTTGCACAAAGCTAGTCACTTCCTTCTTCATCCCAGGCCAGCTAAAATGAAACCTCAATCTCTGATATGTCCCCTCAATGCCTGAGTGACCTCCTCATGAAGAATCATGAGCAGCACTGATGACTTGGTGTCTAAGATCAGTAGAGTTGCCAACATACAACTTCCCCTGGATTTTGATAACACCTCGGGTCACAGAAATTTCAGCACCAGCAGCCAGATTGCATGCCTTGCCTATACTAACAGCAGCTATACATTCTTGCGCAAAGGGATCATTCTCATAGGACTGATGTAGCTCTTCCATCCAAGTAGGAGAAATCACGAAAACAGCCCTAAGGGAACCTGGCTCATAGTCCTCAAACCTGCGTGACAGTGCATCTGCAGCCAAGTTCTCCTTCCCTTTCTTGTACTCAATGTCGTAGTCCAACCTCAACATCTTCATCAGCCCTTTTCTTTGTATCCTTGTGACAATCTTCTGCTCTAACAAGTGCTTAAGACTTTGATGATCAGTCTTAATGATGAAATGATGCCCATCCAAGTAGTGCCGCCACTTATCAACTGCAAGCAAGATTGCAAGGTACTCCTTCTCATACGTTGAAAGAGCTTGATGCTTTGCACTCAATGCCTGGCTGAGGTATGCTATAGGTCTCCCCCCCTTGAGACAACACTGCACCAATACCACTTCCACTTGAATCTGTCTCCAAAATGAAGCTTGAAGAGAAATCGGGCATTGCCAAAACTGGTGCTCTGCACATTCCAGCTTTGAGAGCATCAAAAGCGTTTTGAGCTTCATCCGACCATCTGAAGGAATCCTTCTTAACCAGATCTGTTAGTGGCTTGGCTACGGAACCATAGTTAGCTACAAAGTTACGGTAATAGCCAGTGAACCCCAAAAATCCCCTCAATTGTTTCAAAGTAATCGGAACAGCCCATTCCTTCATGGCTAGGACTTTTGAAGGATCGGTTGCAACTCCATCACAAGAGATCACATGGCTAAGATATTCCAGATGTGTTTCAGCAAAAGAACACTTGGCCAAATTAGCATACAATTTATGCTCAAGCATGACCAAAAATACCTCCCTCAAATGCTTCAAATGCTCCTCAAACGATGCACTGTAAATGAGGATGTCGTCAAAGAAAACCAACACAAATTTCCTAGGAAATTGTTTGAAGACATTATTCATAAGAGCCTGGAATGTTGCTGGTGCATTGGTCAAGCCAAATGGCATGACCACAAACTCAAAGTGTCCATGATGAGTCCGGAATGCAGTCTTATACACATTGTGCTCTCCCACTCTAATCTGATGATATCCTTGCCGAAGATCCAGCTTGGAAAAGAATTGAGCTCCATATAATTCATCCAACAAATCGTCTATAACTGGTATGGGAAACTTGTCCTTCACAGTCATAGAGTTGAGTTGCCTATAATCAATACACATACGAGCCGTGCCATCTTTCTTTTTAACAAGAATGACCGGAGAAGCAAAGGGGCTATGGCTTGCTTGTATGAAGTTAGTCTTAAGCAATTCATCCACTTGCTTCTCAATCTCTATCCTCTGAGCGTGAGGATATCTATAAGGTCTTATCTTCACCGGTTCTGCACCCTCTTTGAGAGGAATTACATGATCCAAACTCCTCTTGGGGGGTTAAGGATTTAGGCACCTTGAATACATCCTCAAACTCTATAACCAGAGCCTGCACTTCTGGTTCGGTAATGTCGACCATTTCAGTAGAGGAAATAGCAAACAGCTGGCCCACCCACTGGTATGCACAGCTCTGAAGTCCCTTCTTCAACTTACTACCCTTCATAACTTGAACTTGAGCTTGCTCCGCAATGCCTTGTAGTGTGACCTTAGAGCCTTGAACTTCAAAGGAGACCGTGGGATTTGCATAATCAAACAGCACAGGAATATACGTTCTCATCCAATCTACTCCGAGCACCATGTCACAGCCTCCTAGGGGAAGGATCCTGAAGTCATAGTTGAACTTACCGTCTTGCATCAGCCAAACAAACCCCTGGCACTTGTTTTGTGTCATGACAGTTTTACCATCAGCCACGGTAACAGCAAGTGGGTGAGTTTTTATCACTTCATGTCCCACCTTCTTGACTACTTTGGGATCAACAAAGCTATGAGTACTCCCACTATCAATGAGAATGATAATAGACCTTTTTCAAGCCTTTCCTTTGATTTGGATCGTGCTATGAGCCCCATTACCGGTCAATGCTTTCACTGAGATCTCCACTGCAGCTTCATCCAAATCCTCTTCGATTTCCTGATCAGAATCGGTATTATCCTCTGCAATTTCCTCACCATCAGAGAGCTCCTCAACCTTAGTACCTTCAGTAGACATGAGGTACTTGGGATTACACTTATGGCCAAATTGATAAGGCTGATTGCAATGATAACATAGTTTCTGTTGTTGTCTGCCGTCTGGTCTGATGGTCCTGGCCTTGCCTTGCTGCAGTTGGGAGCTGCTTCCACGCGATCTGGAAACATCACCAGATGCCAATCCCGTTACTTCATAAAGCTTGGCTTTAGCAAAAGCCATAGACAAATCAGTGGGATCAATGGCCTTAACCAAGTTCTTCAACTTAGGCTTCAACCCGCTAATGAAAGCTGATACATAGTAAGACTCAGAAGCCTCGATTTTAGTTACAATGCTAGCCCGTAGATTCTCAAATCTAGTCATGTAATCTTTCACAGTCGTCTCTTGCTTAACCTTATTGAATTTATCCACAATATCACTAACATCCTCATCACTATACCGAGCACACAAGGACCTTACAAATTCATTCCACGTAATGGAAGGTCTACTTCTTAACAAGCTATAAAACCATACCTCATGATCCCCAAGCAAATACGCAGCCGCAATTTGCACCTTTTCAGATTCATCAATGTGATAGAAATGGAAGTAGCGTTCACACCTCCTTAGCCAAGAGTGAGGTTGTTTTCCCTCAAAGGCATCGATCTGTACTCGAGGTTGTCTATGGCTATTGTTCGTGCTATTGGAAGACTCCTCATTGCTCCCTGAACGCTGCTAAGGCAAATTATCACGAGGTCTGTCCAAGTCAGTTGCTCGTGGACCAGGTCCTACATTCCAATTGGAAGGTTGAGACAACACCTACTCATTGTGGCCCTGCCTCTCAGCAGACATCTCCACCTCCTGAATTCGATCTGAATTCTTTGCATCAATACCAGAATTCATCCCTGGAATGTGATTGTGCTGTCTCTCTTCATTAAAGGACCTCATCGGCTGAGTTGTCTTCAGCAAACTGGCAGGTAATAACGTATCAGGATCTGGCCTCCTCAACTGCTCTCGTTTCTCAGACAGTTTGGATTCGAGCTACTGCATTTGCTGCTCAATCCGCTGGTTAATCTTTTCTTCCAGATCATGAGATTGTCGTGCGACCTGATCTGTAATCGTAACCTCAACTTGCTGAATTTTCTCCTCCACCAGCTGAGCTTGTTGATCAACCTTCACATCGATCTGTTGATACATCTGCTGCATTAAATTAGCATTGGATTTTTGGATTATTTTGATCATCGCATTGAACCTGCTGTCCAATTGTGCCAATGTTACTGTCTCTTGGCCTGTTGTACCACTACCACCAACCACCTCCGCAAATGAAGCATTGGCTGCTGCCTTAGCTACCGCTGATCTGGTGAGAATTCCACATGTGTTGGCCACTGCAGATGAATCCATAACTGTCACCGAACTAACTCCACATCAGTAGCAATGCGATCTATTCGAATTGGAAGCCTAAACAAGGCTCTGATACCAATAGTTACTTTTGTGATATAACCACAAAGGTAAGCTAAGATAAAGAGAGTATGAGATGAGGAAGAAGTGAAGGGAGATGAGAAATTAGAGAGAGTTAGATGAGAGAAAGAAGGTTAATCTCATAGAGATTGATTGATTTTTTTATTGAATGAGTAAAAATTACACAAGATCACCCTATTTATAGGGAACTTGATACATGAAATTAATTCCCTAAACAACTAATTAGTTCCCGCCCAAAACAGCTAACCGAGCCAACGCCTAATTAACTTTGGCGCCAAAAAGCAATTCAAACTTTTACAAGTAATTAGCGCCTTATTACATCAAAACAACTAAGAAACATAACAAAAAGTCCCTTAAAAATAGCACCAGTTCTACCTTCACTTAGACCGTTAAGGGCTCTTCCCGCCCCACATCCCCCTCGGCCGGCGACCCGATTGTTGCCGCCATCAGGGGCTACTCCCGTCCCCCTTCACGGGGCCCCATTGAGCTTATCCCCCACTGAGGTGGATGATCTCCGTGCCCGTAATCTCTGTTTCTATTGCCATGAGCATTTCTCTCTTGGTCACCAGTGCCCAATGCGCCCGTGCATTCGGTTTTATTGGGTAGAGGCTGAAGAAGACAATGGCATTGATCTGCCTCCTTTGTAGACCCTGAACCTGATCAAGATCCCCACATTTCGATTCACACTCTTGAGGGTATCGTGCAATGTCAGACTATGTGGTCGTCGTACTTTGAGCATTTTGATTGATAGCGGGAGTACCCACAATTTTCTGGACATACTCTCGCATCACTGTTATGGTGCACAGTCAATACTACAAGTCACCATACTGTTATTATGGCTGATGGAAAATAGGTCCTTGGTGCCGATGTTTGCCGTGGTTTTAGTTGGACTCTTTAAGAAGCCTCTTTTCAGTTTGATGTGCTTCTTATTCCTTTGTCACGCTGTGATATGTTTCTCGACATCCATTGGCTTCGTACATTGGGCAAGGTGTTGTGGGACCTCAATGAGTTGCTTATAGAATTCAAACTTCAGGGATGTCGCTATGTGTGCGGGATCTTCTTCCCCCTACGTTGCAGATCGTCTCAGAGCATACTTTATCTTCATTCACACCTCGGCAACTTTTTTTTTGTTATTTCAGTAGCAGAACCCACTGCACAGCCCACTATTTTTATGCCACTGCTGATCGAACAACAGTACCCGGGCGACCTGATTTACACAGTTTGCTTGATTATTTTTCTGAAGTATTTGCTTCCTGGAAAGGTGTCCCACCCTCTCATCCTTATTTTGATCACCGTATACCGTCAAAGGAGGGTAGCAACCTGGTTAATCTCCGGCCCAACTGCTATCCCCTTTTTCAAAAGGACGTTACGAGTTTACCGTGATGCCCTTTGGGTTGTTTAACGCCCCTTCCACATTTTAGAGCCTTGTGAACGATCTGTTCCGGTCTTTCTTACGAAGATTTGTATTGGTATTTTTTAATGATAGACCCATCTATAGTACTTCATGGTCCACTCATTCGGACCATCTCTGTTGTGTTATTGAGGTTCTTCAGGCAAATCATCACATGAACAACCGTGAAAAGTGCATGTTTGGAGCCCACCGCATCGAGCACTTGGGGCACTTTGTTTCGGGTGCCAGGGTTGAAGCCGATCCATGCAAGATAGCCACAGTCACTACATGGCCAAAACCGTCATCCTTGAAGTAGCTCCTGGGATTACTTGGTCTCTCGGGTTAATACCATCAGTTTATTGCTCATTATGGTGTCATAGCCCATCCTCTCACCAATCTTCTGAAAAAAGATAATTTTTTTCTAGACTCCAGCCGCTGAGGATGCTTTTGAGCTCCCCAAACGCGCTCTCACTTCCGAACGTGTTTTGGCTCTTCCGTATTTTTCGAAGACATTTATTATGGAGACAGATGCCTCAGGTATGGCTATTAGTGCGGTCCTTATGCAAGAAGCCCACTTACTTTTATCAGTCTCACGCTAGCACTCCGTCATCAGGGTCTCTCAGTGTATGAGCATGAGTTGCTTCCTGTCGTCTTTACCATTAAGAAGTGGGAACAGTACCTTATGGATCAACACTTCATTATCCACACCGACCAATAGAGCCTTAAGTTCCTTCTTGAGCAACACCTTTCCACTTATCTCGAGCACTTATGACTTTCACACCACATCGGGTTCGACTACAACATTATTTATAAAAAGGGGTCCGATAATAGGGTTGTCGACGCCCTCTGTTGCTAGTCAGGTACTCAGGTTTTGTGCATGGATTTCTCTTTGATTTCTTTGGACTTCTTTCACTGCCTCCGGCTCACATGGTTTACTGATCCCATACTTGTTCGCCCTAAGGAATTGGATTCCCGATTGCACCCACGCCATTCATGGCACCGAGATCATCTACGCTCGCATGGCCGTCTTGTTGTCGGGCATGATCCTGACCTTTGACTCTTTATTTTCTTAGGGCTACATGGCTCGCCCTAAGGGGTCATTCCAATGTTGAGGTCAGGTGCCATTGTGTCCGTACTTTGTTATATTAGAGGGGTCTTCGGCACGACATCTAGCATCATGTTAGTCATTGCTCTATTTGCTAGCAGAACAAATATGATACATTAGCATTGGCCGGTCTCCTACAGCTGCTTTGGGTTCCCAAAACCACTTGGAGCAGTATCTCTATGGACTTCATTAAGGGATTACAAATCTTGGGGGGCCATTCAGTTATTCTCGTCATCGTCAATCGTCTCAAGAAGTGTACTCACTTCCACTCTCTGGCTGTCCTTACACTACAGCTAGTGTTGCATAGCTTTTTATGGACCAAATATATCGTTTACACGGTCTTCCCGATAGTATCATCAGTGACTATTACCCAGTTTTTACGTGTATCTTCTCGTGCAAGCTTTTCGCTCGTTTGGGCACTTAACTCAACCTCTCTTCCTCCTATCATTCGTAATTAGACTACCAAACCAAAGTCCCCAACCACTGTCTTGACACTTATCTAAGATGTATGGTCAGCGAGCAACCTCATCAGTGGCATTATGGGCTTCCATCAACCGAATGGCGGTGCAACACCTGTTGTGATCTTAGATCATAACCTAGGAAATTATGATATGGGATCAGAAAAAAGATAGAGTTGAGATGAGAAGAAGAAGATATTTTTATTTCATTGAATGAATCTTACAAACATATATCTAAGCTACTTATATTCTTTGTATACAAGAGGAGGCAAAAAAAAACTCAAAATATCAAGCTAACTAACAACAAACGATATTCCTGCCCAAAGCAATACACATCTAAAACAAAAAGAATTGAACTAGTACTAATGAAGGAACTACTTAACCAATGAATACGACTCACAACAATACTCCCTCTTTTGAAAACATTCTTGTTTCAAGAATGAAAGATAGGAACTTGACTCTTGATGAATCTTAAATCTTCCCAAGTTGCATTTTCTCTTCTAAGGTTGGACCAATGGATTAACACTTTTTGAATATGTTTGCCCTGCTATTGAATCGTGCATGAATCCAAGATAGCAAAAGGTTCTTGGAGAATGATGCCATTGGAAGAAGCTGCAGAAGATTAGGAGAATAGACTGTATATGTAGCAACATGTTTCTTCAACAATGAAACATGAAACACTGAAAGAACCGAAGCCTTAGGAGGTAATTCCAACCTATAAGCAACTGAATCTAGCTTCTCTAAAACCTTGTAAGTGCCAAAATAACAAGCACACAGCTTGACACTATTACAAATAGCCACAAAAGGTTACCTATAAGGCTGGAGCATCAAGTACACAAAATCACCCACTTAGAAGGACAGATCAGATCTCTTCATATCAGCAAAGAACTTCATCCTTGACTAAGCCACTTGCAGACCGTCTTTAAGCTGCTATACCAATTGCTTCCTTTGCTGTAATAGGTCATTAACCTCCACTATAGAAGATTTAGTGCCTTGTGAGACAATAGGAAAGGGTGGATCATAGCCATAGAGAACCTTAAAGAGGGTTGTACCCAAGGAAGATTGAGCATGCGAATTGTACAGAAATTCAGCTAAGGACAGCCATCTATGCCAATACATGGGATGATAAGAAGAACTCTAAGCAAGCGAGGAGCCTAACAACAGGAATAACTCATGCCAAAAATTGCTTGTGAACAACCTGTCATGGTATGAAATGATTGACTGGGGTAAGCCATGAAGTTTATAGATTTTATCCAAGAACAATTTAGCAAGGCGCTCTACAGTAATAGGATGATTGAGTGTAATAAAGTGACCATACTTAGTAAAGTGATCCACCATAACCCAAATGATCTCCTTTCCATCGGACTTAGGCAAACCTTCTATAAAGTCCATGCTAATCTGCTGCTAGGCTCTATCAAGAATAGGTAGAGGTTAAAGCAATCCTTGATATGGCACATGGTCATTCTTGGTGCGTTGACATACATCACAAACTTGAATGCACTCCATGACCTCCTTCTTCATAGCCTTCCACTAAAAATACTACTTGAGCCTCTGATAAGTCCCTTTAATCCCTAAATGCCCACCCCACGTGGAGGCATGGAAGGCCAAAATAACTTGTTTTCTTAAGTCAATTGCAGAGCCAATGTACACTCTGCCCTTAACTCGCACAATTCCATTGATAACGGACACATTAGATGCAGCAATTATTGAAGAGTCCTTGATGCTGAAAGTCGTGAAGCATTCTTAAGCAAAGTCATCCCCTTCATAAGACATAAACTTCCACCATCGAGGAAGGTAAAACTACTGAAATAGGATGACAAGAAGTTGATTCAGCCTCCTCTTGTCTCCTTGATAAGGCATCTTCTGCAAGATTTTCTTTACCTTTGTGGACTTGATTGAGTAGTCCAACCCTAACATCTTCATAAGCCCTTTGCGTTGCACTCTTATGGTTATCTTTTGTTCCAAAAGATATTTAAACTTTGGTCATCTGTTCTAATTATGAAATGATGGCCTTTAAGATAATGCCTTCATTTTTACACTGCCATGAGATTAGCCAAATACACTTTCTCATATATTGATAGGCCTCAATGTTTGGGACTAAGTGACTGACTAAGGAATGCCACAGGCCTTCCCCTCTGAGATAACACAGCACCCACCACCTTTGCTGCATGACATTAGTCTCTATGATGAAGGGTTCATTAAGATCTGGCATTATTAAAACAAAAGCTGAATACATGGATGCTTTCAAGTTTTCAAAAGCTTCTTGAGTTGAATTAGTCCATACAAAAGCATCATTCTTAAGAAGGTCAGTTAGAGGCTTAGCAATGACACCATATCTACAAATAAACTTTATGTAATACCCCATAAAACCCAAGAACCCTCTCAATTGCTTAAGGGATGTAGGAATAGGCCATTGTCTCATAGTTTGGACCTTGGTTGCATCAGTTGCTACCTCATTGCAGGAAATAACATGACCTAAGTACTCTACTTGAGTTTGACCAAAGGAACATTTTGAGAGTTTAGCAAAAAGCTTATGTTCACACATGGTTTTGAAGACTTGACAGAGATGGGACACATGGGAATCCAAGGAAGGGCTATATACTAGTATATCATCAAAAAAAACATAGGGACAAACTTCCTCAAGAATGGTTTAAAAATGGAATTCATTAAGGCTTGAAATGTGGCAGGAGCATTTGATCAACCGAATCGCATAACCACGAATTCATAGTATCCATGATGAGTTCGGAAAGTAGTTTTGTGAATGTCTTATTCTACCACTTGAATTTGATAATATCCTTGTCTTAAGTCAAGTTTGGAAAAATATTAGGATCCATGGAGTTCATCCGGAAGATCATCAATTATTGGAACAGGGAATTTGTATTTGATGGTAAGAGAATTTAATTGTCTATAATCGACGCACATTCATGAGGTTCCATCTTTCCTTTTGACTAGGATAACGGGGGATGCAAAGGGGCTATGGCTATGCCTAATAAAGTTGGTTTTCAAAAGCTCCTCCACTTGTTTCTCAATCTCATTCTTTTATGAATGGGGGTATTTGTATTATACAATGGTGAATAGCTCCATTTCTTTGTATGTGATCAAGTAATATGAGTAGGTGGTAAGTGATACATGTATTTGAACCAATATTCAAATTTGCACGTGTCCCTAATTGTTTGAGGAAGGTTTGGATTGAATTATTGGGTTTTTAGATGTGTTGGATTACTAATGCCTACAATTTTCATATTCTAGAGAATTGAAAAAATTGGAATTACTTGAACTCATTTTCAAGTTTTCCCTATTTGAAAAATGTTAATTATTTCTCACTCCTAAACATTTTTGTCAAATGGAACACAGAAAAGAAAAACAAGGGATGAAAAGAAAAACTAAAAATGTAAAAAAAAACTGAAAATGTAAAACAAAAACTATTTTCAATTGTCAAATAGGGCCTAGAATGTCAATACATGGGTGCGAGGAAAAAACATGTAACTACAATCATTATTAAATAAGAACATAAAACTTGGAATCTAGACAACTAACCATCCATCAACCCAAAACACAAGTCTACGCCTCCATTAGAGTGTTACAAACGCAAAATCAAGATGAAAAAGGAAAAGAAGAACTCATGAAGTTGTTGACTCCTTCGATTTTCGATGTCACTATCCTTGCTGCATTCCTATTTGTTTCTTCCATATGTGCTTTGGCCTTCTTGAGAATGATGGGTGTCTTGGGAGAGGAGAAAATATGGAAGGGAGGCAAAATATACCTAAATCCTAGGCCAATGGGGGCATTTATAGAATTCAGGCTGGCCAAAAACTCTACCGATTAATTAACCCAATACAGTAGCATTTTGGCGGTAAGCCGATCAATGGGACGAGACCTAGTGGCTAGTTGATCGATCAACCAGTCACCTATTGGCTAACCGATTGATCGACCAATATAATGTTAGGAATAGTGTCATGAAATTCATATTTATTCTATTAATACTATTTTATTAATGAATAAAATTGAAGTTCCAGTCATTTCCTTGTTAAATTTGTGTAAGCGAGCATATATACTGCATGTGATTTACTTTAAGTATCGTCCATGAGATGGACAGAGTCCTCATATTACATTTTACATGTTCGTTCTAAGTTGATAATGAGATTAAGCCACAGATGGACTTGGAACAAATGGCCTGGAATGTCATTTGAATAACTCGTGGTCGATAATGAGATTAAGCTAATTTTCTGTTAAGACCATGACTTAACACTTTATATGATTATCTTGGTCATGTGGATGGTGATCCAAAAGTATTAGGTTGGTGTGTTTAATAAGATTAACACACTGAGTTGGACCATGTGATTTGCTTGTTTCTAGACTATTATCGGAGATGAATGATTTCTATTGTACTATTTAAATGACGACTCTAAATCCTAAGAGTATTTTGGACTTGTGTATGGAGCATTAGTTACTTTGGTGTACTATAAGTAAGGTCTAATCATATGACTGAATTTCAATGTACACTGGGTAGCAATGTGAAGTGTGATAAAAATCAGGTATTCAATATGAAATCTACAATCTCTTATGAGGTACATATGTCCCATTAATTGATTCGCAAGTATTTGAATAGTTCGAAAACTTTGGCCAAAGTATTCCAAGTGTTTGACATTTGAAATTTATACTGTGAATATGTTCAAGTATAAATGAGTTATTCAGTGAAGGGCGAGTCGGTAACTAATGGAGAAGCTGTGAGAAGGATAATGATAGTGGTTCTATTTATGCATTGTCATGGTCATCTAGATGGAGGGGTTGTTCTCATCAATACAGTCTTTGTGAAAATTATTGTATAAATAATTTAAGTCTAGAGTACAGTAAAATTTATTTAGTGTAATTAAGTCTTATTAAATGGTATTAAATTTTATCATGAGATGGCAATTAATCTAAGCCATTTGGAGCTCGATTTAAATTGTCTCTGCGGTTCCTATGCAAGCCTTTATATTTATTGCCATTGAAAAAATATTAAAGAATTCATGAAATGAATTATTTATTTATGAGATGCATAAGTTTTAATTTGCCAAACATTATTTATAAGATGAATAAAAATTAAAAATTACAAAATAAAATAGTTTTTGAAAATTAAAATTTATAAGATGAAATTTTTATGTGTGGGAAACAAAGCAAAACAAGAAAATAATGCAAAAACGTCTTCATCGGGTCAAGATCCATGTGCTTTGGATCTCACGCGCTTGGACGTCCCATGGGGTATCCGTGTGCACGCGTTTGGGCCAATCAAGGCCCAACATGTGGCACACAAAGTAAAGTTAAAAGGCGTGCGATTTGAACTGAAACATGAAGCCGTGTTTTGGCTTGTTTTTATAGTAAAACGATGCATTTTCTTTAAAAGACCTGCTAGTCCCGCATCAGTTTTTCAGTAATTTTTCGCTCTGCTAGCTTACTATAAATAGATTATAATATTTTTCGGAGCCCACCCTCCTAGCAGTTCGGGATCATTGTGTAGAAGACAGCTGGGTCTCGGTTTTCTCGGGCTTCTTGGAGTAATTATTATTCTTCTGGTATTTTTTATTTGGAGCAATTTCAGGTATTCTTCTTTCCTTTTCTTTAGTTTTCGCTTTTTTATTTATTAACATTTTTTCTTATTATACTTGTTTAAGTTCATGTTATTATTATAAATATATTAGAGCAGAAATCTATAGATTTAAAATTAAGAATTTTAAATTGATCTTAGGTTTAAAATTAGGAATTTTAAACCCTTCGGCCACGTTAATTAATTAAATTAGGAAAATTTTTTGAAATTCGTGGTGTTAGAGTAAAGGGATTTATAGAGATAACCATATTCCCGGGAACTCTCGTATGTGAGGTGTCACGAAGCATGACTCTCCGCCCGGGGACTTAGGTAGTGAGAAGAATCGCATACGCTGAGTGCTCTGATAGGTGCCCTTTGTTATGACCATAATTGGAGAACTGTGAACCCAACAACTGGTATCACAGAACTATGAACCCAACACATAGGTTTGGCAGATTGGCTGCCAAATGCTTGGAGATTGATTTGCACACTTAAAAAGTGACTTTTCTTAGTGTAATTTTGACTCGGTTGATCCTTTTAAACACATTGTCAGCTTTTCTTTCTGACATCTTCAGAAGTGCTTGTTTTGTGAGTTCTTCAATTCTTTTTGAGTATGTTCTATCCTAACACGTTCTCACCCTAGTCACATGGAATTACATCAAGATATATACTTCCTCGCCGAAAACAACATAGTGAGTGATGTGTTTTCTATGTCTATCAAAATTTAGTATTTAACCATATCTACTAAGCACATCTAAATTGAAGTTTAGGGCAAGAGGGTGTCGAATTATAAGGACTAAGAGTCCATGAATTTATTCTATGACCTAAATTGATTTAAGAAAAATTATGAGATTTTATGTTAATTAATCTAAAGAAACAAAAATTAAACTAAGTATTCCACTTTTAAAGGGAAAAGTGTGTGAAATTGGAACCTAGGACTTTGAATCCATCAATAGCCAATTATTCTTGCATTAACTCTTAAATTGGGATTTTTGATTATCACACGGGTAGTAGTTTAGGCTACAAGTTTCAACCTACTAAGGTGATGTTGTTAGTATCGCATATTAACCCTATCTAACTAAAGCATAGGGAAGATAAGTTTTACTTAAGTATTGTTAATTATCGCGTACTGACCCTATCTGACTAAAGCATACCAAAGATAAGCTTTAATTAACAATTCGGTAAATACTATTGCTTGATTAATTAATTGTAAGACTGCAAGCACAAAGAATTAAGTTATAAATATCAACATCAACGATCAAAAGTTACAAACTCAAGAATCATCTCAATTGAATAAACAATTAAAGCACAATACTTCAAAGTATTTATCTTTACCAAGCAATTCATATAAACAATCAAATTAACCCAAATTAAAAGTAATACAAAAGTAAAGGCTAATATTTCATCTAACCCTAGAGAGCAAGTTAACTCTCCATTAAGGATTTACAGGTGAAAGAGGAGATAAATGAACTCGTGTCAGTTTTCACACTAATTTCACTCCCATTCCCATTTAACAAAAAGAGGAAAATAAATTCAGAAGAAAGAGAATTTGAGAAAAGATAAAGCAGTGCTCTCTGTTCTTCCAAAACCCAAAAAACAGAGCCCTAAACCTCGAAGAGCCTGATGAATTTAAATGTTTCGCTACTGAACCTTATGTGCGCTGGACTTAGTGTAGAGACGATGGGCTGTGGTGGAGCTGTACGTGGGCTGGACTGAGCGTGATGAAATCGGTGAAGTTTGGCTTGAGGTTGATGATGTCGGTGAAGTTGGGCTGGTGTTGCGTGTCGGTGGAGATGGGCCGGTGGTTGAGGGTAAGTGACATTGAGTTGGACTGGGTCACGTTGGGCTGCTGGGCAGCGGGGATGGGCCTGTGCGTCTGACATGGGGGCAGCTGGTGGCTGGTCTATGCGGGCGTGGGTTGAGATGATGGTGCGACTGAGGGTCGGTCGTTCAGGCTGGGCTTATACGTCCTTGTCCTCAATCTTGATTGACTTGATTTAATTGTTTACACATCGAATTTGTCTTATTTGCTCCAGATTTGGCAATTTCCAGGATTTTAATCTGCAAATTTAATCTGCAAACCTATAAATATTAAAATTATCAAAGTGAGTATAAAATTATAATTAATCAGGTGCAAAATAATGAAAATAGCAATTAAAAGATGTGTAAATATAATACGCATTAGTGACTAAGGGTAAAATGAATATTAAAATGAAATACATCAACAACCCTTGTATCCAAATATTGCTCGTACTCAAGCAAGGCTTATTACAAACAGTCTAAAAGTAATGACAAAATTCATACTTTTTATAAACAATCACCCCTTAGGCTTAATCCCCATAACTCATGAAATTCACAGCTTAAACTATCACTAGCACATATCTCAAATAATGCAGCAACTAAAATAAGCATTGGTACAATATAAGTGTTTGCTTTATTTTGATTGTAATTAAGTGTGATATGCTCGCTGTAAAATGATAACAAAAAAAAGTGCAAAAGGGACTCACCGCGACTAGGGAATGAGCCTAAATTCGAACCACGCGCCTTTAACCTCAACCATTCACTATTTTCGGAGAAAAGGTTGAGGTAATTTGGTGTATCTGACTTTGGTTATACTGTGAGTTCATCTTATGCTTCAATTAAGAAGATTTGGTTAATATTTTTGTGGATTTGATATACACATATTGAAATAATAAAATAAAGAGATATGGACCTAACTCAAGTGGCAATTACAGTTATGGAGCAAGGCCGATAGACACCTTTCCTCATACACTTAAAAGTCTAGAATTAAGGTGGAGAGAAACCCAAGAGCTCAAAAATCCACTTACAAGCCTAAGCCAATTAGGTTTTTAAGCCTGGAACCCTTGACTTATAATAACTCATACAAGATTAATATGGAGCAAACAGTATTCAGGTCATTCGACTAGGACCAACGCAATCAAGGTCAAACCTTGGCCGACAAAGCCCTAATCAATGGCACAAATCTAAGTTTACCTGACTTATCAAGTATTGACCATAGTGTTAAGACCAACGCAATCAAGGTGAAGCCTTGACCATCAAAGCCTTAAACTAGATTCTCAATTCTCAACCCGTCGAAATTTGGCCACAAATCAAAATAAGAAGTTTATACCTAAAACCCGAAAGATTGTATTACTGAAGAAGCAAGTACAGTAAGTTCTATGGTAAACTAAACTACGCTAAGTTACGCTACCCCTAAGAAAAGAGCACATGTGTGTTGTAAAGGAAACTTGAAGAACTTTTGTTTTGAATGTGTGTATTGATTTGGACTACAACAGAGTCCTTTATTTATAGATAAACTAAATAAAGGATGCCCCCTGATTCCGCGGGATTTTCTCCCCGCGTCAAGCCACTAAGCTTTTTTCTTGCGCTTGAAAGATCAATAAATGTGTCCATGATTTAGTTTCAGAGGGAATTCCTTGGAGCCCATGTCCGAATTTCTAGTTGAAGTCCCCTCTAGAAGCCCCGCGCTCTCTTGGATTAAGCTTAGTGCCTAAGTATCTGAAATTGAGCTCCAAGTAACTGTCTTGAGTTTGGAAACCACCTGTCTTGTAGCCTTCTTGGCACCCCTTGATCTGACGCTCCCTTTACCCCTAAACAATCCCCAGCCTAAAGTGGTTGATACGCTTGTCTAGGTTATAAGCTTCCCAGGATGCTAGGCTCGAGATGCCTTTACTTCAGCATTAAAAGGACTAAATCTCCTTGAAGAGGACCTCATGTGTTAATCTCGTGGTACTTTGCTCAAAACAGTGTCGTCCCAGTTCCCTCGAATTTAGGGTGTAAACAAATACCCCACTTTTAGCTGTCGGTAAATTCAAATTTACAACGAGTAAACAAATCTGCCTAATTTGACCCTCAACGACTACAGGAAGCTCAAGAGCACATTGTTTGTCATTTGCAATTCCTTCCTGTGTTCTATAAGTATGATAGTCAGGGCTCAAAATCACCACTTTTTTGCTCTGAGCTCTCTCTCTTTGTTGTAATCAAGCGCTCTTGAAACACAAGCTCTCCGTTGCTCTTGAATCTTCAATTCTTGATTTCATCTACTTCCATCCCTTTATGTCCTCTTGAAACCAATGCGACGATGGCCTAAATCTCTTTTGCCGTCTTTGCTCCCCTTCCCTAGGCTAATAGCCCTATTGAGCAATTGACTCGTTTGCTGCAATTTGACACTTCAATGGTGTTTAATGCGATTCAGAGTCCAATTGATCTCAACATCATTGAGGAGGATCTTCTTAGGTTGCTTGGAACTATTGAACCCGATGCCATTAGGTCTTTTATTCCTCTAAATATGCAAAACCCTTCCGACAAGTTTTGGCAACTATACCCACAGGATCCCTTCAAGAGCCTCATGCCAGTGGGTGCTCTTCTCCACTTGAATAGGGTGGACGACGTCCTGTGGCTCCCTGAATGGGGCGCATCACCTTATTGCGCCTCCAGCATGGGTGGCACCTCTGTTCGCCTATTAAGGTGAACGTTTTACAAGTCACCATGTTAATGCACGGTAGGTCTGCAAATCCACTCCCTGGTGGCTTTGAAGCTGGCAGCAAACCGCTCTTGGAGTCCAAAGACACCCTTTTTACTTTCCCACAAGTCCTACCTATTTTGTTTTTAGGGGATTTGTTGTAAAATCTAATTATAAGCTCAAAGTGACATCACGTATTCCCTTAAGGGTCTATTTATCAGAAGTCTCACCCTTACAACTCATTGGTATCAAATGAGATAAGCAAGCCTTTTCCATATTCAATCATAAATTTAGAACCTTAAGGGATAATATCATGACTCTGTTTCCCTTACATTTCACAGAAATCCTCTGAACTTCAAGATAGGAGGATTACGTCTGGTATCTTCAAAAGTTCTAAGACCCTTTTCGAGAGACCGACTTTTTGACCACCGAGAAGGAGGTAGCCCATATCCACAGCTTCGCAGACACATCTTCAGATGAAACTCGCCAGACAAGCTTGAAGTTTTACTTTGCTTATTGTTGTCAAGAGATTATTTGGCCACACGTTGTATTATCTTGTGTAAGCCATGTACTCTCTAACATTATTAATGAAATACACATTTTTGTAAAACACGTCTCTCAGTTTGATGGTTTCTCTTTTATTTATTTTCTTAACCTAAGGATCATGGAGTTGATCCTCAAGACATTGCTATTGAAACTGAGCCCACAATTCAAGGAATCTATAATTAAGGACTTCCTTGTTAGAATCCCAAATTGAAGGCACATATTTCTTTAGGAACCTTCTATTAATAGCCCTCGGGTGAGTTCTTCCATCTAGCTCTTAGAGTAAGTAAGCATTGCCTCAAAATACCTCAATGACTCTAAATGGGCCCTCCCAGTTTGGGGACCATTTCCCAAAGATATGGTCTTTTTAGCCAATGGGCAAAACCACTTTCCAAACTATATCCCCTGAGTCAAAAAACATGGGTTTAACCTTTTTGTTGTATGCTTTTGCCAGCCTCTTCTTTTCCTTCTCTAACATGTGAAGGGCATCAAGCCTAACTTGGTCTAATTTAGTTAGTTTATCTACCATAGCCTTCTCATACTCAGAAATATTCCTTGATGAGCCAACTTAATAGACTGAACCATTCAATTGGGAGCACAACATCATGGCCATACATCAAATGGAAGGGAGTTGCCCCAGTTTATCACGTTTGGACATCTGTAAGTCCAAAGAGCATCTAGCAGCAATTCATGCCACCTCCTGAGATAGTCCTCGATAATCTTTTCAATATTGGCCTTCATAATCTTATTTGTTGACTATGCTTCGCTAGTGGCTTGAGCATAGTAAGGGGCTGAATTAAAGATTTCTATATTAAAACGCTTGGTGAACTCCTTAACCTCGACCCTATTGAGCACTTTAGCTTGGTTCACAGTTATGATTTCAAGGATACCAAACCTCCATAGGATACATTTTTTGATAAAATCAATCACATCTTGCTTATTGATATTCCTATATGGTGTAGCCTCCACCCATTTTGTGAAGTAGTCTATGGCCACAAGGATGTAAGGGTGTTGCTTGCTAGAAGGGGGAATAATTTCCCCTATGATGTCCATTGCCCAACCTTTGAAGGGCCATGTTTTAACAATTGCATGCATCTCAGTTGCACAACTCTCGGTACATGTCCATGTCTTTGGCATGCTCTGCACCCCTTAGTGTACTTTATGCAATCATCCATCATTAATGGTCAGCTATAGCCATATCATCTGATGAGCTAGTGTATCTTGTTGCCAAATGGGATCCATGTTTACCTTCATGGACTCCTACCGTCACTACCTTTCTTTCGTTCAAGTTAAGGCACCTAAGAAGCACTCTGCTAGCGTCCTTTTTATATAACTCTCAAGATTCGTCATCTAGATGGAATCTATGAGCTCTCATTTACTTCCTTGAGGGTTCTTAAAGTAATCTATTAAAGGCTTCCTCTAGTCCTCATGTTGATTGAGGATAGTTTGATAGGTTTCATAGTAATCCAAGTGTTCACTTGGCATGGCTTCTCTCTCAAAACTAAAGGACATAGCGAATTCAATGTCATGGTCCAAAACCTTAGTCTTAATGACCACGGTCTCTTTGGACCAAGTCCTGGGAAACTTGTACCCTAGAGCTAACTGAGCCAAGTCATTGGCTGCTTTATTTTGCTCTACAGGGATATGCTCAAATTACACACCATTGAACTTACTCAACAGCTTTTGCACTACTGAAAAGTATATGTTCAAGGTGTTGCTCAAACATTGAAACTCCCCTTTTACATGGCAAATTACCAACTAGGAATCCCCTTTAATAAAGACATTGAGGATTCATTTGAAAGAGAGTCTATAGGCCGATTATCAGTGCCTTACACTCTGCCATGTTGTTGGAGCATTTTCCAATTGGAGTAACTGCCAATTTAATGATGATCCCAATAGGGGATTCTATCACAATTCCAACTCCAACACTTGAATTGGTCCTTGATTCATCAAAGTAGGGACCATTTCTACCACTAGGAGCTAGTCTAGCTCGTAATCTAAGCTAGTATAAATGTTTGGGTGGTCAGCTAAAAGTTTGCTAAGGCTTGACCCTTGATTGACTTTTGTGACACATGGACTAACTAAAACTGAAGTAGATCAACACCTCCACTTGTTCAATCTCCCCCTCATCAAGGGCCAATCTAGCATATATTTGAGGACATATGTCTGAGCAACCCCGTATATGATAAATGTTAGGAAATAATGTCACAATTTTACTGATGCATGGAGTAAAGATAGACATAGTTTCTCAATTGAGCAATATTTTATTTCACATTCATTTAAGCAACGGCTAAGGTAGAACACAACTTGTTCAAACCCTTGCTTATTGTCTTGTATAAGCAAGCAACCAATAAAATCCTCAGAAGCAGAGATATAAATCTTCAAAGGCTTGCCTTGCTTTTGCGGAGTGGGAACTGGCAACCTGATCAAGATGGCCTCGAGAGCTTCTTGATGTGGCTCCTCCCACTTGAAGTTTTTCTCAGTCTTAAGCTCAACAGGGAAGAAAAGACTTATGTTTGTCATGCGACATTCGAGATGCAACATCTTAGGAAGTTAACCTACCCCAAGAAGCATTGGAGCTCTTTTTTGCTTGAATGTAGTTAAGCTTGTTGAACGGCTTTAGTCTTATTAATGTCCACCTCAATGCCCCTCTTCTATGCTAGAAAACTAAGAAAATTTCCAGCACCTATGCCAGAGGCACACTTTAGCGTGGGTCCACATTCTAAGGTACGCCCCACCCCCCCCCCCCCCCCCCCCAAAAAAAATCATCAAAGTGTTTGACTTGGGACTTTGAGTTGACCACGATATCATCAATGTAGACTTGCATGGTCTTGTCGATAAGGTCATTTAAGATCATCTTCATGGCTCTATGGTTGGTGGCGCTAGCATTTTTCAAACCAAACACCATAACGATCCACTCAAAAGTTCCTGTTGACCCAGGACATCTGAATTCTATCTTATAGGTATCCTTCGAAGCAATTATAACTTGGTAGTACCCACAATAGCCATCCACAAAAAAACAAGACCTCATGCCTCGAGGCTAAGTCAATGAGCACGTCAGCAATTGGAATTGGGTATTCATCTTTTAGGGTGGTTGCATTCAGATCTGTGAAGTCAATACATAACCTGATTTTTCCACTTTTCTTAATGACAGGAATAATGTTTGCAAACCATTTAACATATTTAGTAATCTCGATAAATTTGGCCTTCAAGAGTCTTTCGATTTCCTTATTGACCAAATCAATAACTTGTCAGGACATTCTCCTCTAGGCTAAACGTCTCGTGATGATCCCAAGTAAAGTGGTCCTTGAACTCACGAAGCAAAGTTAAATACTAATGTCTCTACTCCTCAAAAATTAGAGTGCTCAGATAGGTAGGTCATGGGTCTTTTGTCAAGTCCATGTTAACCTCGAGGAGGGGGTCTTGAACTTCGGCCCTTAAGTCCTCCATCTTGTCTAGTGCTACTATTAAATTCGGGAGTTCAAGCTCTTTTTTTTTTTTTTTTTTGGCATCATCTAGACCTCGAAGCCATTGAATGGCCCTTTAGCCCAAAGTTGATGCTCAGCATGCCGAGCCAGAAGCCATGCTAGTGTTGAGAAAATGGCCTCTCGGGCCATCAATGGGCGGTCTTGGCTCCCTCGCATAAGGGTTCTAGCATGCCTTGGAGATCTCCTTCTTCAAGAAGTGCCCTCATGCATCCCTAGAAGTCAAAGCCTTCAAACTCTAACTTGACCAACCTCGGCTTTAGTGAGTGGACTGTCAAGGATGGCTATTGTGTCTTGTTGTTGGCAAACTGTGAAGTGGTCCTTTTGATGTCTATCAGCTCCACGCCGTCTTCATAGAATTTTTCCTCAATGTAGTTGGAGCAAGCCATGAATGTCCTGTTATCTGCCATAATAATCTCATACTTGTCATGGTTCCAAAAGATTATCAACTAGTGCAATGAAGATGGGATACAATGATTGGCATATAATAAAGCAAAGCATTGTAGCTTCATGTAGTATTTGCTACAAAGAAAGTTGTCAGCTTGCTTAAGCTGCCAACAATTGACTCAATAGGGATGACCACTTTAGACTTAGTAGTAGCACAAGAAAAGCCATAGATTGCAATATCTAAAGTAATCAGGTCATCTCAAGATTTACCAATGGCACCCAACATATAAGAAAGCAGGACATTGATGGCTATGCCATTATCACCAAGACCCTACTCACCAGAATGCCATCAAATTTGGTCTTGATGTATAGGGGCTTGATGTGTTTATTTGCATTATTAGGACCATCAAACATCATCTTCATTATGTCAGGCGAGTCATCAGGCGATTTGGACGTTGTGGTATTAACTTTAAAAGATAAAGGATAGAAATTACCTTTGGTGGTTGCGACTTCTGCAACAAGTTCTACCTGGGGATCCTCATTTGCTACTATAACATCCCCCTCGAGGCCTGCTGGAGTATTAGTTGCCATGAAATCTGTTATGCACCAAGAATCTGAGGCATGAACCCGTGGTGGCTGCGATGCTGTCCTGCTGTTATGTTGCTACTGAATCGCTGCTGCTGGTTGATATGTTGCTGCACATTGATGTGTTAAGGCTATTAAGGGGTTGAATAGGATCTGCTACTGCTGCATTGACGTGTTGTGCTGCTGTTTTATGGGCTGCGGATGTGTTTAGTGGTATTGGTTAATTGATATTGTAATTGGTAGCTAAGCTTGGTTGTGTCATGTAATAAGTGAGTCTAAGTTGGCTTTGGCGCCAAACTATCTTAGAGTTACTTAGTGTTATATTAGTTAGATATTCTTAGTTGATTTAGATATTTTCATTGCTTAAGATCCTATCTTGTAAGTAGTATAAATAGGAGGCTCTAGTTTGTAATCCATAACTTTGATGAATGAATTGATATCTTTTGATATTGCTCTCCACTTCTCATCTCCTTTCTCTTCTTTCTCATCTAAACTCTATATTCTTTTCTCATCTCATACTCTCTCTATCCCAACTAAGGTTAAGGCTCAAGAGAAATCTTTGAAACCTTAACAATTGGTATCAGAGCCTTGATTTGGCTTCCGAATCAAGCTCATATCCGGAAAAAAAAAATACAAAATCTGATTAATTAAATTGCAATTAATCAATAAAAATAGGTGATACTGATTTAGTTCAGTTTTTGAATTGAGGCAATTCAATTCTGCAATTTGAATTGAATTCTAGCGGTTAATGACATATGCAACATTCATTGCCTGGGAATTGTTCGGTTGGGACATAATTGAGTTACATTGAAGGAAGTTAATTTGATTAGAAGTTGTTGATTACATTCAACATTAAAGCTGATTCAAATTGATTGAATTCAGTTGCATCGATCAAGCAATAGCTGGTGAATTTGTGTGCTGAAGCAAGTAGCAGTTGCTGAAGTTTGATGCTGATCTAACTATCTTGATCGATCATTCATCTGATCGGTTGAGGAAGAAGTTGAAATTGAGCTATTTGTTCCACATTATACCTGATCATCATCAAAATAGCAGAAATCATCTGAATTGAGGTGATTACAGATTTTACAATTCAGGATTTGAAGTTTGAGGTAATGGTTTCCTGAACTTCAAGTTGCAATTCATTGAGAATTCATGTTTGTTGTTGGATTATGTCGAAATTATTTTGCTAAGCATAGAAGTGGTGAGAATTCATCAGAATCTGTGGTGATTTTTGAGAATTATATGTTATTAAGTCGAGGTTTGCTTAGGCAGAAAATCTGACAGCGAAGGCGAAAATCTGACAGTGGAAGGAGAAGAGAAAGTGTTGAAATCCGATTCCGTTCGTTAAGATCGCTTTGAGTATTGTGTTGAGGACTTGATTTTGAGTTAGACTCGAGCTTAATTCAAAAGTGTAAGTCGAATTACTCAACTAAACGTTGCTGTCAGAAATCGTTCGAAGTTAGGGTTTGTCAAATACTCTGTGCGCGAAAATCTGCAAGCTAGGGTTGTAACCAGTGACCATTGTCGAACCGATAGCAAGTGATTGTTCGTGCGGACGAAGGAGTAGAACTTCATTAAGCAATCAATTGTTGAGGAATGCGAACAAGTTTCTCACTACTGCGATTTTCGAACTTGGATTCTGCGAACTGAGCTCGGTCCAAGATTGAGGTTGTTGTTCATTCTCGATATGGCTGAGTTGATTGAGTTGATGGAGAAATTGAGACAAGAATGGAAACAAGAATGTATGAAGCTAATGGAGAAACTACCATATTCAGCTCTACCGGTTGCTAAGATCAGTTGTGATTGTGCTGGTGTTCTTGATGCAAATGAGTTTCTGGAGTTAGCTGATAGTGTTAGACAACGGAAGTTCCGTGTTGAGCGAGAAGAGAAGGTACAATCTGTTGCCGTTGAAGATGAACTCGACCACGACAATACCGAAATTGATGAGCACAAACTAGAAGAACCTGAATTTGAACAAGATGATTCTTATGAAGATTCTTTGCGAGAGTTAGAGTCTCTTGATGATGTTGAGGTACAATATGACATGCATCCGGAATGGGAATATGATTTTCATGTCATGGGAATGTTAAAGAGTGCAAAGAGTAAAGTGAAAAGGAATCATCTTAACGACGCATTAAATGACTTTTGGGAAACAAAGAAGATTACCAAGAAGAAAGTGAAGCATAAAGTGGTGTTACAGACTATGCGGTTTGATGATTAACAAGAACTAACTCAAGATCATGCTCTTGCTGATGTATATGCTGGTATGCAAGATCCGGATATGTGTGTTGGTATACATGGACTGGTTGCAACAGAATCTGTGATTCCAACAAAAAAAACTTGATGCCACTGCTGAGGTATCAATGAAAACATCTCCAAACCTGTTAAGTATTACTCCATGGCAAGCTTTTATGCAGAATCGAAGCATATACTTTGCTGAGCAATGTCATTCTATTAGAGAAAAAATTGTTGTTGCTGCAGTGTCATCAAATACTGAGCAGGGTGTGCCTCAGTTCACTTTTGGGCATGCTCGAGTGTTAACTCGAGACTAGAACAACATTATATGGGATGCCTTGCAAGGTCTCTTGTGTTGGGAGAGTATTTATGAACTTAGAGCAGCTGAAATGCACTATTGGCATGCTGATCGGCAAGTTCGGGATGGTTTATGCCTTTATGTGAGTGGAGTTGTGACTTATCCAAGTGCAAGTTCTTATGATAAGTTGCCTCCTGATCCGGGAGAAGATTCTCAAGACTATATGAAGCTGAGAGGAGTCGATTTTTTGCTGAAAAGAGGCACTGGAGCTGCGAGAGTGCATTTCAAGGTTCATAACAAACAAAGCTTGATTCCTATGCAAGCAATTGAGTTGTTGGATGTGTATAAATGCTGTAATATGCTGGAAGAGAAAGCTGTGCAGCCCAAAATCAGTACAACTGGTGCACGAAGCCAAGATCTGATTGGGTTTGGAGTCATCTGCAGTGGTGGTTTTGAATGGAAAAATCATATGCATAAGCTTCAATATGTCCTTAATGTTTGGGTGGAAAAGATTAACGCAAGATTGAGGAAAACTCTAGGTAAAATCAGAGTAGAAATCAGCAACGTAGTTTGGGACAGAACTGCGCGATGTTGGAAGAAGTTTTCAGCTGATCAAGAGCTGGGCTGGTGTCTCCATTTGCTATATTTGTTACTCATGCTTGAGTTGGTAGACAAGGGAGAAAAGCTTGACCATTTGAGGTGCATTTGGTGGCTGGTCGAGCTGGTGTTCCAGGGAAGACTTGAGTACAGATTGCAAAGGGTGAGCTGCAGCATTAGCAAGGTCGGTTGGAGTGTTTTGGAAGCTCAGGCCATGACGTTGGATCTTTGGCATTCAAGCAGTGGGAACTATACAAGATTTTGGGAAGAAGTGGCTGAAGATTTCAGATCTTACAAGCTCCCAATCAAGATTCAAGCAATAGATGCAAAGGTTGCTGAAAATCTGAGGGTAATTGCAATTTTTTCATTGACAGTAGCAAATGAGAAGCTCAAATGGAATGTGAATGGTGCTATTATGATTATGGGAAGATGTCATAACTTGTTCACTTCAAGTAGCTTCCATATGGACATAAACCGAGCTGCAAAATGTCCTTATGAGTTGCATCAGGTTTGCACTGCTGAATTACTGGAGTCTGTAGCAAATTATGTGCAATTGTAAAGTAATCTAGAATTTGTTGAGCATGTTATGAGTTGGTCTACTATGTGGATGTTTGAACAATACAAATTTTGGATAAGATCCAAGGTGAAGGAGTTCAGTATGTGTGTTGCTACCATGATCAAGATAAGTGATTGTTAGAGCTGCGTTTGGGAATGTCTTCAAGCTGAATTCGATAATTGGTTCTTTTGCTTTGAGTTTGGAAGGCCTCCCGAGATGTTAAAGTACTTCGTATGCAGTTTTATGGGGTTAAAGATATACAAAATCAGTTGTGCATCTTTCTACAAGCAGAAATACAGAAACATTGTTGCGTTTTGCGATTCTCAGCAACAAGTTGGAGTTCTGAGCTGTGTTAACTACATCATGAGGTGTTGTGGATGTATTTTTGATGTCTGATTTGATCGTAGCAGACCTTCTGAAGAGTATTATGCCCTCAAAAGCAAGCATTGCATCGAGATAAGCAAAATTCAGATGGAGTTGCTTCGTGGTCCTTTCAGCTGCAGATTTCAGCAAGAATTCATAACTTGAGCTTTCTTTTCATATGCAATTGGGTTCTTCATTATTACAACTCTCTTCTATTCTTGAGGACAAGAATGTTCTTAAGGGGAAGGGAATGTTATGAACCAAGAATCCAAGGCATTAACCCGTGGTGGCTGCGATGCTGTCCTGCTGTTATGTTGCTACTGAATCGCTGCTGCTGGTTGATATGCTGTTGCACATTGATGTGTTAAGGCTATTAAGGGCTTGAATAAGATCTGCTACTGCTGCATTGACGTGTTGTGCTGCTGTTTTATGGGCTGCGGATGTGTTTAGTGGTATTGGTTAATTGATATTGTAATTGGTAGCTAAGCTTGGTTGTGTCATGTAATAAGTGAGTCTAAGTTGGCTTTGGTGCCAAAATATCTTAGAGTTACTTAGTGTTATATTAGTTAGATATTCTTAGTTGATTTAGATATTTTCATTGCTTAAGATCCTATCTTGTAAGTAGTATAAATATGAGGCTCTAGTTTGTAATCCATAACTTTGATGAATGAATTGATATCTTTTGATATTTCTCTCCACTTCTCATCTCCTTTCCCTTCTTTCTCATCTAAACTCTATATTCTTTTCTCATCTCATACTCTCTCTATCCCAACCAAGGTTAAGGCTTAAGAGAAATCTTTGAAACCTTAACAAAATCCAAAGGAAGGAGCAAGGTAGTTCTAACATCAACCTTTTCAGGAGCACCCCAAATTATATCCAGACCCCTTGATCTGTTCCCTTTTCAGGGCTGCCATCCATGGGCACGTCCTAATCATGCATTTGAGGACTGCCATTAGTTAGCACGTCCTATGCTAGAGGATGGTCTTCTGGTTCAACCGCTGGAGCTTGCGACTCCTTCATAGGTTGGGGAAGTCCTCCTCATGGAAGTCATTCTCGATATCAGACCATGTTGGGTTAACAAGGCCTAGAGGTTCCGCTAGGATAATGTTGAGAGGGGATACTCCTCTTCATCATCAACTAATTTTCGAGCCAACAGACTCTTGGCAAGCTGGTCCCACCAAGATTCTTATTCTTCAGAAGATGAGAGACCGGTCCATCTCTCAAGCTTCTTGTGTGGTTGCCCTTTTTCGGAATAGAAATAGGTTTGGACTTAATTGTTGGCCCTTCAGATCCATAGACTCAGTTTGCTTGCCTCTGCAGATCCTGGCTTCATCTTTAGAGAGCCTAGTATCGAGCAAAGTCCTTTGCTGAGCTGCCTTTTTTCCATAGTTGCCCCCTCTTCTAGATTCGAGTAAGACTAGAGGGACTATACTCCTCTTTATCGAGGCGACTACTACTCCATACATTACCAAATTAGATCCAGGAAGGCTGGTGTCTTGACTAACATGGTCCTTGACTAGTATCCACGTCCAATAGGTGGTATTTCGGATTTCTCCTTGGATGCTTAGTCCTTATGATGATTTGGCCCTTTGGTGGAGGACCCTCAGTGGGCTCATATCTATAGGACTTCTCCGATGTCAACTTCAGTTCAAAGAGGGGGTTAGCAGGGGAAATATATTGAGGAAGCAGTCTGAGTTTTCTCATCACTGCTTGTATTTTCCCACAAGATTACTAGCATGCCTTATAGGACACCCTCTCCAAGTCTTGAGGTATTCTCTCTTAGCTTGTTAGGCCTAGAATGGGGCCTTGACTACTGCTGATGTCCATAGCTAACTCCTCAGCCATTATCGGCGTAATGGCAGAATCATTACCGAGTTTGATCAGCAAGTTCTATAAAATAGCGGACTTTTTGTGGGGTGGAGTTTGGTAATATGCAATCGGCATATTCCATCATCTAATGTGCGTACAAGTCTCGAGAAGTCCAATATTCCCTCAATGAACAACCATTCAAAGAGGTGGTTTGCCACCTTTTCTTTCTAAATGTCATTAAAGACCATTTTTGTCCTATAAAAGGGAAAATAATTAGTCTGGACACAATAGGGATTGATTTGGGCAACAGTGTCAATAACATTCACTTGAAGAGGAATAGGGAAGGGTTCTTTATCAACGCCCATTTGTACTTCTTCTGGGAAGATCAACTCCCTTGTTTCTATGGCATCCTAAATCACGTTTCTAAAAATGATGCAGTTCTTTGTTGAATGGGACAACGAATTGTGCCATCTACAATACACCTTCACCTTAGTAGAATTTCAGTTAGGCTTTTTATTTGCCTCAAGCCAATAGAATATTACCTCGGCACTTGAGAGGTCAAACAAGTATTTTCTCAAGTCTTGGGATTGATAAACTTCCTTGCTTTGATATCCTTCTTAACCAGAGGATTGCAAATCGTAGGAGGTTCCATGACGTATTATGTGACGTTAATCTCATATGGAGGGTCTTCATCCTCTTCGATGAGGTCGTGTATGTAAGTTCCATACACACTATTTTTCTTCATACTTTCTTCTTTTAAGACGGCCTCGTATCTAACGGCACATTCTGCCAGCTATAAGAGAGTCGTGAAATTAGAGCCTTTGAATTTCTTCCTAAATTCAATATCCAAACCGTTCAAGGCTAGCTTGGCATATTCTTCTTCAAGAAGGGCTATAGTACATTTTAACCTAGCCCTCTTGAACCAGTTAATGTGATCTTCCACTGATTCACGTAGGTTTTTTCTCATTCGAGCAAAGTCAAGCATGGAAGTTCCTAGCTCCATTCTTGGGAATTGAGCCTGGAATTGCTAGGCCATGGCATTCCAACAATAGATTGAATTCGATAATAGCCTAATGTAACACTAAAAAGCTATCCCAATTAAGGAACTGGGTTCTTTGCACTGGCAATTGAGTCTTGCCAAGTGCTCGAGGGCAGACAAAATCCCTTCTCTGGAGAAGAGGGTAAACTCGGGGATTTTGCATCCTTGAAGAAAAGGATAGTCCATGTCTATGTAGTTAGGGTAAGGTTTATTATACAAGGTCTATTGACCCTTCTGAGGCCTAGCTCACACACTACTTGATGAGGGCCGCCAATTGGTCCTGGAGGGGTAGGTTAGACCATGGTCATGTGCCTACCATTTCCCCCCAAGTGGGTGAGGATCTAAAAGGGGACCTGCAAGATACCCCTGAGCACCCATCATAATCAGGTGTGGGAATGGTTATTGTTAGGAACAGTGTCCTGAAATCTAGATTTAGTATGGATATATTGTTTTAATTAATAAATAAGATCGAAGTCCCGGTCATTTCCTAGTTAAATTTGTGTATGTGAGCATTTATACTGCATGTGGTTTTCTTTTGGAAACATCCATGAGATGGGTGTACTCCTGAGACTACAATTTACATGTTTGTTTTAAGTGGTTTATGAGACTAAGCCACAGATAGACTTGGAATAAATTGTATGGATTGTTGTTTGAAAGACTTGTAGTCGAAGACAAGTTTGGACCACTTGTATGTTAAGACTATAACGTGACACTTTAGATGACTTGTCTTGGTCACATGGATGGAGATCCAAAAGTGTTAGTGTGCTCAATAAGATTGACACACTGAGTTGGACCATGTGGTTTACTTATTTCTAGACTACTATCGGAGATGAGATATTCATATTGTACTATTTGAACGACGACTCTAAATCTTAAGGGTATTATGGACTTGTGCATGGAGCGTTAGTTACTTTGGTGTACTATAAGTGAGGTCTAAACGAATGACTGAAATCCCACGTACAATGGGTAGCGGCGTGAAGTGTGACAAGGATTAGGTATTCAATAGGGAATCTACAGTCCTTTATGAGATACAGATGTCCTCTTAGTTGATTCGCAAATATTTGAATAGTTCAGAATCTTTGGCCAAAGTATTCAAAGTGTTTGACATTTGGAATTTATACTTTGAATATATTCAGGTATAAATGAATTATTCAGTGAAGGGCGAGTCGTTAACTAATGGAGAAGCCGCGCGAAGGATAATGGTAGTAATTATATTTATCCTTTGTCATGGACATCTAGTGGAGGGGTTGTTGTCATCAGTAAAGTTTATTGGGGAGATATCGAATAAATAATTTAAGTCCAGAGGGTAGTGAGATTTATTTAGTGGAATTAAGTCTCATTAAATAGTAATTAAATTATTTCATGAGATGATTAATTTGACCCATTTGGAGCTAGATTTAAATTGTCCCTGAGTTCCCTACGCAAGCCTCTGTATTTATTGCCATCAGAAAAATATTAAAGAATTCATGAGATGAATTATTTATCTATGAGATGGGTAAATTTAATTTTGCCAAACATTATTCATGAGATGAATAAAATTAAAAATTATAAAATAAAATAATTTTAGGAAATTAAAATTCATAAGATGAATTTTTACATGTGGAAAACAAAGCAAAACAAAAACAAAAAAAAATCAAAATCGCCTTTAAACAGTGGCTATCCGTGTGCTTCAGATCTTACGAACCAGCCTGTGACACGTGTCGCGCACTGGGTCATACACTGAGCAATCAGCGTGCACGGGCACGGACCAATGAGATGCTGCCACATGTCACGCGTTTTGAATTGGGTGTGAAACGCGGCGTTTTGACCATTATTGACCAAAAACGATGCATTTTTTGTTTAAAACTGGCAAATCCCACATCATTAATTTTATAATTTTTCGCTCTGATACACTACTATAAATAGTGGTACCTATTCCAAGGGTTTTGCATTCAATCAAACATATTATTTTGGGTTTCTGGAAATTGTTTCGGAGATCTAATTGGAGAGAAAATTTTTGTTAAAATTTTTCTTTCCTTAATTTAATATTTTTCGAAGCCCACCCTCTAGGCAATTTGAGGTTATTGTGTAGAAGATCATGGAGTCTCGATTTTCTTGGTATTCTTTATTAATGGAGCAATTCCAAGTATGTTTTTCTTTCCTTATTGTTTTCGCTTTTCTATTTATTTATAGTATTCGTTGTTATGCCTATTTAAGTTTATGTGTTGTTATGAATGTATTAGGGTAAAAAACCTGTAGATCTGAATTAAAGAATTTAGATCTGTTGATTTAAATTATGAATTTTAGTCAGTAGATTTAAAATTAGAAATTTTAAATCGACCCTATGTTTAGAGTTATGAATTCTAAACATGTTCCGCTGTGTTAACTTTATAAAATTAGGGAGAATTTTTTAAAATCATCCCAACAACCGGTATTAGGGCAAAGGGTTTATAGAGATAAACCTATTCCTGGGAACTCTTGCACGTGACGTGTCGCGAAGCGTGACTCTCCGACAGGGGGCTTAGTTAGAGGGAAGAGTCTCCTACTCTAAATGCTTTAATAAGTGCCTATTATTGTAACCATAATTGAGAACTGTGAACCCAATAGTCGGCACCAGAGTTTATTTTTCCAACAAAATTCATGTTTTTTCCCAATAATTAGTATCAGAGCCAACCTCTGATTACATTCATAATATACATAAATAAAGATCAAAATAAATAGATCTGTGATTTAATAAAATAGAGATTTTATTAAGAAGGAAAAACTTGTTTGAATAAGCGATTTAAATTGTTTAAATCATTAAAAGAGTTAATAGTTAACTAGGTTGTTATAGTAATGATTTAAATTGTTTAAATCGTTAATGAATTAATCTTTAATTTGAAAAAACCCATAAATTTGTGATTATATTGTTCGTATAATGAGATTGTACATTCTCAGTCATGATTTACGAAATCGGATAAAATTGATCTAATAAGATTAGATTCAAATATTTTTAACAAATAGATAAAGTTGATCTAATGAGATTAGATTCAATTAATTTTAATGAAATTGGATAAAGTTGATCTAATAGGATTAGAATCAATTAATTTAATGAGAATATATTCAATTATTTTTTAAAACTAATTATTTTAATTTACAAAAAAGAAAAAAAACTAACAATGTCATTCGCTGACGTCAGCGTCTGATGTCACCTGCTGATGCTGATGTCAATGCTAACGTGGCGCTGACATCAGCGAGTATTTATACAAAAAAAAATTTTTTGGGACGTGTAAACGTCAGTACTAATTTACATAATTATAAATTAATTAATTTATTTTAGAATGAGATTCTAAATTTAGGTTATGTGATAATCTAAATTGTGAATTAGTGTATTTAAAAAAAAAGTTATTTGAAATTATTTTAGAATAAGATCATAAAATAGACAATAAGATAGTCTCGGCTTGTTTTATTTTTGGAATAAAATTCTAAAATAGACTATGAGATAGTATAAAGTTTGTTTATGTTTTACAATAAGATTTTAAAAATAGACTATGGGATAGTCTAAGCACAAAATCGCTATTGATTTTAAATAAAATTGATTTTAATTTAATTTTGGAGTTAGATTTTTTTAAAAAAATATATTATAAGATAATCTAGTTTTTGGTATCAATTTAAATAAAAGAATTTAAATTAAATTAATTTATATTAATTTATTTGGTTTTAGAATGAGATTCTAAAGCAAGATTATCAGATAATCGATATTGTAAAACGATACTGTTTTAAAGAATGAATTAATTGTTATTTTTAGAATAAGATTCTAAAGGGGATTATAAGATAATCTAGGATGTAAATAAAAGTTAATTAAAACCACTAGTTATAAAAATCAAGTGGGAGTGAGGTTTCAATTGTTGTAACCTCACGGTCTCCATTACCGGTCTAGCAGTACAGTAGATCGATAGACCTCTCTGTGGAGGATGTCGGTTTGCAAATTACAAGGTTAGACTTTTTTAGGATAAGCCAAAGTGCAAAGAAGCGATGCGACCACGCTGCCATGGAGTATTACGTGTATTTGTATGGCGGTTTAAGTAATGGTTTACACTTGACTAGCGTGATGCATTAGCCTCCCCGAGGAGCTCTGTTATGTCATGTTAGAGACTAAAGTAAAGTGGTGAGTTAATCTTGTTTAGTAAAAGTTACAAGAAAAATAAGTTAATTGAGAATAGTTCTCACCGGAGCTAGCTTCGTGCGACGCCGCTGCCGGGGAGTAAGGAGTGGTGTGTTTGGGTCATCATTGTATGCATGATAGTACAAGAATATATATCACTGCATTATACATAACTCACATAAGGTAGTCACATGATTGTTTACATTTACAGTGTTTTTGAAATGGCTACGACTGGTGCTCTTCATTCAATTCTGAAAGATAATGCCTTAACTGGACCGAATTACTTCACCTGAAAAATGAACCTGGACATAGTATTAATACACGAGGGTCATAAGTTTGTTCTCACTGAAGCTCGACCTACGGTGCCCGCTAATAATTCTACAGCTGCTATTCAAGAGCATTATGAACTCTGGAATAAGGCTAATGAGTTTGCTAGATGCTACATTTTGGCCTATGTGTCCAATGTACTCAAGCATTAGATTCTTGAGATGGAAACAATGGCTGAGATCATCAAAAATTTAAAGGAAATGTTTGGTGGTCAAGATAGGGTAGCTGGGCAAGAGCTGATGAGGAAGCTCTTGAACATAAGGATGTTAGAAGGGTCCCTAGTTATGGACCACATCATGAAAATGATGGCGTGCTTGTCTGAGTTGGAGATTCTAGGTGCTAAGATTAATAGTCAGTCTCAGTAGGACATCATCCTCGGCTCTCTGTCCGGCTCTTTCACTCAGTTCAGGCTAAACTATATAATGAATAATAAGGATTATTCATTACCTAAGCTGATGAAAGAGCTACAGGTAGTAGAGGGTGTTAACCAAGCCAAGAGGAGTGTCCACTTGACTCAGGTATCGAGGACTAGTGGGAGCAAGCAGAATAAGGGACCGACTGGAAACAAAGGCAAAGGCAAGGTTGCTAGTGTAGCGACTAATCCTAAGAAAATGTCAGCAAAAGGAAAGTGTTACTTTTGCAGAAAGATGGGCCACTGGAAGAGAAACTGCGTAAAGTACATGGCTACTCTTCCTGCAAAGACTGTTAAACCATCTGGTGAAGGTATGTTGATATCTCACTAATTTGAGTCTCGTGTAGCTGTGAGTCCACTAGATTCCTGGGGTATGGACTCAGGTTCAACTGACCAAGTCTGTAATATGTTACAGGGGCTCAGGCCAACCAGGAGGCTACATGATGAGAGCTGTACCTGACAGCTGAAGGCGGTACAAGAGTAGCAGTCTTAGTAGTAGGAAGCGATAGTTTAGATTTTAGTGTTAGAATTTTATTTTTGCTTCTTAAAAATTCCTATTAATTTACACCTATATTGGACAGGAATTTGATTTATGAGATTTGAAGAATAATTGTTATTCAGTTTGAATATGGTTGTGAACATTTACTACAAGAAATAAATTTTTTATTTACTAAGGAACATGTGTTTATGATTTATTAATGTTGTTCTCCTTATATACATGAGAAATGTGAAATACTTGGAGAAGAATTTTGCAAGTAAACTACAAAAGCAAAAACAAAATAGCATTAAAAGGAAAGTGACAAAATTCTTAACAGCTACACACAACTTAAGACATGGTGGATGCATTAGATGCACCTACTGATAGGAATGAGAATGTTCCAGGTACACAAGAGCTTAAATGTGGTGCAAGGATTGTCAGGACACCTGACAGGTTCATAGCGAGAGCCTTAGTGGTTGACCGTGGCATTCAATCTAATCCTTTTAGCCACAATGAAGCAATTAAGTCATATAGTTTTGAGCAATTGGTTAAACGAACCATGCATATACAATCGACATTAAGAGAAAGTAGTGACTTTCTTGGTATTATATGTCAATAATATACTACTCATTAGGAATGATGTGGGGGTGTCATTAGCTGTAAAGACTTGATTGTTATGATAGTTCAATATGAAAGACATAGGAGAAGCCTGCTCTACTCTTAAGATTAAGCTTATGCGAGGCCATAAGAGTAGGATGTTGGGTCCTTCTCTAGCCACTTATATTGACAAGACGTTGTCAAGGTATAGCATAGAGTCCCTCTCTCTTTTGAGTAGTGTTCTAAAACACCTAAAGAGGAGGAGCAATTGAGGAATATTCCATATGCTTTGGCAGTGGGAGCCTCAGGTATGCCATGTTGTGCACGAGACTTGATGTCTGCTATGCTATGGTATAGTAAGCAGGTGTTAGTCTAACCTGGGTCCAATGGACTAGGTGGCAGTGAAGTGTTTTCTTTAGGTCTTGAGAAGAACTAGAGATCCTATGCTGATCTTTCAAAGTGACGAGCCGGTTCCAGTTGGATACATTGTTTTAAGATTTCCTGTTAGATTAAAATGATAGATGTTCAATGTCTAAGCATGTCTTGACCTTTGGAGTGGAAGCCACTAGTAAGAGGAATGTCAAGCAGTAGTGTATTGCTGACTTCACAATAGAGTAATTGAGCCCACTAAAGGTTAGGCTCAGCAGACCTTCAGTTCAAACATAAAAGGGGTGAGTATGGACTTTGTCATAAATTGGATTTAGGACAAGTGGGAGATTGTTAGGAACAGTGTCCTGAAATCCAGATTTATTCTGGATATATTATTTTAATTAATAAATAAGATTGAAGTCCCAGTCGTTTCCTAGTTAAATTTGTGTATGTGAGCATTTATACTGCATATGGTTTTCTCTTTGAAACATCCATGAGATGGGTGCAGTCCTCATACTACAATTTGCATGTTTGTTCTAAGTGGTTTATGAGACTAAGCCACATATAGAATTGGAACAAATGGTATGGATTGTTGTTTGAAAGGCTCGTAGTCGAAGACAAGTTTGGACCACTTGTATGTTAAGACTATAACGTGACACTTTAGATGACTTATCTAAGTCATGTGGATGGAGATCCAAAAGTGTAAGGTTAGTGTGTTTAATAAGATTGACACACTAAGTTGGACCATGTGGTTTACTTATTTCTAGACTACTATCGGAGATGAGTGATTCATACTGTACTGTTTGAACGACAACTCTAAATCCTGAGGGTATTCTGGACTTGTGCATGGAGCGTTAGTTACTTTGGTGTACTATAAGTAAGGTCTAAACGAATCACTGAAATCCCACGTATACTGGGTAACGGCGTGAAGTGTGACAAGGATCAGGTATTCAATAGGGAATTTATAGTCTCTTATGAGATACAAATGTCCCCTTAGTTGATTAGCAAATATTTAAATAGTTCAGAATCTTTGGCCAAAGTATTTCAGGTGTTTGACATTTGAAATTTATACTATGAATATGTTAAAGTATAAATGAATTATTTAGTGAAGGGCGAGTCGGTAACTAATGGAGAAGCTGTGAGAAGGATAATGGTAGTAATTTTATTTATCCTTTGTCATGGACATCTAATAATGGGGTTGTTATCATCAATACAGTGTATTAGGGAGATATCGAATAAATAATTGAAGTCTAGAGTGCAGTGAGATGTATTTAGTAGAAATAAGTCTCATTAAATGGTAATTAAATTATTTCATGAGATGATTAATTTAACCCATTTGGAGCTAGATTTAAATTGTCCATGAGAACCCTGAGCAAGCCTATGTATTTATTGCCATTGAAAAAATATTAAAGAATTCATGAGATGAATTATTTATCCATGAGATGGGTAAAGTTAATTTTGCCAAACATTATTCATAAAATGAATAAAAATAAAAATTATTAAACAAAATAATTTTAGGAAATTAAAACTCATAAGATGAATTTTTACATGTGGGAAACAAAGCAAAAAAAAACAAAAAATAAATAAAAATAAAAATAGGGTTTAAAAAGTGGCGATCCGTGTGCTTCGGATCTGGCGCGATGGCTCGTACACTGGGCAATCCGCGTGCACGAGCGCAGACCAATGAGACACTGCCACATGTCACGCGATTTGAGCTGGGTGTGAAACGCTGTATTTTGACCATTATTAACCTAAAACGACACATTTTTTGTTTAAACTGGAAAATCCCACATCGTTAATTTTATAATCTTTCACTCGGATATATTACTATAAAAAGAGGTACCTGTACCAAGGGTTTGGCATTCAATCAAACAAATTATTTTTGGGTTTCTGAAAATTGTTCCGGAGACTTAATTGGAGAGAAAATTTTGTTATGATTCGAACTTGATCAGGATCAAGGAGGCTGTTGTTGCTGCATTAGCTGCGGCATTATTGCTGCATTGTGGTGCTATTAGCTTAAGTGAGATGATTAGTTTTAGTTAGGCTGCGGTAATTAGTGAATTTCTCGTGTCGACGTAAAAGGCTTGCAGTTAGTTTGATATTTTGTTGAATTAGATATTTTGTTTTAGGAGGTTGGTTAGCTTGTGCTAGGTTCAATGCCTTAGCTTGCTTATAAATAGTTTGTTGAAGTGTAATAAGAGGGCATTCAATCAAATACAAAAAATATCTTTTGATATTAAACTCTCTCTCTCACATCTAACTTTCTCTAATTCTCATCTAAATTCACTTCTCTTCTCATCTAAACTCTTATCTATCTTTATCTATCTTAGTTATGGATTGAGATTCTAATCTCAATCATAACAATTGGTATCAGAGCCTCGTTTGGCTTCCAATCGAGCTCTTATTCAAGAAAGATTCAAAATCAGATTGTTGTTGCGGTGCAAGAGACTTTAGACGCTTTGCATTTGATTAGTTGAATCAATTTCAACTAAATTGAGTTTGTATTGTGTCAAGCGTTTAGTGCTCGCTGCAATTAATCAATAAAAATAGGTTTTAGTGCTGAAGTTTAGTTCATTCCATCCGATCGAAGTGCAAGAACAACTAGATCACATTTAGCTCAAATTAGCAATTCAGGTACTGTTTTATTGATGATTTTGTTGGACATTTGGAAATTGTGCTATGAATTAGTTTGCGCTTCCATTAAGCTACTTGGTTAGATTGAATTTCAAGAAGGGAAGTCGAGTTATGGGTTGTGATTTTAGTGATCTAAACTTAGCATAGAAGGTGCTCGACTAGTTGTGTTTAGCTCAGTTTAACTGATCTAAGCTCAATCACTGCCATTGGATCAAGTTGATCAAGACCAATTCAGATTGTGAAGTTCAGTAGGAACTGGCAAGACGTAGGAAGCACTAATGGCCGGGGGTGTAACAACTCGATCTAGTGCAGAAGCTAGGAATTCAGGCACTCTTGTTGATCCTAACATCTCTGATGCTACTATAGTTGGTGCAAGTGCAGCAAAGGATGCACAGTTTGTTACTAATGAACAGCTGAATTCGAAGAAGGATGCAATGTTTGAACGATTTAAATAAGAGAACGATCAACAAAGGAATGAAATGTTTGATCAACTTAAGCAAAGGCAGTTGGAAAATGATCAGAAGAGGGAGGAATGAATGCTTCAATCGCTAAGGCAGGTTTAGCTGGAGAGTAATCAAACGGTTGAAGGAAGAATAACTCAGCAGTTGAAGCAGATTGAAGAAAGGGTTACAGGGTTGCAAGATCAAGTTAATAGGCAGTCAGGTGTTGGGATTTTGTTGCCTGCAAGTCAACAAAGGCAACCTCCTGATGTGATACAACATCAAGTACTAGATGCTGCAACTGAATCTCAAGAAAGACCTCAAGTAGTTAATGCGTCTGTTAGGCCTCAAGTTCATCTCCACTAGCCGATGTTAAACCTCAAAAGCAAACCTCAGAAGCTGATTTAACTGCCAAAACTCATGAACATCCACTTGAGCAGGTGCAAATTCGATCTACCAGTAGGGAACTTGGATAGAATGGCCACTCTCAGGAACACTCAGTGCAATTCAGATCGAACACTATGGATACAGGATAGTTTGATTGTCCACTTGATCCAATGCACACTAAACCTGCTTACGTGTTTAGGGAGCAATGTGTAAGGCCACCAGATCAGGTTCAACCACATTTATATGGACAAAGTCATCTAATGATAGGCCTACAAGAAGTGATGAAGCTACTTATGGTAGTAGAGGCAAAGGGTTTAGACAGCCTAGAATTCAAATTGAGAATTTTGATGGAAAGCAGCCACGATCTTGGCAAAGGAGATGTGAATGGTATTTTCATTTCTATCATATTCTTGAGGAGCAAAAGGTGGAACTGGCAGCTATGTACCTTCAAGGAGATCATGAAGTATGGCTCTAGAGTCTTTTGAAGAGCAATTCCATGCTTGCTTGGGTTGAATTTATGGTAGAGCATTGTGAACGCTATGGTGATGAAGATTCCGGTGACATAGTTGATAACTTCAACAAAGTGAATCAAGTATCAACCGTAAAGGAATATATGACAAGGTTTGAAAACCTTGGAGCAAGTATGATAACTGTCTATCCTCAAGCCCCTGAATCATTTTATGTCTCAAGCTTCATCGGTGGATTAAAGCCTAAAATCAAGAATCTTGTAAAGGAAATTGATCGTAGTTCCTTATCCAAAGCCTATTCAAAGGCTAAGCTCTTTGAAGCCACAGTTCTAGCATCTAATAAAGGGCCAAAGCACAGAGGAGAGAGTTCCCAACAACACCAAAAAAGGTCAGATGAATCCACAGTTCCTTGACTTGTTGAGAAGAAGCCTCAAAGGCTTTGTTTTAACTGTAAACAGCCGCATGAATTTGGCCATAAGTGCAATCCTAAATTCCTCATGACAGTTAAGGGAGTTAATGTTGGGAAGAAATCTGGAAGTGATGAATCAGAGGCTGATGTTGACAGTTCGAACCAGGAATTTCAAGAAGTTTTTATTGAGGATGAAGTTGAGATTTCCATGAAGGCATTAACAGGACAAGGAGCTCATAAATCACTCAGAATCAAAGGGAAAGCTGGCAAGATGTCATTGTTGTCCTAATTGATAATGGAAGTACTCATAGTTTTATTGATCCTAAAGTGGTGAAGAAAGTGGGACATGAGGTGATCACTCAGAATCAAAGGGAAAGCTGGCAAGATGTCATTGTTGTCCTAATTGATAGTGGAAGTACTCACAGTTTTATTGATCCTAAAGTGGTGAAGAAAGTGGGACATGAGGTGATCAAGACTCATCCCTTGGTAGTGACCACGGCTGATGGAAACTCTATCCTTACTTAGAACAAATGCTGAGCTTTTTAGTGGTATATGCAAGATTATCAGTTCACATACAATTTCAGAATCCTTCCTTTGGGTGGATGTGATATGGTGCTTGGAGTGGATTGGATGCGCTCTTTCAACCCGATGTCCTTTGATTATGCTCAACAAACCGTGTCTTTTGAAACACAAGGATCTAGAGTTACATTGCGAGCATGGCAGAACACTAGCTAACATTCTTGGGCACAAGAATGTTCTCAAGAGGAAGAGAATGTTATGATCCGGGCTTGATAAGGATCAAGGGGGCTTTTGTTGCTGCATTAGCTGCGGCACTGTTGCTACATTGTGGTGTTGTTAGCTTAAGTAAGATGCCTAGTTTTAGTTAGGCCGCGGTAATAAGTGAATTTCTCATGTTGGCGTAAAACGCTTGTAGTTAGTTTGATATTTTGTTGAATTAGATATTTTGTTCTAGGAGGTCGGTTAGCTTGTGCTAGATTCAATGTCTTAGCATGCTTATAAATAGTTTGTTGAAGTGTAATAAGAGGGCATTCAATCAAATACAAAGAATATTTTTTGATATTAAACTCTCTCTCTCACATCTAACTTTCTCTAATTCTCATCTAAATTCACTTCTCTTCTCTTCTCATCTAAACTCTCATCTATCTTCATCTATCTTAGTTATGGATTGAGATTCTAATCTTAATCATAACAAATTTCCATTGAAAATTTTCTTTTCTCGGTTTAATATTTTTCGGAGCCCACCCTCCGAGTAGTTTGAGGTCATTGCGTAAAGGATCGCGGGGTCTCGATTTTCTTGGTATTTTTTTATTATTGGAACAATTTCAGGTATGTTCTTCTTTCCTTATTCTTTTCACTTTTCTATTTATTTATAGTATTCGTTGTTACACCTATTTAAGTTTATGTATTGTTATGAATGTATTAAAGTAAAAAAGGCCTGAAAATCTAAATTAAAGAATTTAGAACTGTTGATTTAAATTATAAAATTAAGTCAGTAGATTTAAAATTAGGAACTTTAAATCGACCCTCGGTTTAGAGTTATGAATTCTAAACCTGTTCCGTTGCATTAACTTTATAAAACTAGGGAGAATGTTTGAAATTCGTCCCAACAACCAGTATTAGGACAAAGGATTTATAGAGATAAACCTATTCTCGGGAACTCTCGCACGTGAGTGTCACGATGCGTGACTCTCCGATCGGGGGCTTAGTTAGAGAGAAGAGTCTCCACTCTAAGTGCTCTAATAAGTGCCTATTGTTGTGACCATAGTTGAGAATTGTGAGCCCAATAGTAGGCATCAGAGCTTATTTTTCCAACAAAATTCATGTTTTTTCCCAACAGTTATTGCCCTCAAACCCGGGGTAACCCCCTGATTAATTCGGCCATGTGCTTGCTCGACGGCAAAGGATGTCTCAGCAAGACCTGGGTTATACAGCGTTGCTAGGGAGCACACCAATATTAGCAGGCTGTTGGTTCATCCTTGGTTGATTAGTCCCCAAGTTGTGATATTGAGGAAGTGGGTAGATAACTTGCCCCCGCCCCCCAACTGTGGTAAGTATGAAGAGGTCTAAGGAGGAGAGGTTGGCTCCCAGAAGTGGGTGTCTGTCCTTGCATTCCTACTTCAGGGCCTAGAGTGGGCCGCGTGGCAACCTCTACCAACCTAAGGAGGGTATGAATAGTTTTGGCCCCTGTCTCAAGGACAGGTAACACTAGCACATTGGCGTTGAGATCTCTCGAGGCCAGAGAAAAACTTTGGCTATCAATAATTGGGTTTTTCATTATCACGGGGACAATACAGTCCACTTGAGTCACTAGTAATCATAAGCTCGAAGAAGCCTCGCAAGGATTTCCAATTGGTGCTGACGGAAGAGTTGTAGACCTAAGTTGCCTGATATCCTCTCTAACAGCTTAAACCAAGCCATTGTGAGCCTCAGCCTACCTAACCAAGATAGGTTCGACTTCAACTACTATTTATCTTAGCACATCCTAAGCAATAAGGGTAGTAGTAGAAAACAAGGTTGAGTTCATTTCAACTAAGACCCTATAAGTCTCTTTGTGTAGCCTGTCATTAAGTGAGGTTCCAATATTATTTATCATGGCTCTCATGGGGGTGAAGTTTTCATGTTGGCCAGCTAGATTGCACTTTGTTTCAGGATGTAGTCTCTCAAAGGCTTCTCTCATTGTTTGTGGGACTCTTTGGTCCACGATTTCTAAACGGTATTTAAGCATAGCCATGAAACCCTTACAAGAATGGCCATCCAGTCCAATACGTTCATCTTCCAGGATGTCATCATCGCCACTGCTGTCACTGCCATGGCCATAACTCAGTTCATCCCTTCTTGATATAGGGCTTTGTTCAAGAGGACATTCAAGTGGGGATCCAATTAGGGCTAAGCCCTCTGGCTCCTTGATGTGTTTTTCTACGTCTATCAAAATTTAATATAAAACCCTATCTATTAAACACACCTAAATTGAAGTGTAGGGCGAGAGGGTGTCGAACCACAGGGACTAAGAGTGCGTGATTTTATTCTATGACTTAAATTGATTTGAATAAAATTGAGAGGTTTTTGTGTTAATTAATCTAGAAAATGACAATTAAACTAAAGTAATCTACTACTAATCGGGAACGTGTATTAAATTGGAACCCAGGGTTTCGAATCCATCGTTAGCCAATTACTTTTGTGTTAACTTTTAACTTGGGATTATTAATTGTCACACGGGTAGTGGTTTGGGCTACAAGCTTCAACCTACTAAGATAATGTTGTTAGTATCGCTTATTGACCCTATCTAACTAAAGCATAAGGAAAATAGGCTCTACCTAACGTATTGTTACTTATCACGTATTGACCCCATCTAACTAAAACATAGGAAAGATAGGCTTTAATTAACAATTCGGTTAATACTATTACTTGATTAATTAATCCTAAGGCTACAAGCACAAAGAATTAATTTATAAATATCAATATCAATAATTAAATGTTACAAACTCAATAATCATCTCAATTGAATAAACAATAAAAATATAATACTTCAAAGTATTTATCTCATCCAAGCAATTCATGTAAACAATTAAATTAACCCGAATTAAAAGTAAACAAAAGTAAAGGCTAAGATTTCATCTAGCCCCAGAGAGCAAGTTAGCTCTCCATCAAGGATGATCCGGTGAAGGAAGAGGTGAATGAACTCATGTCGGTCTTCACGCTAATTTCGCTCTCGTTCCAATTTAACGAAAAAAATAAAAAATATATATATATGAGAGAGAGAGAGAGAACAGGGGAAGAGGGAGAGAGAAAATGGTGAACAACCCCCAGCACCCCAAAATCCCCCCTCCATTAAAAACGATGCCCGGTTGCTCTCACCGAAACCCTAAATCGGTGCTGGGCCTAGTGATTGTCGGTGATGGAAGTAGGCCGTGTGTGGGCTGGGCCGGAAGTTGTTGTCATGGGCTGCTGGCGGTTGACGTGAACCTGAGTTGACGAGATGGTGTGGGTTGGTTGGGCCTACTGGTGGCGGGCTGGTGGTTGGGCAGTGTGTGGGCTAGGCCGGAAGTTGATGAATAGTGTCAGTGTGGGTTGAAGATGATGAATAGTGTAGGTGTGGGTTGGGGTTATACGTTCTTGTCCCGAATCTCGTTTGCCTTGATTTAATTGTTTCCGCATAGAATTTGTCTTATTTGCACCAACATTTGACAATTTTCGGAACTTTAATCTTCGAACCTATAAAACATAAAAATTGTCAAAATGAGTATAAAACTATAATTAATCAGGTGCAAAATAATTAAAATAACAATTAAAAAATGCGTAAATCTAAGACGCATCAACACCCCCACACCTAACCTTTGCTAGTCCTCGAGCAAAGTATATGATTTAACATATAGACTAAAGTAACCAACTACCCTAACCATCCCAACCTTTACCAAGTTTTTCGAGATTAACACCTATATTACAATTCAAGACAAGATTAAATCATCTAGAGCATTCTCCAATTCCATGAATTTAGATGATTAAAATTCAAAACTCATCATAGAATTTTATTAACCTTGTATCAACTAATGGGAATTACTCAAGCAATTTAAGCGCACAAGTGAAAGTGATTAGGATTTCATGCCACAGAATCTCCTCAAATTCTCGCTCCCAACCAAATATATAAAGGTTTTGTGCACCCGCACCATTGAATCACCTAAACACATGCCTATACATAGAGAAAGTTTAAGTGGCATATGAGTGACCACTTTACAACATTATGACCTTGAGATAGCACAAAAGAAACTTCATTGTCATGAATGTACACTAGTTTTCACTTTTTTCTTTTTTTTTTTTTTGCCTTTTTCTTTTGGAGGAAACCTTTTTTTTCTTTTTTCTTTTTTTTTCTTTTCATTTTTTTTTCTTTTTGTCTTCTCTTTCTTTTCTGTCCATTTTTGGACTCTTTTTTTTTTTTAATTAATATGTACTTCATCATTACAATTGACATTGACCAACCAGTACTTTACATAACATCAAGGGGCAAGGATTATGATAAGCCAATAGGGCAGGCTTGCAAAACTCAAGATATATAAGGTTGTTTGCTCAAATTCTTTAGATTTTCTGCAGCATGAAAGTCCTGTGCTCAGTGAATATGTGAGCGGCATGTGTAGAACCCATTAATATCAACAATAATTAACAACACTCATTAATAAGTATGAAGTAGAATCATTTAATTTCATGGAATCAAGAGAACGAAATAAGCAACTAATCCCACTGTCATCATAACATACGGGTCGATCAAGGAAAACTTGGCTAAATGGTTATAATGCACGCTCAAAATGCACAAAAGATGTTCAAAACTTTAAAAATTCGACCAAAAATGGGCACATGCAACTGAGCCTTACCCCCACACCTAAATCATGCATTGTCTTCAATGCAACAACATCAATCATTAAAGCACAAGAGATAGGTGAGATGGAGCAATACAACCTGACGAGACGGCATGGATATATATGTAGGGATCCTTCAACACGAGACAAGAACCTGAAAAGAGATAAAACAAGTCTCCAAGAAACTAATTAGATTAAAAACTAAACTAAAACAAGAATTAACAAAACCTAGGCTGCCGCCTAGGAGCGCTAAGTTTTACGCCTTCAGCCTGGCGCAATGGATCCAACGAAGATCAAGTAATAGAGTCAACCAAAGAAGCAACTTCACTGGCTCACCTAAAACAAGATCTACAGCACAATCAGTAGTGTCACACGTGATTTCAGGAGGGAGAGAGTAGTCGGGTGGATGCCTGACGGGAGCAGCAAAAAGTGTAGATAGAAGCTTATGAACAGCTTCCAACCAAGACTCATCGAGCTCAACTGATATGTCTTTAGATAGCACACTAGTCAATGGTCTAGTCAACTTCCCACGGTCTTGAAGGAATCCCTCATAGAAACTCGCATAACCGAGAAAGTCTCTAACTTGCTTCAAATTTGAGGGAGGGGGCGAGTTCACATTCAAATCTATCGTAGCTCTATCAACCTCAATACCCTCCTTAGACAACCTATGGCCTAGTACAATTTCCTCTTGAACCATAACATTGTGATTCTTCTCCCAATCCAAGACTTCTTTCATGTCCGGGTTCAACTTTCGTTGCATCTCTTTAGAAGGTTTTGCATTTTCATTAAGAGGGTCATTAACTAGGGTTCAACCAAATCATCAGAAATATCTACACAAAAACACTCTGAATCATCCTCACTAGGGGGTGACGTTGAAGCCTTAAAAATATTTAACCTGCTAGTCATGTTTGCAATGCTAACATCCATTACCCCAGATCTACAATTAATCGTGGCATTGACCGTCGCTAAGAAAGGCCGACCTACAATGACAGGGATATAGTTTTTTGGATGACTAGAAGGTTCCATGTCAAGTACAAGAAAATCAGCTGGAAACATTTCTTTGTCTACCTTCACTAGAACATTAATCAGCTCACCATGGGGGATCCTAGTTGATCTATCTGCTAATTGCAAGGTCACCGCGGTTGGTTGCAACTCTCCCAAGCCTAACTTCTCATAAACTGAGTAAGGAATAATGTTGACACTCGCTCCTAAGTCCAGTAAAGCTTTATCAATCGGGTAGTCTCCAACAGAACAAGAGATGGTGGGGACACTGGGGTCTTTGTACTTAATTGGAGTGTCGCACTTCAGAATAGAGCTCACTTGCTCGGATAAAAACACTTTTTTAAGTAGATGTGCTCTAGATTGCCTCTTTTGGTTCAGTAGATCCTTAAGGAACTTCGCATAGGCCGGGATCTGTTTAATCGCATCAAGAAGGGGAATGTTTATCTTTACTTGCCTAAACATCTCCAAAATGTCTTCCCACTTCTTGTCCTTCCCATTTGAATGTGGCGCAATTAAAGCTTGGGGGAAGGGCACTCTCGGTACATATGAGGAAGGAAGATCAGATGTCCTAAGAATGGGAGAAGGGCGCGTGACCTCATCAATTTCCTTCTCCCTTTCCTTGCTCTTCTCTTCTCCCTCACCACTTATGGGTACTTCATTTTCAGCATTCATCCCATTGTCAACCTCCTTCCCATTTCTCAACAATATAATGGATTTTGCTTGTTCTTGCTGGGAAGGATAGTTGTCTTGTCTTACATAGTTCCTAGGGTTCTCTACAGCCTGGCTTGGGAGTCTTCTCTCATCTCTCCTGCTCAGAGTGTTAGCTAGTTGACCTATTTGGGTTTCTAGCTTTGCAATCGATTGTGTATGGGAGTGGAGGAGTTGGGAATTAGCTTCCAAACCTTTCAGCGCACTTAAAACCTTTTCTTCAAAATTCGAATTAGAGCTCAAATTAGGAGGTTAAGAGTAGTTGGAAGCATACCCTTGCGGTTGAAAACCGACGGGTCGTGTCATACCAGGTTGTTGAGGTCGTGAGTTCTTTGTTGTGGCATAAACTATCCTTCTCCTCCTTGCCTCCAGGAGAAGTTAGGATGGTTTCTCCGGCCCGGATTGTACGTGTTAGAGTATGGGTCGTTTTGTGAGAATCCTTGGGCTACATTGACTTATTCCTCCGACCACTCCACATAAGGTGAAGCAGAGGGGCAGTCATGTGTAGAATGAGAGACACTAGAACATGAAGAGCAAGCACTATGCACATTTCAAACATGAGGCACATTAGGTGCAGTAGAGGGGGCCAGTGTCATCTTAAATAGGGAAGTTAACTGCTCTATGGAAGAGGCAAGAGAGTCTACTTTCTTATCTAAGATGGAAGTGTGAGCAATCTCATTACTCCTCTATTTAACCTAGTAGCATTAAGACGTGCCTGTGTAGCAGATTGTTGTGAATTCTCATTCAAAAGTTCAAACAGTTCCCACGCCTCGTCCTCATTCTTTCTAAGGAACTGACCACCACACGAGTCATCAACAGTTTGTTGACCCTTCTCGTTTAACCTAAAATAAAAGTTTTGGACTAGTTGCCATTTAGGGATAGCATGATGCGGACAAGCTCGTAAAAGTTCCCTAAACCTATCCCAACTCTCGTGAAACTCTTCAATAGGAAGTTGGGCAAGGGTGTTAATGGCTCTCCTAGCGGTGTTAGTCTTGCTAATGGGATAGAATTTCTTAAGAAATTCTTGTTGCATTTGAGTCCAGGTACTAATCGCCCCACTAGGTAAGGTGCCTAACCAATATTTAGCCTTTTCCTTTAAAGAGTAAGGGAAGAGGCAAAGCAAGACGGCGTCATCACTGACGTTAGGAATCCTAAAGGTTGAGCAAACCTCCATGAAACTGTCCAAGTGTGTATACGAGTTCTCATTACCTAAGCCGTGGAATGAAGGAAGCATTTGTATAGTATGTGGCTTAAGCTCGAGCTGATAGGCTACGGGTGGCAACCTAATGCAGGAGGGTGAAGCGTATGTGGTGGGAGTAAAGTAGTCCATAAGTGTACGTGGTTGTTGTTCGTCAGTCATTACGGTTTGTGCTCGGTGTTGGGCTCTAAGGTCTCTTAAAGTTCTTTCAATTTCAAGGTCGAATCTAGTAAGATCCAGAGACAAAGAACGACAACCGTGCATGAACAATTAACCACACAAAGTAAGTAAATTAAAAATTAAATAAGCAAAATAAAAAAAAAACAGACAAAATAAGTACTAAAAAAAAAGACAAATAACAAGATACCCTAAAATCTACTTATACACGAAAATCACAAGAAAAATAATGCTGATAAAAAGAAAATAATTTTTTTTTTTTAGAAAAGAGACAATAACAATTAAAGAAAATTAAAAATTAAAAATCCTAAATTAAGAATCAAATTAAGATTTTAAATCCTAGGTTGAAAAATAAAATAAAATAATTTAAAATTAAAGAAGGAATAGAAAGTCAAAAATCAAAGAAAATCACAAAAATAAAATCACGAACGTTGCCTAGTCCCCGGCAACGGCGCCAAGATCTTGATGTGTTTTTCTACGTCCATCAAAATTTAATATAAAATCCTATCTATTAAACACACCTAAATTGAAGTGTAGGGCGAGAGGGTGTCGAACCACAGGGACTAAGAGTGCGTGAATTTACTCTATGACTTAAATTAATTTTTAAAAAATTGAGAGATTTTTGTATTAATTGACCTAAGAAAACAACAATTAAACTAAAGTAATCTACTTCTAATTGAAAAAGTGTATAAAATTGGAACCTAGGGTTTCGAATCCATCGTTAGCCAATTACTTTTGCGTTAACTTTTAACTTGGGATTATTAATTGTCACACGGGTAGTGGTTTAGGCTACAATATATTTTTCTACGTCTATCAAAATTTAATATAAAACCCTATCTATTAAACACACCTAAATTGAAGTGTAGAGCGAAAGGGTGTCAAACCACAGGGACTAAGAGTGCCTGAATTTATTCTATGACTTAAAATGATTTGAATAAAATTGAGAAGTTTTTGTATTAATTAACCTAAGGAAACAACAATTAAACTAAGGCAATTTACTTCTAATCAAAAAAGTGTATTAAATTGGAACCTAGGGTTTCGAATCCATCGTTAGCCAATTACTTTTGCGTTAACTTTTAACTTGGGATTATTAATTGTTACACCGGTAGAGGTTTAGGCTACAAGCTTCAACCTACTAAGATAATGTTATTAGTATTGCGTATTGACACTATCTAACTAAAGCATTAGGAAAATAGGCTCTACCTAACGTATTGTTAATTATCATGTATTGACCCTATCTAACTAAAGCATAGGGAAGATAGGCTTTAATTAACAATTCGGTTAATACTATTGCTTGATTAATTAATCCTAAGGCTACAAGCACAAGGAATTAATTTATAAATATCAATATCAACAATTAAAGGTTACAAACTCAATAATCATATCAATTGAATAAACAATAAAAATATAATACTTCAAAGTATTTATCTCAACCAAGCAATTCATGTAAACAATTAAATTAACCCGAATTAAAAGTAAACAAAAGTAAAGGCTAAGATTTCATCTAACCCCAGAGAGCAAGTTAGCTCTCCATCAAGGATGATCCGGTGAAGGAGGAGGTGAACGAACTCATGTCGGTCTTCACGCTAATTTTTCTCTCGTTCCCATTTGACGAAAAAAGAAAGAAAAATAAAAATAAAAAAGAATCTGAAAGAGAGAGAGAGAAAGTTGAGGGAAAGAGAAAGAAGTGCAACGACGGTCCGTGAACCCAACATCCCCAAAAACCAGCCGCCACCTCCAGAGACTTCTCTCCCCTTTTAAATCGAAGCTTAACAAAACCCTAAGTCGGTGCCGGTGGTTGACAAGCCTGAATGTCAAATCGGGCCGGAGGTGATGATGTCGGTGTTGGGCTGGTGGTCGATGGCCTGGAGGTGAGTCGATGCTGCGTGTTGGGCCTGTGGTCGATGGGTTGAGCTAGGGTCTGCGGCTGGTGTTGCTTTAGGTCGAGCTGGTGAACAGGCCGGAGTCTGAGCCGGAGCTGGATCGGAGTCTGGGTAGGAGGTTGGGCTAGGCTGAATCGGTTACTGTAGCTGTTGGGAAAAGCATATGAATTTTGTTAAAAAATGAACTCTGATGCCAACTATTGGGTTCACAGTTCTCAACTTTGGTTACAACAATAGGCACCTATTAGAGCACTTAGAGTAGGAGACTCTTCTCTCTACTTAAGTCCCCGATCGGAGAGTCACGCTTCATGACATCTCACGTGCGAGAGTTCCCGGGAATAGGTTTATCTCTATAAACCCTTTTCCCTAATACCGGTTGTTGGGATAAATTTCAAAATTCTCCCTAAAGATTACGCAATGGAACAGGTTTAGAATTCATAACCCTAAACCTAGGGTTGATTTAAAATTCCTAATTTTAAATCTTCTGACTTAAATTCATAATTTAAATCAACAGATCTAAATTCTTAATTTAGATCTACATGCCTTTTACTCTAATACATTCATAACAATACATTAACTTAAATAAGTATAATAACAACTACTGTAAATAAATAGAAAAGCGAAAACTAAAAGAAGAAGGAAAGAAAAACATACCTGGATTTGCTCCAATAAAAGAAAAACCAAAAAACAATGATATTCTTCAAAACCAAGACCCCGAGACCTTCTAAACAATGACCTCGAACTGCTCGGAGGGTGGGCTCCGAAAAATATTAAATTGTGCCTCCGAAACAATTTCAGAAACCCTAAAGAAATATTTTTGACTCTAATGCCAAACCTCGGAATAAGTCCCTCTATTTATAGAAATATACCGGAGCGAAAAAATCTAATTATAATCGAAAAAGGATTCGCCAATTAACATCAAAACGCAGCGTTTTATTTAAAACAGGTCCAAAACGCCGCGTTTATTAACAGTGCAACTGCCTCTAAGGGCCTGTCATTGCGTGCCACGTGTCACCACGCGATTCGTCCCCACGTGGGCACGCGGATGGCCCCGGTGGGCGTTCGTTGGATCCGGTTCACACGGATCGCTACTGTGCAGGTTTTAAACGCGATTTTTTCTTTGCTTTTGCTTTGTTTTCCACAGGTAAAAATTCATCCTATGAATTTTAATTTTTAAAATTATCTTATTTTATAATTTTTAATATTTATTCATCTCATGAATAATATTCGGCAAAATTAATTTACCCATCTTATGGATAAATAATTCATCTCATCAATTCTTTAATATTTTTCTAATGATAATAAATACAGAGGCTTGCGTAGGGACCTCGGGGATAAACGGGTTAAATTAAATCATCTCATGATATGATTTTTTATTGCCATTTAATGAGACTTAATTCCACTAAATAAATCTCACTACACTCCAGACTTAAATTATTTATTTGATATCTCTCTAATATACTGTATTGATGACAACAACCCCTCCACTAGATGTCCATGACAAAGGATAAATATAACAACTACCATTATCCTTCTCACAGCTTCTCCATTAGTTACCGACTCGCCCTTCACTGAATAATTCATTTATACTTGAACATATTCAGAGTATAAATTCCAAATGTCAAACACTTGGAATACTTTAGCCAAAGTTCCCGAACCATTCAAATATTTGCGAATCAACTAAGGGGACACCTGTATCTCATAAGAGACTGTAGATTCCCTATTGGATACCTGATCCTTGTCACACTTCACACCGCTACCCAGTATACGTGGGATTTCAGTCATTCGTTTTAGACCTTACTTATAGTACACCAAAGTAACTAACGCTCCATGCACAAGTCCAGAATACCCTCAGGATTTAGAGTCGTCGTTTAAAGAGTACAACGTGAATCACTTATCTCCGATAGTAGTCTAGAAATAAGTAACCCACATGGTCCAACTCAGTGTGTCAAACACACTAACTTAACACTTCTGGATCTCCATCCACATGACCAAGACAAGCCATCTAAAGTGTCTCGTTATAGTCTTAACATACAAGTGGTCCAGACTTATCTTCGACTACGAGTCTTGCAAACAACAATCCATATCATTTGTTCCAAGTCTATCTGTGGCTTAGTCTCATAAACCACTTTGAACAAACATGTAAATTGTAGTCTGAGGACTACACCCATCTCATGGATGCCTCCCGAAAGAAAATCACATGCAGTATAAATACTCACATACACGAATTTAACTAGGAAACGACTGGGACTTTAGTTTTATTTATTAATTAAAATAATATATCCAGAATAAATCTGAATTTCAGGACACTGTTCCTAACAATCTCCCACTTGTCCTAAATCCAATTTATGACAAAGTCCATACTCACCCCTTTTAAGTTTGAACCAAAAATCTACTAAGCCTAACTCTTAGTGAGCACAATTACTCTATTGTGAAGTCAACAATACAACACTGCTTGACAATCCCTCACTAATGGCTCCCACTCCAAGGGTAAAGACATACTTAAACGTCGAACGTCTATCATATTAATGTGACTGGATATATTAAATCAGTATAACCAACTGGAACCAGCTCATCACCTTGAAAGATCATCATAGGAAATCTAGTTCTTCTCAAGAACTAGCGAAAGCACTTCACTGCCACCTAGTCCATTGGACCCAAATTAGACTAACACCTACATACTATTCCATAGCATGGCAGACATCAAGTCTCGTGCACAACATGGCATACTTGAGGCTCCCACTGCCAAAGCATATCGAATATTCCTCAATTGCTCCTCCTATTGAGGTGTCCTAGAACACTACTCAAAAGAGATAGGGACTCCATGCTATACCTTGACAACATCTTGTCAATATAAGTGGCTTAAGAAAGACCCAACATCCTACTCTTACGACCTCGCAGAAGCTTAATCCTAAGAGTAGAGCTGGCTTCTCCTATGTCTTTCATATTGAGCTATCAAGACGACCAAGTCTTTACAGCTAATGACACCCCTGCATCATTCTCAATGAGTAGTATATCGTTGACATACAATACCAAGAAAGTCACTACTTCCTCTTAATGTCGGTTGTACACGCATGGTTCGATTAACAATTGCCCAAAAAATATAAGACTTAACTGCTTAATGGTGGCTCAAAGGATTAGATTCAATGCCACGATCAACCACTTAGGCACCCGCTATGAACCTGTCAGGTGTCCTGACAATCCTCCCACCACACTTAAGCTCTCGTGTACCTGGAACATTCTCATTCCTATCAGTAGGTGCATCTAATGTATCCACTGTGTCTTAAGTTGTGTCTAGCTGTTCAGAATTATTGTCATTTTCCTTTAATACTATTTTTGTTTTTGTTTTTATAGCTTACTTGCAAAATCTTTCTCTAAGTATTTTGCATTGTATTTACAAAAGACCTTTTAAATCAAAACCGTAGAAAAAACCGTCCTTGTTCCTATTATTTGTAACACCATTTTGCTGTGGTGTAACCGGAGCAGAAAGCTAAGATCTCATCTCATTTTGCAGTTTGGAAATCCAAAAACTCACCCGAAAAATATTCACCACCTCGATCTAATCGAAGTGATTTAACTTGTTTACCTAATTGCTTTTCAACTTCAGCTTTGTACTCTTTGAACTTTTCAAACGAGTCTGACTAATGTTTAATTAGGTAAATATATACATGCCTTGAGTAATCATCACTAAATGTGAATAAGTACTCATACCCACCTCTTGCCTGAACATGTATTGGTCCACATACATCTATGTGAACCAGCTCAAGCAAGCCACCAACCCTATTGCCTTTACTCTTAGAGACAAAATTGGTCACCTTTCAATCTATGCAGAATTTGCAAACTGGTAATGACCTTAAGTCCAAAACCTCTATCAGTCCATCTTTCACCAGTCTTTGGATCCTGTTCGAATCAGTGTGAACTAAACGTTGGTGCCTTGTGTGGGCAATATTCCTTTCAAGGTGTTTTTTCTTTTTTAGAAGATTGAACAAGTGAACTTACGTTAAATTCATTTAAACAATTACCATAGTTTTGATAAGGAAATAATATGAATAAACAATTCATTCATGTACATTTGCAAATAAATAATTTATTTCTCATATTAAAATCTCCATTATCAAAATTAATTGAATAACAATCATTCATAAAACAAGACATAGAAATCAAATTCCTGTGCAAAGAAGGTTTAAATAACCAATCCTTTAAAACAAACCTCTATCACTAAGGTCTATGCTAACATCTCCTACTATTAAGACTACTATTATTGTACTGTGCCTGACCATCAGGTACAACACCCATCGTGTAGCCTTGAGCCTAACCTGAGCTTCTGTAACATATTACAGATATGGTCAGTTGAACCTGAGTTCACCCACCAGGAAACGGGTGGATTCTCAACTACGCATGACTCAACTGAGTGAGATATCAACATACCTTCACCAAATGGCTCAGAAATCTTTGTAAGAAGAGTAGCTATGTACTTAGTGTAGCTTCTTTTCTAGTGGTCTAGTTTTCTTGCAAAAGAAACACTTTTCTTTTGCTGACTTCCTTATGGACTTGGTTGCTACAATAACAACCTTGCCCTTTCCTTTCTTCCTAGTAGGTCCCTTGTGAGTAATAACTAAGTCTAACTTATTTTTTAAGGCAATGTAATTTGGTTCAATGAGTACATTATGTATTTAAAAACAAGCAAAGTTCGCCAGCTCTATCCATATAAAATATTGTAAATGCAAACATATGTGTAATAGTCTAACAAGAGTCATGTATAATGCAGTGATATATATATATTCTAACAATTTAGCATACACAATAAGTCAGATATCCACCAAACTGTACTATCATGCATACAATGATGACCCAAACACACCACTCCTTACTCCCCGGCAGCGGGGTCGCACGAAGCTAGTTCAGGTGAGAACTATTCTCAATTAACCTATTTTTCTTGTAACTCTTACTAAACATGGTTAACTCACCACTTGACTTTAGTCTCTAGCATGACACAACAGAGCTCCTCGGGGAGGCTAATGCATCACGCTAGTCAAGTGTAAACCATTACCTAAACCTCCATACAAATACACGAAATACTCCACGGCACGTGGTCGCATCGCTTCTTTGCACTTTGATTTATCCTCAAGAAGTCTAACCCTGTAATCAGCAAATCGACATCCTCCGCAGGGAGGTCTATCAATCTACTATACTGCTAGACCAGTAATGGAGACCGTGAGGTTACAACAATTGAAAACTCGCTCCCACTTAATTTTTATAACCAGTGGTTTTTAATTAGCTTTCATTTACAACCTAGATTATCTCATAATCCCCTTTAGAATCTCATTTTAAAATCAACCAAAATTAATTAATTAATTAATTCAAAAATACTATCATTTTCAAGCATAGATTATCTTATAATCTCGCATTAGAAATCTCATTCTAAAACCAATCAATAAAATTAATTAATTAATTTTAATTAAAATAATACCAATATTTAATTTAGATTATCATTTAATCTACTTTTAAAATTCTGATTTCAAAATTAAATTAAAATAATTTTATTTAAAATCAATAGCAATTTTGTGCTTAGACTACCCCATAGTCTGTTTTTCATAATCTTATTCTAAAATCAAACAAGCTTAGACTATCTAATAGTCTAGTTTATAATCTTATTCTAAAATTTAATTAACAAAATTTAACTTTTATTTTAAAAATAAAGTTAACTTAGACTATCTCATAGTCTATTTCAGAATCTTATTCTAAAATAACTTCAAATAACTTTTATTTAAAATTACACTGACTTACAACTTAAATTATCTCATAATTTAATTTAGAATCTCATTTTAAAAGAAAATTAATTAATAAAATAATTAATTAATAATTGTTATGCAAATCAGTAAATAAATTTTTTTTTTAATATACCTAACGCTGACGTCAGTATGGCGTCAGTGGTAATGTCAGCGTCAGTTTGACACTGACAACCGCATCTGTAATTTTTTTTAAATTTTAAAATTAAAATATTTAATTTTAAAATAAATTGAATTTAATCTCTTTAAATCAATTTTGTCCGATTTCGTAAATCATGACTGAGAACGTACAATCTCATTATACGAACAACACAATCACAAATTTATGGGTTGTTCTAAATTAACGATTAATTCATTGACGATTCAAACAATTTAAATCGTTACTGTAAACAACCTGGTTAACTATTAATTCTTTTAACCGATTTAAATAATTTAAATTGATACTTTAAAATACTTTAATTAACAATTAATTACTTTAATGATTCAAACAATTTAAATCACAAATATAAACAATCATCTGAATTTAATTATTGATTTAAACAATTTAAATCGAATCGTCAAATTAAACTAACTTTCCTTCTTAATAAAATCTTATTTTATTAAATTACAAATCTATTTATTTTGATTTTATTATACCTAGTCATGTATATTATGAATGTAATCAGAGGCTGGCTCTGATACCAATTGTGCGGAAAAGCATATGAATTTTGTTGAAAAATAAACTCCGATGCCAACTATTGGGTTCACAGTTCTCAACTATGGTCACAACAATAGGCACCTATTAGAGCACTTAGAGTAGGAGACTGTTCTCTGTACTTAAGTCCCCGGTCGGAGAGTCACACTTCGTGACACCTCATGTGCGAGAGTTCCCGGGAATAGGTTTATCTCTATAAACCCTTTGCCCTAATACCGGTTGTTGGGATAAATTTTAAAAATTCTCCCTAAAGATTACGCAATGGAACAGGTTTAGAATTCATAACTCTAAACCTAGGGTTGATTTAAAATTCCTAATTTTAAATCTTCTGACTTAAATTCATAATTTAAATCAATAGATCTAAATTCCTAATTTAGATCTACAGGCCTTTTACTCTAATACATTCATAACAATATATAAACTTAAATATGTATAATAACGACTACTGTAAATAAATAGAAAAGCGAAAACTAAAAGAAGAAGGAAAGAAAAACATACCTGGATTTGCTCCAATAAAAGAAAAATCAGAAAAACAATGATATTCTTCAAAACCAAGACCCTGAGACCTTCTACGTAATGACCTCGAACCGCCCGGAGGGTGGCCTCCGAAAAATATTAAATTGTGTCTCCAAAATAATTTCAGAAACCCTAAAGAAATATTTAGGACTCCAATGCCAAACCTCGGAATAAGCCCCTCTACTTAAAGAGATATACCGGAGCAAAAAAATCTAATTATAATTGAAAAAGGATTCGCTAGTTAACATCAAAACGCAGCGTTTTATTTAGAACAGGTTCAAAACGTTGCGTTTAGTAACAGTGCAACCACCTCTGAGGGCCTGTCATCGAGTGCCACGTGTCACCGCGCGATTCGTCCCTGCATGGGCACGCGGATGGCCCTGGTGGGCGTCCCAGCGCGCGACGGATCCGGTTCACACAAATCTCTACTGTGCAAGTTTTAAATGCGATTTTTTTTTTTTTTTGCTTTGTTTTCCACATGTAAAAATTCATCCTATTGATTTTAATTTTCAAATTATTTTATTTCATAATTTTTAATATTTATTCATCTCATGAATAATATTTTGCAAAATTAATTTAGCCATCTTATGGATAAATAATTCTTCTCATCAATTCTTTAATATTTTTCTAATGGCAATAAATACAGAGGCTTGCGTAGGGACCTCGGGGACAATTTAAATCTTGCTCCAAATGGGTTAAATTAAATCATCTCATGATATTAAATTAATTACCATTTAATGAGATTTAATTCCACTAAATAAGTCTCACTGCACTCCCGACTTAAATTATTTATTTGATATCTCCCTAATATACTGTATTGAAGACAACAACCCCTCCACTAGATGTCCATGACAAAGGATAAATATAACTACTACCATTATCCTTCTCACAGCTTCTCCATTAGTTACTGACTCGCCCTTCATTGAATAATTCATTTATACTTGAACATATTCACAGTATAAATTCCAAATGTCAAACACTTGGAATACTTTGGCCAAAGTTTTCGGACCATTCAAATATTTGTGAATCAACTAAGGGGACACCTGTATCTCATAAGAGACTGTAGATTCTCTATTGGATACCTGATCCTTGTCACACTTCACGCCGCTACCCAGTGTACGTGGGATTTCAGTCATTCATTTTAGACCTTACTTATAGTACACCAAAGTAACTAACGCTCCATGCACAAGTCCAAAGTACCCTTACGATTTAGAGTCGTCATTCAAACAGTACCATATGAATCACACATCTCCGATAATGGTCTAGAAATAAGTAATCCACATGGTCCAACTTAGTGTGTCAATTCTATTAAACACACTAACCTAACACTTTTGGATCTCCATCCACATGACCAAGACAAGTCGTCTAAAGTGTCACGCTATAGTCTTAACATACATGTGGTCCAGAATTGTCTTCGACTACAAGTCTTTCAAACAACAATCCATATCATTTGTTCCAAGTCTATCTGTGGTGTAGTCTCATAAATCACGTAGAACAAACATGTAAATTGTAGTCTGAGGACTACACCCATCTCATGGATGCCTCCCGAAAGAAAATCACATGCAGTATAAATGCACACATACACGAATTTAACTAGGAAATGACTGGGACTTCAATTTTATTTATTAATTAAAATAATATATTCAGAATAAATCTGGATTTCAGGACACTGTTCCTAACTGTAGCGATGCGGCTAGGGGTTGAAGATGATGAACAGTGCTGGCCTGGGTACTGTAGCAGTGCGGGTCGAGACTTTTACGTTCTTGTCTCGAATCTCGAATGACTTGATTTAATTGTTTACGCATTGAATTTGTCTTATTTGCACCAACATTTGACAATTTTCGGAACTTTAATTTCAGACCTGCTAAACATAGAAATTGCCAAAATGAGTGTTGAATTATGATTAAATAGGTGCAAAATAATGAAAAATAACAATTAAAAGATGCGTAAATATGAGATGCATCAAAACCCCCACACCTAATCTTTACTAGTCCTCGAGCAAAGCATATGATTTAACATAAAGACTACAGTGACCAACTACCCCAACCATCCCAAACTTTACCAAGTTTTCTGAGATTAACACCTATATTACAATTCAAGACAAGATTAAATCATCTAGAGCATTCTCCAATTCCATGAATTTCGATGATTAACCTTCAAAACTCGTCATAGAATTTCATTAACCTTGTATCAACTAATAGGAATTACTCAAGCAACGCACAAGTGAAAGTGAATAGGATTTCAAGCCACAGAATCTACTAAAATTATCGCTTCCAACCAAAAGGTTTTGTGCACCAGCACCATTGAATCACCTAACCACATGCCTATACATAGAGAAATTTTAAGTGGCATATGAGTGACCACTTTGCAACATTTTGGCCTAGTCCCTGGCAACAGCGCCAAAATCTTGATGTATTTTTCTACGTCTATCAAAATTTAATATAAAACCCTATCTATTAAACACACCTAAATTGAAGTGTAGGGCGAGAAGGTATCGAACCACAGGGACTAAGAGTGCGTAAATTTATTCTATGACTTAAATTGATTTGAATAAAATTGAGAGGTTTTTGTGTTAATTAATCTAGAAAACGACAATTAAACTAAAGTAATCTACTACTAATCGGGAGCGTGTATTAAATTGGAACCTAGGGTTTCGAATCCATCGTTAGCCAATTACTTTTGCGTTAACTTTTAACTTGGAATTATTAATTGTAACACGGGTAGTGGTTTAGGCTACAAGCTTTAACCTACTAAGATAATGTTGCTAGTATCGCGTATTGACCCTATCTAACTAAAGCATAAGGAAAATAGGCTCTACCTAACGTATTGTTAATTATCGCGTATTGACCCCATCTAACTAAAGCATAGGGAAGAGAGGCTTTAATTAACAATTCGGTTAATACTATTGCTTGATTAATTAATCCTAAGGCTACAAGCACGAAGAATTAATTTATAAATATCAATATCAACAATTAAAGGTTACAAACTCAATAATCATCTCAATTGAATAAACAATAAAAATATAATACTTTAAAGTATTTATCTCAACCAAGCAATTTATGTAAACAATTAAATTAACCCGAATTAAAAGTAAACAAAAGTAAAGGCCAAGATTTCATCTAACCCCAGAGAGCAAGTTAGCTCTCCATCAAGGATGATCCGGTGAAGAAGGAGGTGAACGAACTCATGTAGGTCTTCACGCTAATTTTGCTCTCGTTCCAGTTTAACAAAAAAATAAAAAATATATATATATGAGAGAGAGAGAAAACAGGGGAAGAGGGAGAGAGAAAATGGTGAACAACCCCCAGCACCCCAAAATCCCCCCTCGATTAAAAACGATGCCCTGCTACTCTCACCGAAACCCTAAATCGGTGCTAGGCCTAGTGATTGTTGGTAATGGAAGTGTGCCGTGTGTGGGCTGGGCCGAAAGTTGTCGTCGTGGGCTACTGGTGGTTGACGTGAGCCTGAGTTGACGAGATGGTGTGGGTCAGCTGCGCCTGCTGGTGGCGGGCTGGTGGTTGGGTCGTGTGTGGGCTGGGCCGGAAGTTGATGAATAGTGTAGGTGTGGATTGAAGATGATGAATAGTGTAGGTGTGGGTTGGGCTTATATGATCTTGTGCCGAATCCCCTTTTTCTTGATTTAATTGTTTCCGCATCGAATTTGTCTTATTTGCACCAACATTTAACAATTTTCGGAACTTTAATCTTCGAACCTATAAAACATAAAAATTGTCAAAATGAGTATAACACTATAATTAATTAGGTGCAAAATAATTAAAATAAAAATTGAAAATGCATAAATCTGAGACGCATCACTCCTCATGCTCGAGAGCACTGGACCTCCTAGTTATAACCATCAACCAATGGTCTAAAATAACATTCGGGTAATCCAAAATGGGCTACAGAATGATGAAGTCTCATTTTAAGCTTCCCACTGTGGTTTTACAAGGCATGTTTGCTTTATTTTGTCTGTAATTAAGTGTGATGTAGTCGCTACAAAATGATAACAAAACAAACGTGCAAAAGGGACTCAACGTGACTAGGGAGTGAGCCTAAACTCAAACCGCACTTCTTTGACCTCAACCACTGCTTATTATTGGAGAAAAGGTTGTAATATTTTGGTACATCTGACTTTGGTTATACCACTTGGTTAAATATTTTTGTGGATTATATATATATATTGACAGAAAAATAAAGGGATATGTGTTAGGAATAGTGTCCTAAAATTCAAATTTATTTTGTTAATATTATTTTATTAAAGAATAAAATTGAAGTCCAGTCATTTCCTTATTAAATTTGTGTAAGCGAGCATTTATACTACATGTGATTTTTTTTTTTTGGAAACATCCATGAGATGGGTGTAGTTCTCAGACTACAGTTTACATGTTTGTTCTAAGTGGTTTATGAGATTAACCCACAGATAGACTTAGAACAAATGGTATGGATTGTTGTTTGAAAGACTTGTGGTCGAAGACAAGTTTAGACCACTTGTATGCTAAGACTATAACGTGATACTTTAGATGACTTGTCTTGATCATGTGGATGATGATCCAAAATTGTTATGTTGGTGTGTTTAATATGATTGGCACACTGAGTTGGACCATGTGAGTTGCTTGTTTCTAGACTACTATCAGAGATGAGTGATTCATGTTGTACTGTTCTAACGATGACTCTAAATCCTTAGAGTATTTTGGACTTATGTATGGAGCGTTAACTACTTTGGTGTACTATAAGTAAGGTCCAAACGCACGACTAAATTCCCATGTACACTGTGGAGCAGCGTGAAATGTCACAGGGATCGAATATTCAATAGGGAATCTACAGTCTCCTATGAGATACAGATGTCCCCTTAGTTGATGCGCAAATATTTGAATAGTTCGAAAACTTTGGCCAAAGTATTCCAAGTGTTTCACATTTGGAATTTATACTGTGAATATGTTTAAGTATAAATGAATTATTCAGTGAAGGGCTAGTCGATAACTAATAGAGAAGTTGTGAGAAGGATAATGGTAGCAGTTATACTTATTCTTCGTCATGGACATCTAGTGGAGGGATGGTTGTCATCAATACAGTATATTAGGGAGATATCGAATAAATGTTTTAAGTTTGGAGTGCAATGAGATTTATTTAGTGAAATTAAGTCTCATTAAATGGTAACTAAATCATTTCATGAGATGATTAATTTAACCCATTTGGAGCCATATTTAAATTGTCCCTGAGGTCCTTACGCAAACCTCTGTATTTGTTTCCATCGTAAAAATATTAAAGAATTCACGAGATGAATTATTTATCCATAAGATGGGTAAATTTAATTTTGCCAAATATTATTCATAAGATTAATAAGATTAAAAATTATAGTATAAAACATTTTTTTAAAAAAAAATTAGAATTCATAAGATTAATTTTTTTAACCTGGGAAACAAAGCAAAGAAAAATATACAAAAACCTACTCAACTCTCGCTATCCGCTACTTCGTGGACAAGCCAACAAGCGCGCGATACGTGAAATAAGTGGAGATCCGTGTGCCCCAGCCTTGGCCAATCAGGCCACAACATGTAACACACGGTGATGGGCAAAAAAGGGAGGCGGTTCGCCTGTTACGAAAACACTATGGTTTTGGATAATTTAACATAAAATGACGCATTTTGCTTGTTTATACTGGGTTATTTGTACACGTCCCACATCGTTCTTTTTATATTTTTTCACTCTAGTAAACTAATATAAATAGGGGTGCTTATTCAGAGGGTTTGGCATTCAAGTTGAAATATGTTTTTGGGTTCCTGGAATTGTTTCGAAGACCTAATTGGAGAGAAAAATTTTCGTTCAACTTTTTCTATCCACAGTTTAATATTTTTCTGAGCCCACCCTCTGGGAATCTCGAGGTCATTGCGTAAAAGATCACGAGGTCTAAATTTCTTTTTTCTTCTGAAGATTATTTTCTTTCTGGTATTCCATTTTGGGAGCAATTCCAGGTATGTTTTCTTTCCATCTTCTTTTAGTTTTCGCTTTTCTATTTATTTACAGTATTCATAATTATGCCTGTTTAAGTTTATGTATTGTTATGAATGTATTAGAGTAAAAGGCCTATAGACCTAAATTAGATTTAGAATTATAAATCTTAAACCCCTTCCACTGTGTAAACTTTATAAAATTAGGGAGAATTTTTTAAATTCGTTGCAACAATCAGTATTAGAGCAAAGGTATTTATAGAGATAACCCTATTCCTAGGAGCTCTCACATGTGAGGTGTCACAAAGCTTGACTCTCCAACTAGAGGCTTAGGTAGAGAGAAGAGTCTCTTACTCTAAGTGCCCTAATAGGTGCCTTTTATGGTGACCATAGTTGAGAACTGTGAACCCAACAATTCGCATCAAAGTCAATTTTTCCCAACAATATGGACCTAAATCAAGTGGCAGTTATATTGATGGAGCAGGGCCCACAGACACCTTTCTTTTTACACTTAAAAGTTAGGAACTTAGGTGAAGACAAACCCATGAGCTTAGTAGTCCACTTACAAGCCCGAGTCAATCAGGTTTTAAAGCCTGGCACCCTTGACTTATAATAACTCGAACGACTTTAAGTCTAACAAAATTAAAATGGAGCAAACCATATTCAAGTCACTAGACTAAGACCAACGCAATCAAGGTCAAGCCTTGGCCGTCAAAGCCCTAATCAATGACGTAAATCTAAGTTCACCTAACATATCAAGTAGAAACAGTAGTGTTAAGACCAATGCAACCAAGGTCACACCTTGGCTGTTGAAGCCTTAAACTAGAGCCTCGATTCTCAACTCATCGAAATGTGGGAACAAATCAAAATAGGAAGTTCATACTTGAAACCCGAATGACTGTATTACAAAAGAAGCAAGTACAGTAAGTTCTATGCTAAGCTAAGCTACGCCAAGTTATGCTATTCCTAAGAAAAGAGCATAGTGTGCTATAAAGAAAACTTCAAGAAATTTTGTAATAAGTGTGTGTACTGAGTTGGACTACAACAAGGTCCTTTATTTATAGATAAACTTAATAACGACTATCCCCTGATTTTGCTGCATTTTCTCCCCAAGTCAGGCCATTAAGCTACGTCTTGCCCATGAATGATCGATGAACGTGTCCATGATTCAATTTTAAAAGGAAATCCTTGGAGCCCACATCCGAATTTCTAGTTGAAATCCCCTCTAGAAGCCTGCTCTCTTGGATTAAGCCTAGTGCTCAAGTATCTGAAATTGCACTTCCAGTAACTGTCTCAAGCTTTGAAACCACCTGTGTTGTAGCCTTCTTGGCATCCCCTTGAGCTTGTGCTCCCTTTACCTTTTAATCATCTCAAGTCTCAAGTGGTTAATACCCTTGTTAGGGTGACAATCTTCGTAGGATGCTGAATTTGAGACACCGTTACGTCAGCACCAAAAGGCCTTATTCTCCTCGCAGAGGACCTCAGTTGTTAAGCACATGGTACTTTGTTCAAAACGGCGTCGTCCCGGTTTCCTCGAATTTAGGGTGTAAACATTAAGTGACTAATCAAGCCAGTTGCCTTTAAGGTTTCCCTGTGGCCCACATAGCAAGCTTTCAAAACGATAGCTTCCAATTATGTTGGCTTAGGGTAGTAGGTGTTAAAACAACCCTACAGAGCTACTTGCTCACAACACAAGGGCTACAAGAACGCTCTAGCCACTAGTATTTGCTTGGTTGGGGTAACATTCAGGCATTGGTACCTCTTTCTTTCACCTATGCGATCATGAGAACATATAAAAACTAGACTTGTGGTTTTGACATTGTTACAAGCCAAATACTTGCACATCAATTCCTAAAAATCATCCCCACTAATACCACTATACATAATAAGCTTGTCAAAAGATACAAAAGAAGAGAAGTGATTCCTTAAGCTAAAATAATTCACAATTAGTAACTCACAAGCCAAAACCCCACCATAGTGAAATTATGTAATTGCACACTCTAGTTGATGCAACTTAAATTTGAGCCAAATACTAGTCACATACTTCCTAAGCAACCAATATGAAATAACAAGTTAAAAACATAAACGTGCGCCAACCAAGTGAATCAAATTCCAACCCAAACCAAAACCTTACATGGTCCTCAATTCAAAGAGCAAAGTAAAAGCTAGGAAAGGAAAGCGACGACATAATGAGAGCGAGGAGGCAAAATTGGAAGTTGTGGGATGGAGGCAAGTCGTACAACATCTGAACCTACACAAAAGATTGAATAACTACATAATAATGGAAAAGAGATTGAACATAATTGAATGATTAATATAAAATACGTATATCTCAAGATAGGCAATCAAATTTGCAAAAGAAGGACATCCCAAAGAGAGAAAGAGGGGGGGGAGGGGGGGGGAAAGAAAAACTAAAATCATGATCAGGCTAGGTTGCTTTCCAAGAGCACTAAATCGTATGTGCAAAGTTGGATGAGATAGAAATTGGAGCTAGACCGATTCCATGGGAAGATCCTCAAAATGGATTAACTCATAGTCCTAGGATCATTCCCTAGTGAATGTATAGAGCTGCCAACCAAGAAAACAACCATTAGTAAAGAGAGTAGTACAATTAAACCCAACAGTGACCCTTGATAAGTGAATAAGCTCCGAATAAACACTCAATAGAAGGGTTCACGAGTTCACTATAGACACTTGTTAGGGGGCGTAAAAGTTGGGTTCTTGGTCTCAACTCTCATTTCATCAACTATAATGAACAAAACAACACTTGTCTTGTAATCCTCGGAACAAGAAAGGTTATGATCTATTGGTTCACCTCCAAGTACATCAAGTAAAACCAACCCAAAAAGTGTCACTCATATCCATCTTGTGAAACTCTTTGTCATAGTCATAGTTCCTACCAATGTTCAAAATATTTATCTTGACTTTAAGGTTACGAAAAGAAACATTCAACTACCCCATGCTACAATGAATGATGGCATTGTCCGTTGCTAAGAAATATTGTCCCAAAATAATAGGGGTGTGCTGTTTTAGAGGCGAGTGGAATCCACGTCAAGGACAACGAAATCAACAAGGAAAATGAACTTTTCATCTTTGAGAGAGTAGTACAATTAGATCCGATAGTGATCCTAGATAAGTGAATGAGCTCCAAAATTGATGGACACTCAATAGAAGGGCTCACAAGTTCACTATAGAAACTTATTAGGGGCGCAAAAGTTTGGACGAGCCAACACATGTCATGTAATCCTCGGAATAAGAAAGGTCATGATCCATTGGTTTACCTCCAACTACATTAGGTAAAACCAACTCAACCGTAAGATCACTCATATCCATCTTGTGACACTCTTGGTCATTATCATCCCATTAGTTCTTACTAACGTTCAAACACTTATCTTGATTTTAAGGTTACCAAGGGAAACCTCCAATAGTCCTATTTATTCCCTAAATTTGAGGGGACTGGGACGATGCCATTTTGAGCAAAATGCCACGTGCTTAACACTCAAGGCCTCCCTCGAGGAGATTTAAGCCTTTCGGTGCTGAAGTAACAGCGTCTCGAGGCCATCATTTTGAAGAAATAATCATCCTGTCAAGTGTCTTTATTTACATCCTAATTTCAAAAGGGCCAATGTCTACACCCTAATTTCGTAAGGGCTGGGACGACACTATTTTTAGATAAAGTGCCATGTGGCCATCACATGTTGTCCTCCTTAAGGGGAGTTTGGCTTTTGGGTGTGGTGGCAACGGCATCTCGAGCCCAGTGCCTGGGAACATTATTACCCTTGAAAAGGGTATCAGCCACTCAAGGCTCAAGATGGCTGAAGGGTGAAATGAGCTCGAGCTCGAGGGGCTACCAAGAAAGCTGCAAGAACGGTAGTTTCCAAGCTGGAGGGAGTTACTTGGGGTGCAATTTCAATTGCTTGGGCATTAAGCTCAATTCAAGAGAACGTGAAGCTTCCAAAGGGAACTTCTACTGAAAATCCGGAGGCGGGCGTCAAGGATTTCCCTCAAAAACTCGGGACACGTTGGTGAAGAACGAACATGCGTAAAAGAGGAGCAGTCGTTCTTTTCTTTTTCTATAAATAAAGGACTCTACGTTAGTCCAAAGTAGTACCCATACAATCAATACAAAGACTTCTTTAGTTTTTCTTTACAGCACTCTTGTGCTCTTTTCCTAGGAGTTGCATAACTTAGTAAGGTGTAGCACAACATAGATCATTGTTGTACTTACATCCATTTTAATATAGTTCTTAGGCTTCAGGTATGACTTTCTAGTTTTAATCTGTTCCCACAAATCGATAAGTTGAGATTTGAGGCTTTAGTTTAAGGCTTTGACGGACAAGGCTTTGTTCCTTGATTATGTTGGCCTTAACACTACTGCCACTACTTAATACGTAAGGTGAACTTAGGTTTGCGTCAGTGATCAGGGCTATGACAGCCAATGCTTGTCCCTTGATTGCGTTGATCCTAATCCAGTGACCTGAATACGGCTTGATCCACCTTAATCTTGTTAGATCTAAACTCATTCGAGTTATTATAAGTCAAGGGTGCTAGGCTTAGAAACTTAATTGACTCCGGCTTATAAGTGGACTACTGAGCTCTTGGGTTTGTCTCCAAAAGGTGTATGTGGGACCTGCTTCATCACTATAACTATCACTTGAGTTAAGTTCATGTCCTTTAATTTTCTGTCATAAACATGCATAAAAGATCCACAAAAATATTTAAAAAAAAAGTCTTCTTAATTAAAGGATAAGTAGCACTCACAGTATAACCGAAGTCAGGTACACCAACATATCACTACCTTCTCTTCGAAAACGGTGAGTGGTTGGGGTCAAAGACGTGCGGTTCATAATTAGGCTCACTCCCTGGACACAGTGAGTCTCTTTTGCACATTTGTTTTGTTTTCATATTATACGGTGACCACCCATACATCACTTGAAACAAAATAAAGCAAACGCACCTTTTGGCGACCACAATGGAAGGTTTGAAACAAGACTTCATTGTCTCTAGCCTGTCGTGGATTACCAGAACATAATTTTCGGCCATTCGCTAATGGTCAGAACTAAGAGGTTTAGTGCCCTCGAGCACGAGGAACTAGAAGGCTTAGCCCTTATTAGATCCCCACTCGAGCACCCTCTTGACCAAAGTCCCAAATCTTGAAGGGATGAGCCAAGTCACAGCCATGACAATGAAAGTGGTGACAATGATATCCCAGAAGATGAACGTTTAGGGCTTAATGGCCATCTCGCAAGAGTTGCATGGCTATGCTCAAACATCGTTTAGAGAGTGTGGCAATCTAGCAACTCAACGTGAAAACTCAACCACCATGAGAGCCATAATTAATGACGTTGGAACCTCTATGAATGAAAGGCTTCACAAAGAGACTAATAGAGTCTTGGTAGAAATGAACTCAACCTTATCTTCTACGACTACCCTTATTGTTAAGGATGTGGCTAGGCAGATGGTGGTTAAAGTTGAACCTATTTTGTTGAGACAGGAAGAGGCTCATAATGGCTTGGTCCAAGCCGTTAAGGAGGATATCAGGCAACTTAGGCATGTACACCCGCAGGTTACCCTCATGAGACCCCCTCGAGCTCGAGATTACCAATTTTTTGGGCTAACCATACTGTCCCTATGAGAGCGAAAAACCTAATTGTGACTACTCTGAGTGTTACACACTTGGAACCTAGCCATGGAAATGGTAACGTGCCTCAAGGAGTTGTTGGCCCTTCAAACTAGAGCTTCATGTAACTTCAAGGGACCTCAACCTTATGGTGCCATCGTTCCCTGTCCTCAAGACAAGGGGGCCATTGCCGTGCATACCCTCCTTAAGTGGTAGAGGTGACTCGAGTCCTAATTAAGGCCTGGAACTAGGAATGCAAGGTCAGGTCCATGCTTTAAGGAACCAGGCTTCTCAGCCTAAACCTCTTCATACTTACCACATTGGGGGGGGGGGGGGGGGGGGGGGGGGGGAGCAAAATGGGCAAAATAACAACCCACTTCCTCATGATCATGACTTGGGGGTTGATCAAGGAAGGATGAACCAACAGCCTATTGGTGTTGGTATGTTTTCAGGCATGCCATGTAACCTAGGTCCTGCTGGGGCATTCTTCATGGCCAACCAAGCACATGGCCACAATGATTAAGGGGGTTTACTGTGATTATCGTGAAGGATTTTGTGCATTTTTAGTTTATTCTTGATGTAAATTTCTCATTTGAATTCAAATTCAGTTTATAGCGGGAATAGCAGGTCAAGTAGTTAGCCGGTTTGGTGTTTTGGAGGGAAAAGTGCTTGTAGTTGGATTTTAGTTTGTTTTCCATTATCTAAGATAGCCGTCTAATTTTTAAGTATAAATAAGCATCAATCATGTAATTGAGGACTCGTTGAAATGAAATTGATCTAATTCTCTTTCTCAGCTATAATTTTCTCTCTATTTTTCATCTCTTTCACTTCTTTCTCATCCCATACTCTTATATCCCAAGTTTATGATCCAAGTTTAATCTAGGATCATAACATTTGGTATCAGAGCTTGTTTTTGCGGCCGATTGATTGCTTGATCGATTGATTGGAGCTAGCTAGACGCAAGAAAACAGTACCTATGCCTGGTGGAGTAACTACTCGAGCAAATGCGACTTATGCTACTGCTATGGGTGCAAATCCTGGTGCTAGTGTGGAGGTCAATCAATTCAAGCAATTGAGACTTCAGATGGAGGAAATGTTTGCAAGGATGCAGCAATCGCAGGATCAAAAGCTAGCTGAGAAGTTATATCAACATTCTCAACAAATTGAATCAAAACTCCATGGACTGCAACAGCAGATCACCAGAAAAAATCAACCTCCGGGAGTAGAAGTGTTATCTGCTACTAGTCAGCACGATCATCCCCCTGATCCTATTTAACCTCAGTCTACTAGATCTAGTGAGAATGGATCTGTTGGCGGAAGGACTCAAGGATACAGGAAGCCACATGTGGAGATTGATACATTCGATGGAAAGCAGCCTCAATCATGGATCAGGAGATGTGAAAGATATTTTCGATTCTATCATATTGATGAAACTGAGAAAGTTGAATTAGCTGCAATTTATCTCCAAGGAGATCATGAAGTTTGGTATTATAGCTTGATTCATAGCAATCCTTGCTTAACATGGAATGAATTTGTGAATGAATTATGTAAGGGATATGGAGAAGAGGATCCTGGAGAAGTGATTGATCATTTTAACAAGCTGACTCAAACTTCATCTGTGAGAGATTATATGACTCGTGTTGAGAATTTGAGAGCGAGGATGTTGACAGTTACTCCTGGAGTGGATAAACCCTATTATATATCCAGTTTCATTAGTGGTCTTAAGCTAAGGATTAAGAACTTGGTTAAGGCATTGAATCCAGGTACTTTAACTCAGGCCTTTTCAAAGGCAAATTGATGGAAGCCACGATCTTGGCTGGCTTTGATGAACCTAAGACCAAGGCTCCACAATCATCTTCTCAATAGCAGGCTACCTCTATTAGTGGTCCTAAAGCTTTTGGTTTGAGTTTAGGAGAGAAGAAGAATCAGAGGTTGTGCTTCAAGTGCAATCAGAGGTATTTCTTTAGACATAAATGTAATCCTAAGTTGCTAATGGCTGTTACTAGAGCTAAGGCTGGTGAGGACATTGAGGATCAGGAGATAGAAGAGGTTTTTGAAGAGCCGGATGAGGAGGATACATGAGAATATGAGAATGATGAAATGGAGATTTCTATTAGAACTCTCACTGGTAATGGCTCTCATAACACGATACGAATCACAGGAGAGATTGGACACAAACATATGTTGATCTTGATTGAGAGCGGCAGTACACATAGCATCATGGATCCTAAGGTTGTGATGCAAGTTGGGCATGAAATGATAAAAACCAGCCCATTAGCTGTTACAGCGGCTGATGAAAACTTTATGATCACACAGATGTAAGGGATTCTGTTGGAGAATGCAAGGGCACCAGTTCGAGTATGACTTTAGAGTACTCAAGCTAGGTGGTTGTGAAATGGTCCTTGGAGTTGATTGGATGAAAACCATTAACCCTTTAATCTTTGATTTTGCTTAGTTATAAGTTTCTTTTGAAAGAGAAGGGCAGAAGGTGGTTCTGCAAGGTATCATGGAGAAGGGGCAGTTACAAATGATGAAAGGGAAACACCTAAAGAAGCTGGTCAGGAAGGGAAAGTGTCAGTGAATTGGTCAGTTGTTCTCTACCACTGGCAGTATTGATGCAGCTCTTGAGACTTCAGATCCCTCCAATGGACAGTTGCTGCTTGAGTTTGAAGATGTGCTTGCACAACCATCTACCTTACCTCCTAAGAGGATGTTGGATCATGCTATTCCTCTTAAGGCTCTTTCCAATCCTGTGAGCTTAAGACCCTATAAATACCCTCACTCACAAAAGAGTGAGATTGAGAGACAAGTTGAAGAACTATTATAGACAAATTTTATTCGTCATAGTCACAGTCCATTTGCTTCTCCGGCGATTCTTGTCAAGAAGAAGGATGGCTCATCTCGAATGTGTGTGGATTACAGCCATCTTAACTCCCTCACAGTCCAATTCCTATTATTGATGACCAGCTTGATGAATTGAATGGTTCACAGTATTACTCCAAGTTGGACTTGAGGCAAGGATATCACCAGATTCAAGTGTTGGATGAAGATATTCACAAGAATGCTTTCAGGACACACGGCATTATGAGTTTGTGGTCATGCCTTTTGGCTTAACTAATTCTCCTACAACCTTTCAGGCATTGATGAATCAGGTGTTCAATGGTCATTTGAGAAAATTTGTGTTGGTATTCTTCGATGATATATTGGTTTATAGCCCTTCCATTGAAGAACATGTCAAGCATTTAAGGCAAGTATTTCAGATTATGCGCAAGAATAAGTTGTATGTTAAGCTTGCCAAGTATTCTTTTGCTTAAACTCAAGTGGAATACTTGGGTCACATAGTCTCTAAAGAAGGTGTAGCCACAGATCCTAGCAAGATACAGGCAATAAAGGAGTGGCCCATTCCTAGAAACCTCAAGTAGCTGAGGGGTTTCCTGGGGTTGTCTGGGTATTATAGAAAGTTTATTACGGGGTATGGAGTGTTGGCCAAGCCCTTGACCGATCTTCTAAAGAAGGATGCATTCTTATGGTCTGATTTGGCTCAAGAGGCATTTGAAGGTCTCAAGTTAGCCATGTGCTATGCACCAGTTCTAGTTATGCCAGATTTTGGGAAGCCCTTTGTACTAGAAACTGATGCTAGTAGCTTGGGAATTGGAGAAGAGCTTTCTCAGCAAGGCAGGCCAATAGCTTTCCTCAGTCAGGGTCTTAGTCCAAGAAATCAGCAACTCTCGATATATGAGAAGGAATATTTGGCTATCCTATTAGCAGTGCAGAAATGGAGGCATTACCTTGAAGGACATAATTTTATTATTAGAACTGACCACTAGAGCTTGAAATACCTCGTAGAATAGAAGATTACCTCTAGAGTGCAGAGGAAAGGACTCATGATGATGTTGGTACTGAGTTATTCTATTGAGTATCGCAAAGGGAAAGAGAACATTGTTGCTGATGCTCTCTCTCGAAGGTTGGAAGAAAGTGAATCTGGCTCTTATTCAGCTATTTCCTAGGTATTGCTTGATTGGATGGAGGAGGTTTACAAGTCATATGAAGGGGATAAGTTTGCTACAGACTGCATTACAACCTATAGTGTGAGTAATTCATCCGATACAGAAGCTGAAATCACGGTTTTGAATGGAATTGTTAGAATTAAAGGGAAGATATATGTTGGAACCCCCACTTATTTGAGAAGACAGATCATTCCAGCTTTTCATTCTTCTGCTTGGGGTGGTCACTCTGGTATAGAGGGCATTTACAAGAGACTGAAGCAGTACTTTTGTTGGGTTGGAGCTAAGAAAAGGGTTGAAGAATTTGTGCAAAGTTGTGATGTCTGTCAGAGGACTAAGTCTGAGCACGTCTAGTACCCAGGTCTTCTACAACCCTTGCCAATTCTTGATAGGGCCAGGCAACACCTAAGCATGGACTTCGTGGAAGGTTTGCCGAAGGCTGAAGCTAAGGAGGTGATCTAGGTCATTGTGGATCAATTTACTAAATTCAGCCACTTCATTGCCTTGAGTCATCCCATCTCTACTAAAAAGTTGGTCGGGGTATTCCTTGATCACATCTACAAATTGCATGGATTGCCTCAATCCATTGTATCAGATCGGGATAGAATGTTCACTTGTCAGTTCTAGAGGGAGTTATTCATATTGATAGGCTCTATTATTACTCTTAGTTCATCCTATCATCCCCAATCTGATGGGAAAACAGAGAGGGAGAACCAGTGTGTGAAGTAGTACCTTCGAAGCATGACTTTCACTTATCCTAAACACTGGTCTCGTTGGTTATCATTAGCAAAATTCTGGTATAACACTCACTCTCATTCAGCTATTGGGACCACTCCTTTTAAGGCCTTATATGCGTACGATCCTCCTTCCCCCATGGTGCTACAAGGTTTAACATCTCATGTGGAAGAGGTTAATGATCTTCTTTCATAAAGAAGAAAACTGATTCAGCAACTAAAAGACAATCTTCAACTTGCTCAATCAAGAATGAAGTTTTATGCTGATAAGAAACGTTTTGATAGATCATCTGCAGTTGGAGGCTTGGTGTATCTCAAGCTCCAACCTTACAAGCAGTCTTCTATTGCAGTTCGTAAGAATGTGAAGTTAGGGGCTCGTTTCTTTGGTCCTTACAAGGTGTTAGAGAAAGTGGGCAATGTGGCCTATCGATTAGAGCTATCACCTAATTCTTTTGTTCATCTTATTTTTCATGTCTCTCTTTTAAAGAAGCACAGGGCAAAAGGGAAGGAGTTGTTATGACCCGAGAATCCAAGGCATGAGTTGGTGATGGATGTGTTGCTGATTAAGTTCTGTGGTACTGCTGTGCTGATGTTCTGCTGCTGAGTTCTACTAATATGCTGCTAGGCTGATGTCCTGCTGATATGTTGCTGCTGCATGTTCTGTTACTGATATGCTGCATTGTGTTGCTGTCTAGTGTGGCTTAGGTTGTTTAGTTAGTTAATAGAATGATGCATTAGTCTTAGTTTACTTCATTTAGTCCTTTTGCCTTAGCTGAGTTGTAATAAGCTGCTTATCTCTTGCGTGTAAATATCTTGTAGCAGGGTTGGATAGTTGTTGTTAAGTTGTTAGTGGCAGGTTTGGGCTCCAAAATACCATTTAAATGTTAGTTAGTTAGATTACAGAATTTTCTAGATATTTCTCTTAATAAGTTGTCTAGTGTTGGATCTTAATTCAATGTAATTGCTATAAATAAGTGTGGGATGTAATGACTTAAATCAATCAATGAAATATCTGAAACATTAATCTCAATAGAGATTTTACTTCTCTCTCTCATCTCATTCTCTCTATTTCTCATCTAATTTCCCTTCTTTCTCTCATCTAAACTCTAAACTCTACTTTCTCATCTTAATTTCCCTTCTTTCTCATCTCAAATTCTCAATCTATCCAAAATTATATTAGTTTACGTTCGAGGTTCAAGCCCGAGCGTAACAATTGGTATCAGAGCCTCGTTTGGCTTCCAATCGAGTGCGTTATCAAGAAAAAAAATAAAACAAAAAGATTCAGTTTGAGTTTAAGGACAAATTGATCAAGATCAATTCAGATTTGTAATTCTGAAATTTGATCTTGAAATTTCAGGAAGTTGTAGATCATATTCAGGTTTTGTTTGAGCTCAAATTGTAAGTGTTCAAAACAACTTGAGTTGTGTTAGTGTGGATTGAAGTTGAGCAATAACAACTTCAGATTGTTGCTCAATCTTTGTGACATTCAGATAAAGAAATTGAGGTTATTGCAGTACCGAAAGTGCAAAGAGCTGTACTTAAATTATAAAAAATAAAAAAATAAAAAAAAATATCGCAGAAAATCTGACAGTGTTCTTGAGAAATTGTGGTCAGAAGAGTGCGGAACTAGAAATTGTAGTTAAGTTTGAGTTGAATTCAGATTCATAACTTGAATTACTCAAGCAAACACTGCGGTTAGGGTTTCTGGTTCGAGTTCTTCCAGATTCGAAATTGCGAAGTTAGGGTTTGGTGTCAGAAGTGTTGGTTTGGTGTTGCGAAATCCTTTGGCGATTAAAGTGCGATTCTCATCTTCCATGAGCAAGAGGAATGGAAGCTACAACTAATCCGGATTCAACTTCGAAGTGGTCAGCCGAACTACGCGAGATCTTAGAACGCTCTAATGAAAAACTTTTACAGCGTTGGCAAGAGATGATGGCTGAAGTATTTCATCCTCGAAGTGTGGTTTTACAGCCCGAGATGCACAAGGTGGAATCACTTAACGTTGCCGAAATGAAACCACAGGTCCGAATTGAGATTTGGAGTCGCAGGAAGTTGAGGGTATGGTATACTTAGGACGGTAAGGACGTCAGCTTGTATATCCATACAAACCGCAAGAAATGTTACTCGAGTAAGAGGTTGAGGGCAATGGAGAAACCGTTATTCGTTTACAAGGGAAAATCTCCGGATTTTCTACGCCTTAAATCCAATAGTAAGATCCTTGATAAGCTTGATGTTAGCGAGAACAGGGAATCAATTAAGCATGAGATGGTCTTGTTACCATTAGATAGACTTGAGATTGGTACTTGGATTAGCAAAACGCTCAAGAAGGCGAGGAGGAAGAAGACATCTAACTGTAACAAGGCCATTTCAGCAAAAGATCGAAGTATTATTGCTGCTGCAGGGCATTCAGACTTGAGGAAACAAGATAATTTTGTTGATACAAGTCTATTGGTTCAAAGGAAACTTGTGCGAGGCCAACAAGAGTGTGAACCTACAATAAGAATGGTCCCTTGTGAAGATCAGCAAGCTAAAGAATTACAGAAGCGAGCTCCGACAGCAAAAGATGGCTCGGTTTTGCATTCTCAAGAGCAATCAAGGATTTTTGATAGGGGAGCTCAAACTGAATGCAATCAGGAGGTTCATTCCACAAAAATCCAGATAGGTTTAAGGCCATTTGATCCTGGAAAAGATGGATTAAATGTGTTTGGGAATGGTGGACGTCAATTGCAACAACTTGATGAGCTAGCTGATGGGAATCAACAACTCATTTTCATCAATGCAATTCTGCAGCGAGCTATGGTTGTTGATGTTAGGCTGGTTTGGTTTGGGTTGTGTAGACCACCGGAGCTGAATTTTCTAAATCGAACACAAGCAATGACAACAGGACTTTGGGCTGGAATTACTTTACAAGCTGCATTACATGGAATTCTTCAGCTACAATTTTGGACCTTGTTACTTACATGTTCTTGCTGGTGCATGAATTTGCAAGCAACAAGTGATCTTCAAAGTCTCAACTCTCTTCCATTCTTGAGGACAAGAATATTTTCAAGGGGAAGGGAATGTTATGACCCGAGAATCCAAGGCATGAGTTGGTGATGGATGTGTTGCTGATTAAGTTCTATGGTACTGCTGTGCTGATATTCTTCTGCTAAGTTCTACTGATATGCTGCTAGGCTGATGTCCTGCTGATATGCTGCTGCTGCATGTTCTGTTACTGATATGCTGCATTGTGTTGCTGTCTAGTGTGGCTTAGGTTGTTTAGTTAGTTAATAGAATGATGTATTAGTGTTAGTTTACTTCATTTAGTCCTTTTGCCTTAGCTGAGTTGTAATAAGCTTGCTTATCTCTTGCGTGTAAATATCTTGCAGTAGGGTTGGATAGTTGTTGTTAAGTTGTTAGTTGCAGGTTTGGGCGCCAAAATACCATCTAAATGTTAGTTAGTTAGATTCTAGAATTTTCTAGATATTTCTCTTAATAACTTGTCTAGTGTTGGATCTTAATTCAATGCAATTGCTATAAATAATTGTGGGATGTAATGATTCAAATCAATCAATGAAATATCTGAAACATTAATCTTAATTGAGATTTTACTTCTCTCTCTCATCTCATTCTCTCTATTTCTCATCTAATTTCCCTTCTTTCTCTCATCTAAACTCTAAACTTTACTTTCTCATCTTAATTTCCCTTCTTTCTCATCTCAAATTCTCAATCTATCCAAAATTATATTAGTTTACGTTCGAGGTTCAAGCCCGAGCGTAACAGGAGTGTTCAAGGTAGCCTCCTGCAATAGCAAACAATGGAACTCTGATACAGGCTCCTGCAATAATTTTAGATTCACGTTTAGTACAATAGCAAGGCATGGCAGAGAAGGAAGTCTTGGTTCAGTGGATCAATTTGGATCCAACATAAACCATCTAGGAGAAATTGAAGTTTCTATGCAGTTCCCTTCTTCTTCATTCTTGGGCAATAATGATTTTGAGGAGAGGGTATTGCCATGACCGCGAAGGATTTTATGAATCTTTAGTTTATTCTTGATGCAAATTTCTCATTTGAATTCAAATTCAATTTATGGAACGGGTAAAGTAGTTAGCCTGTTTGGTGTTTTGGCGGGAAAAGTGCTTATAGTTGGATTTTAGTTTGCTTTCCTTTGTCTAAGCTAGCGGTCTGATTTTTGAGTATAAATAAGCATCAATCATGTAATTGAGGACTCATTGAAATGAAATTGATCTAATTCTCTCTCTCAACCCTAATTTTCTCTCCATTTCTCATCTCTTTCACTTTTTTTCTCATCCCATACACTTATATCTCAAGTTTATGACCCAAGTTTGACCTAGGATCATAACATTTACCTAGGGTTTGTGGGGCAACAACCGTTCCCACACCCAATTGTGGGGCAGATCCCCCTCGAGATCCTCACCCTCTTGTGGGGCATTGGCAAGGCGCATAATCATGTGCCTAGCCTTCTTCTCCAAGATCAATTGGCCGCCCTCATTAAGCAAATGTACAGGTCAGCCCTAGCGAGGGTCAATAGAACCTTGTATAGTAAACCTTACCCCGACTACATAGATAAGGATTACCCTTTTCCTCAATGATACAAAATCCCTGAGTTTACCTCCTTTTCAAGGGAAGGGGCAATGTTTGCTCTCAAGCACTTGGCAAGATTTAATTGCCAATTTAGAGAGGCAGCAGATAACCAATATCTCAAGCTAAGGCTATTCCCGAACTCACTAACTGGGACCGCTTTCTAGTAGTATATCAGCCTTCCCCCTAATTCTATCTACTATTGGGATGATATGGCTAGACAATTCCAAGCCCAATTCCCAATAATGAAATTAGGAACTTTCATGTTAGACTCAGCTCGAGTGAGACTGAAGCCAGGCAAGTTTGTGGAAGAATATATTAACCGGTTCAAGTGAGCCAGGTGAAAGTGTACCATTGCCCTTCCTAAGGTTGAGTATGCCAAGCTGGCCCTTAATGGCTTGGATATTAAATTCAAGAAGAAATTTGAGGGCTCTAACTTTACGACGCTTCATTAGTTGGCAGAATGTGCCACTAGATACAAAGCAGTCCTAAAAGAAGAAAGCCTTAAGAAAAACAGTGTGTATGGGACCTACGTACACGACCTGATAGAGGAGGAAGATGATCATCCATATAAAATTTACTTGGCTGAATACGTTAAGGGACCGCCCCTGGTTTGCAATCCTTTGTTCAAGAAGGACGTCAAAGCCTGGAAGTCTTGCCAATCCCAAGACTTAAGAAATTATTCGTTTGACTTTTCTAGAGTCGACGTAATATTCAATTGGCTTAAGGCAAATAATAAACTCAAATTTAGGGGTAAACACAAAAAACCGAATCCTAACTCAAGTAAGGGGAAGGTATACTGCAAGTGGCAAGATTCGTTGACTCGTTCAATGAAGAGCTATGGAATCTTTAAAAGCGTGGTTCAAGATGCCATATGAGCAAGGGAATTAATCTTCCCAGAACAAGTACAGGTGGGTGTCGATAAAAACCACTTTCCTAGTCCTGTCCATGTTAATACAATCAAGATAGTAAAGCCTTAACTCCCTATAATAGCCAACCTAGTAGCGGATCGATGTGCAAGATATATACAAGCAAAGAAGAAATGGCAGTGTCCAACGCTTCATTTGATAAGCTGCTCAAGTCAAGGAGACTGAGATTCCCCCAAACCACGTTGAGATTGCCAGAAGGTGGCATATCATGGTCGAACACTCTACACAAGATTGTGGAACGTGCAGAAGGTTCATGAAGAGGCAATTAGAGGAGGGCACTATACTTCTCTCTAGGGAAGAAGAGTTAGCCATGGCGATTTTCACAAGTAACCATGGGCAAACAGTCTTTGCCTTTAAGAAGCATGAGTTAAGGAAACTCCTGCGCCTCGCACATGACCTCTGTGGAGGGTGTGGCCACAAGCTAGTGTCCGAAATGAAGAAGCTAAGACTTTTCCCAAAGAAAAGGAGAGCTCCTCCCCTAGGGATGTCATCATCAGGGCTTTCTCAAGGTTCTTTGCCGAAGACTCAAATCATAATGAGGACAGGGCACCCTAAGAGGAACTCGAAATATGCGTTACTGGACGTGGACACCAGCTTGGCACCATGACAATCCGGGTACCAGCCATTGGGCATCAAGTTTTGTAATGTTTAGAGGAGGAATAAGCTTGATTAGGAGGTGGTTGGTCCTTCCAACCTTACTCGAACTCAAAAAAGAAGATAGCTGCAAAAAAAGACAGCTCAATGGAGAATTGTGCCTGAATCTTGCCTGACCAAGCTCTCTTAAGAAGAAGCCAGAATCCATAAGGGCAAGTAAGCCGAGCATATAGATCTTGAAGATCCAGTGACTGAGTCTTGGCCTTTTACTACTGGTAGAGGGCCACCTCATAAAAAACTTAAAACATCGGCTAGTCTCTCATTTTCGGATGGGCGAGAATATTGGTGGGATCTCCTTGCCAAGGACTCCCTAGCACTAAAATCAGTTGAGAACGAGGAGGAGCACTCCACTCTTAGCATCAACATGGTGGCACCACTGGATCTCGTCAATCCAACTTGGTTTGATGTCGAAAACAATTTCCATGGAGAAGATTTTTTGCAGAGTAATCTCGGACCTAAAAGGTTGATCTCAAGAACCAGCCTTAAGAGCAGGACATGCTAACTAAAACTAGCCCTCAACGGTAAGATCAGGATACTGCCATGGTTAACAGCCCTAATAAGGGGGTAGACAAAGGAATCCAAATACAATTCGGGATGCTGCCTGAAAATTTTAACATCAGAACTGCCCTACTCCTTCTCTAGGAACTCATGGCAGCTAATGCTCAAGAAGGTCTTGAGGGTGATGTGATAGCATCGGATGAAGAGCCCTAAGTGTAGCTCGTGGCAGAAGTCACAGTCACTAAAGGTACACTCGATCCCTTGTCTTTTAAGGTTATTGCTATAACATTTAAATTGCCTGATGAGCTATCTAACATAATGAAGATGATGTTTGATGGGCCTAATACCTCCAATAAACACATCAAACCCCTATATATCAAGGCCAAATTCGATGGCATTTTGGTAAATAGGGTGTTACTGGATAATGACGCAACCATCAACATATTACTTTCAAATATGTTGAGGATCATTGGTAAGTCTTGAGAGGACTTGATCATTTCGGATGTGGCGGTTTGAGGCTTCTCAGGAGCTACCACCAAATTTGAAGGAGTCAACCCGATTGACGTAACAATTGGTGGCTTAAGGAAGCTAACAGCTTTCTTTGTGTTGGAAACTATCTCGAGCCACAATGCTTTACGATGCTTTACTTGGTGTATGCTTAGCAAGTGCACTAAATCCTATCAAGTAATACAGAGTGAGTAGAGTATCGTTCCTACGAGGATTAATTATTGAGTGAGTACCAAAATTAGTAGCTTTAGCACTATTGGAAAAATCGAAAATTGAACTTTTCGATATGAAATAAAATAAAATGAAAAAGAACAAAAATATTTACGATTTTATGAAAGGAATACTGATTCTAGAAGATATTTATAATTTAATAAGTCTAAGGCATCCAATTTCACCTAGTTGCATCAATACTCTTTTCTTTTTTTCAGTATTCAAGTTGTTATTACGTGTCGATGGTCGAAACCCTAAATTACTAAATATTCTCTCTCAAGAAACATTTAGCATTTTCTTTTATATATTAACGCATCAATCTCTTGCATGAATTTGAATAAGAAAAGAGTTTTGAAGATCAATGGTTTTCACTTAAGACCACAAAAATCGCGTTAATCTATCTCTAGCTTTCACACAATTTTGGTGTTTATCACTTTAGCATTCATCATAAATCTCCTCTCGGACTCATTATAAATCATTATAGGCTTTAAATGACGATCAAGCATTCAAAACTCATGGAGAACAATGATAAATACTCAAACAGCGCAATAAACAAACTTTGAATACGTTGAATTAGAAAAGAGCGTATATTACAACTTAGGCTACATAGTAGCCTTGGAAAGGCAAAATTAGTTCATGGTAAACATAATATAATACAAAACTAAGACAAAATCCATGAACTTAAAGAAGAAAAGGATAGAAAAGAACTTGAAAATAAGAAATCACAAACCAAACTTCTTCTTTTCTAGTCCTTCTTCTTCCCCACGAATTTCTACCTTATTCTCTACTTTGTATTGGTTTTTTTTTTTTTTTTTTTCTGAATGAATGATTCAAAACACTTTCCAAACCTCTATATTTATAGTACATAAGGTTGGTATTACTTAATGTAAAAAATATTGCAAGCTTAAAGCTCATTGCACCAACTTGCTACCATTGCCGCCCAGTTTTTGAAACTTGTTGTTCTTGCTCTTTTTTTATTTTTTCCTACTTTGCACCACCCAAGTCAGTCTTGAAATTATTATGAACATGTTCTTGAAGTGTACAAAGCATCCTTGTACTTGATTCATTCATTTTGCCACCCATTTTTGCAAGTTGAAGTGAATTGTTCTAGATTGTTGTTCATCCTGTGCAACTTGCTGTTCTTGCTGCTTTTCTTCAGTTTTTTCAGCTTTTCACCACCCAAATTCAGATTTTACATCAACTTGGACTTGTTAATGTATTTTTTAATCCATCCTTGCTCTTGATTTGTGCATTTTGCCACCCCTTTTTGCAATTTGAAGTGAATTGCGCATGTTCTTGATGTTCTTGTTGTAGTCATGTGTTTTAATGTGTTTTACCCAAATTTTTGCTTTTTTTGATGTATCTTGCTTTCTTTTGTTGATGTTGATGATAAACCCTAGCAATATTTAGCACAAAATGAGTGTTTTTACAAGAAAATAGCAATAGGAGCAAAAAAGAGCAAAAGTGAGCAATAATGATAAAAATTTGATGTATATTGGTTAGAAAATGAACTAAAATGATATGAATAATTATATGCTAATTTGGACTTATCAAAATACCCCCAAACTTAAATCTTACTCGTCCTTGAAAAAGGCTAAACATTAAAGCGCAGGATCTCATGCTTTTTAAGAATTTATCACAATTCAAAACAAGATTACTATTAGAAAAGAATGATTTGACTCAAAGTTTTAAGGTTCTAAAGGCAAAAAAATCTTTCCAAGGGAAAACCCATCAATCACCTATGTAGCCAAATTTAAAAGTTGGCTAAGCAAATTAAGTTTATCCGTTCTTTTTAATCTCAAGACATTCAAATCGAATAGATGACAAAAATCATAACATTCATAACAAGACTTCTCAGCTATGTCCAAGACTAAAAGTTATTCACAATTTTTTTTTTCTTTTTTTTATTTACGAGGGACTAGTCCGGCCCAGTCAACCCAGCCTATGAGTATATCTCCTGTGAGAATTAAACTCCTGACCCCTGCGATGACCACATGGGTATGATAAGCCATCATTGGGACGCCCTCATTATGACTTTGTAAGTATATCTTCAGCGAGAATAAAACCCCTACCCTTAGGCGATGACCGCATGGATAAGAGAAGCCACCACTGAGAATGCCCTGATTATGACTTCACGAGTATATCTTCAGCGAGAATCATACTCCTGACCCCTGGGCGATGAGCGCATGGGTAAGAGAAGCCACGACTGAGACGTCCTCATGATAGGTAGCACATATCTTAGAATGTTTACATGGGATAGTGGTGCTTAGAGATACTTCCCTCAAAATTTATTTTTTTTATTTTCACATTTTTCTTTAGACTTAGGCATAACTCTTCAAAGTTTATTATGTAAATGATAATCTAGATGCAATTTATTCAAATTTGAGCATCTTTTAATCAGAAAGAAAGGTAAAACAGCCATGCTAACTAGTGAACTCAAATACCACGGTTTTATCAAGATAATGCCTTAGAATAGATCATGTTTTGCAATTAGAACATAAAAATAATTAATTCTCAGGTTATTCAAATCTAATCAAAGTAAACAAGCTAAAAAGAGTAAAAAATTTTCCTAAAAAGCACAATGATAAGATCTCCAAAATTTTTTATGGTTTTAATATGCAAGAAAAATTTAAAGGACTACTAATTTAAACTATAGAAAATGAAAAATCTTTTTGTTGGCCAACACTATCTACATCCCCATACAAAGGCTTGGAATTCTAGGAGGTACTAAAGTTGACTCTAAAAGATAAAGTAGGACTAGACAGGAAAATATTTTCAAAAAATTTTGTTCAAAATTTAAAACAAATGTGACAAAATGTCTCTCCCACTCCAAACTTAAAGTTTAACACTATCCTCGACATTAAAATAAATACAAGGAACGAAGTAGTAGCTGAGAGATACTTTCCAAGTTTAAGGATTACTTTTTGAGGGTGAACGTTGTAATCAGGTTACCCCCAAACTTATTTCAAAAACCTATTTGAACAAAAATATGTAGAAACATGAGAAAATAATAAAAATGAAAGGAAAATGAGATAAAAGAAGTAAAGAAAGAAACACTTGGGTTGCCTCCCAAGAAGCGCTTAAGTTATAATCGTTAACTTGACTTTTTGATGATGATCTATCCTGTGTCTTGAAGGAGAATGGAGTTTCCTCCATCCACCCTCAATGACCATTTTTTTCGTGAATCTTCCTTATACCCTTCTTTATATGACCTCCTCCACCTTCTCTAACAATAGGATCCTTGAGCCTAATGTGTCACAACTTGAATTTCCTTTTTCAATCTTTTCTGCATTTTTTCACGTAGTCATCCTTAACTCCGAAAGCCTCTGACTTCGTTAGACAAGCTTGGCACTCTATTTTGATCATTGGTGGTGGTGGGTCGGTTAAGATAGGTTGGGTCATTGGTGGCGATGGGTCAATCAAGGGGGTTATGTGACATTAAGGTGGTTCTTCTATTGTGTTCTCATCCCTCAATGTTATAGCGTTAGTTTGTTCCCCTAAGTCAGTGATGGTATTACTAGGTAGGGAATCTTTGCACCTCTTAGAAAGTTCCTCTAATGTAGTCCTTACTTGAGTTTCTAAATTTTGGATGGAGGCTTCATGGTTTCTAAGGTCAACCTTGATTTCTTGAATTACCTGCATGAACTCTGTAAATGTTTTTTCTAAGTCATATTTCTTTTCTTGAGATGGATAAGTGGGTGAGCAAGGTGCTTCGTGATGGGTCCAAGAAAAGTTAAGGGGTTCATCCATCCTGGACTGTAGGTGTTAAAGTAAGAGTTGTGCTGGGCTTCTTGATAATTTGACATGTAGTTATACTGTTCAAAACCCAATGAGAAAAAAATGTCACCCGCTTGACATTCCATACTAGCATGGTTACCTGCACAAAATTCACATCTAGGAGTACGAACAAATTTTATGTTATCTAGTTGTTTTTGAATTAGTGACAGTTGAGCAGATAATGCATTAATTTCATAAATTTCCAGTGGTCTTCTTGGTACAATTTGGTATTGAGGTCTCATATAGTTATTGCAAGCCATCACCTTTAGCAAAATTCTTTGTTAAACTCAGAGTCTGAGTAATGTCTTTTTATTGAAATCTATACAATCTATGAAACATAAACTGAAAAGTTAGAAGAAAGATAAAAATAATAAGAAAGTACCAAAATATAAGAATGTAACACAAATTTTTAGAAAAACAAAATTTTAAAGGGGGGGTAGTAATACTAATATTTTGAAAAACTTAAAAATACAAACTTAACTTTAAAAAATTTATCAAGGTGAATTAAAAAGTTAAAAGAAAGATGAAATTAATAAAAAAACTTAAAAATACAACAATCTAATACAAAAACATAACAAAAAAATTTTAACAAAAACAAAAGAAAGATAACACTAATATTCAGAAAAACTTAAAAATAATAATTTTAACTTTCAAAATTTTATCAAAGTGAACCATAAGTAAAAGAGAGATTAAAATAAAGATAAAACACAAGAAAGAAAATAAAATAAAACAAACTTAACAAAACTTCACAAAAACATCATTTTAGGGAAGGGTGCTATACAAAAATAAAAATAACTTCACAAATAAAATCAAGTGAATGAAATAAAGAAGAAAAGAAATTTCTTCTTCAAATTTTAAAAAAAAATTTACAAGTTTTAACAAATAACTTCAAATTAGTACCAAAACTAGTTGATATCGATAGCACTCAAATAAGAACAATTCCCGACAACGGCGCCAGAAACTTGAGGCTTTACTTAGTGTATGCTTGGAAAATGCACTAAGTTGTATCAAGTAATAGAGAGTGAGTAGAGTATCGTTACCACGAGGATTGATTATTGAGTGAGTACCAAAATTATTAGCTTTAACACTATTTGAAAGACCGAAAATTGAAGTTTTTGGTATGACATAAACAAAATGAAAAAGAACAAAAATGTTTACTGATTTTATGAAAGTTACACTAATTTTAGATGATTTTCATAATTTAGTAAGATCTAAGGCATCCAATGTCTCCTAGTTGCATCAATACTCCCTTCTATTCTCGATATTCAAGTTGTTATTACGTGTTGATGGTCGAAAATCCTAATTTACTAAATATTCTCTCTCAAGCAACATTTAGCATTCTCTTTTACATATTAAATCATCAATCTCTTGCATGAATTTAAATAAGAAAAGAGTTTTGAAGATCCATGGTTTTCACTTAAGACCACAAAAATCACGTTAATCTATCTCTAGCATTCACACAATTTGTGGTATTTATCACTTTAGCATCCATCATAAATCTTCTCAGACTCATTATGAATCATTATAGGCTTTGAAGGGTAATCAATCATTCAAAACTTATGAAGAACAATGATAAACACTCAAACAGTGTAATAGACAAACTTTGAATACGTTGAATTAGAAAAGAGCGTATATTACAACTTAGGCTGCATCGTAACCTTGGAAAGACAAAATTAGTTTATGGTAGACATAATATAATATTAAACTGAGATAAAATCTATGAACTTAAAGAATAAAATGATAGAATAGAACTTGAAAATAAGAGATCACAAACCAAACTTCTTCTTTTCTCCTCCTTCATCTTCCCTACGAATTTCTACCTAATTCTCTACTTTGTGTTGGTTCTTTTTCTGAATGAATGATTCAAAACACTTTCCAAACCTCTCTATTTACAGCATGTAAGGTTGGGATTAGTTAATATAAAAAATATTGCAAGCTTAAAGCTCATTGCACCACCTAGCTGCCATTGCCGCCCAGTTTTTGAAACTTGTTGTTCTTGCTCTCTTTATTTTTTATTTTTTCCTGCTTTGCACCACCCAAAATAAGTCTTTACATTATTATGAACATGTTATTGAAGTTTACAAAGCATCCTTGTACTTGATTCATTCATTTTGCCACCCATTTTTGCAAGTTGAAGTGAATTGTTCAAGCTTGTTGTTCATCCAGTGCAACTTGCTGTTCTTGCTGCTTTTCTTCAGTTTTTTCAGCTTTTCACCACCCAAATTCAGAGTTTACATCAACTTGGACTTGTTAATGTATTTTTTAATCCATCCTTGCTCTTGATTTGTGCATTTTGCCACCCCTTTTTGCAATTTGAAGTGAATTGCACATGTTCTTGTTGCAGTCATGTGTTTTAATGTGTTTTACCCAACTTTTTGCTTTTTTTTGATGTATCTTGCATTCTCTTGTTGATGTTGATGATAAAACCTAGCAAGATTTAGCACAAAATGAGTGTTTGCAAGAAAATAGCAATAGGAGCGAAAAAGAGCAATAGCGAACAATAGCAATAAAAATTTGATGTATAATGGTTAGAAAAATTTGATGTATAAAGGACGAGTACCCAATGCCTATTACTGATGTGCTTATTGACTCAGCCTCGAGGCATGAGGTTTTGTCCTTCATGGATGGCTACTACGGGTATTACCAAGTTATGATAGCTTCGGAGGATACCCACAAGATGACCTTTAGATGTCTTGGGTCAATAGGGACGTTTGAATTGGTGGCCATGCCTTTTTGGTTTGCAGAATGCTAGCGTCACCTATCAAAGAGCCGTGAACATGATTTTTCATGACCTCATTGACAAGTCCATGAAAGTCTATATAGATAACATTGTGGTCAAATCAAAATCCCAAGTTAAACACTTGGATGACTTAAGGGGTGTGTTTCTTAGGATAAGAGCCCAAATCCTTAAGATAAATCCATTAAAATGCACTTTTGGCACATGAGCTGGAAACCTTCTTGGCTTTCTGGTACACTAAAGGGGCATTGAGGTATATATCAATAAGACCAAGGCCATCCAAGTGGCCAAGCCACCTTCAAATAAAAAGGAGCTTCAACGCTTCTTCGGGCAAGTTAATTTCCTAAGACATTTCATCTTAAATATCACAGGAAAAACAAAAGTCTTCTCTGCACTGTTGAGACTTAAGTCTTAGAAGGACTTCAGGTTGGAGGAGCCACATCAAGTATCGTTTGAGGAGCCACATCAATACTTATTCCACCAAAGCACGGCAAGCCTTTGAAGATCTATGTCTCTACTTTTGAGGAATACATTGTTGTTTGCTTATACAGAATAATGAGCAAAGCTTTGAACAAGTTGTGTTCTACCTCAGCCATTGTTTAAATGAGTGTGCAATAAAATGTTCTTCAATTGAAAATTGTGTTTATCTTTGTTCTATGCATCTATAAAATTGAGACATTATTTCTTGGCGTTTACTGTATACATGGTTGCCCAAACAAATGTTCTTAAGCATGTGCTAAATAGGCCATTTTTGAGAGGAAGATTGAACAAGTGGAGCTTAGCTCTGCTTCAGTTTGAGTTGGTTTATGTCTCACAAAAGTTAGTAAAGGGGCAAGCCCTAGCAGACTTTGTAGCAGACCACCTAAACATTCAAACTGGCTTAGATAATGAGCCAGAACAACTCCTAATAGTGGAACTAGTGTCTTGGAAACTATTTTTTGACAAATTAAGGACAAACTCTAACGCTGCAGTAGGAATTGTGATAGAATCCCTAGAATGAATCATCATAAAATTAGTTGTGACCTTAATGGGAAGATGCTCTGATAACATGGCTAAGTGCGAGGCTCTCATAATCGGTTTTCAAACTCTCTTAGAAATACAAGTCCATAAACGTTCTTGTCAAGGGAAATTCAGCACTGGTGATTTGCCAAGTGAATGGAGAGTTTCAATGTTTGAGCAATACCGTGAATCAATATTTGTTAATAGTACATAAGCTATTGAGTAAATTCAACAAGGTGCAACTTGAGCACATCCCTACAGAGTGAAATAAGGCAGCTAATGACTTGGCTCAGTTAGCATTAGGGTACAAGTTACCTAGAACTTGGTGTGAAGAAACTATGGTTATTTTGGATCATGAGATCAAGTGGGCAGAGTCCTTCGATGGTGCACCAAGTGGATGTTTGGAGCGCTGTGAAACACATCAGACTGTCCTGAGTAGCAAGGTCATTGGAGGAAGCCTTTAATGGGTTACTTTAACAACCCTCAAGATTATGCTAAGGACAGGAAAATGAAAATGAGAGCTCACGGGTTCCACATAGATTATGAATATGAAGAACTATGCAAAAGGGATGCTAGTGGAGTGCTTCTCAAGTGCCTTGACTTGAATGAACGATGCTAGTAATGGTTGGAGCCCATAAGGGTATCTATGAATTCCATCTGGCTGGCAATAAGATGCATTGGCTAATCACGCAATATGGTAATTATTGGCCATCAATGATGGATGAGTGCATAAGGTATGCTGATAAGTCCAATTTAGTATACAATTGTTCATATCTTTTAGGTTCAATTACTAATCATTTTATATCTAATTTTTCTCTTTTGCTTGTTTTTGCTCTTTTTCTCTCCTATTGTTATTTCCTTGCAAAACACTCATTTTATGCTAATTCTTTCTAGGTTTTACCATCAACATAAACAAATGAAAGAAAGATACATCAAAGAAAAGCAAAAAAAGAGCAAATACACAAATTCACACAGTTAGGCAAGAACATGAACAATTTGTGCAACTTGCAATTTGGGCGGAAAAATCTAACAAATCAAGAACAAAAATACAGTCAATTATTCAAGAACAAGTGCAACTTGATGCAAGTTACATCATTTGGGCGGTGGAAAGCAAGAAAAATGAAAAAAAAAAAAAAATGCAAGTGTAAGCAAGTTGCACATATGGGCGGCAATGAGGTGCAATGAGGATGAACTTGTATATATTTTTTATTCCATGAATTCCCAACCTCATGTACAATAAATAGGGGTGTAGAAACCGTGAGAAAGAGAGAAGAAGAGAAGGAAGAAAATTTGGTTTGTAATTTGTTAATTTCAAGTCTTTTCTATCCTTTTCTCTTTTAAGTTCATGGATTTTTTTAGTTTTGGTTTTTATGTTAACCATGAACTAATTTTATCTTTCCAAGGCTACGATGTAGCCTAAGTTGTAGTATATACTCTTTTCTATTTCAATGTATTCAAAGTTTGTTTAACCCCAAATCATCCACTTCACTGCTCTCACTTGTCGTCAATCTTGTTGCCTCATCCAACCACCGTCATCTACTAGATTGTTCTCCTCGTTATTGTCTACTGGACACTCATCAAAAATATTCCCATCATCAATAGTGATTCTCAGTCCGCCAAACCGTCCCCTACTGGGCTGCTCGTCTAATCGTTGTTCTCAATCTCGTTACAGCCGTATGTTGTTGTCCTGTTGCTATCGTCTGTTGTGGCCTTGTGTCATCATCCTCCAGCCATCCACTGAGTAGTGATCATTATTATTCAACAATTTCCCCTAAATAGGGACGCTTCTATTTCAAGATTGACATTATTTCAATTTTATTATATTTATTCTAACTATTACATCCCTATTTACAATGTTAGATTGATTGTTGATTTATATTTTGTGTTCAACTAAAAATCTGAACTTACTAATCTCATATTCATAAGTAAAGTAGAATCTTACAATTCTCGATCCGATTTTATGATCCTGATTATGAGGAACCTTCACCGACCCTATATAGAATCTCGATTTTGACAACCTTGGCTTTGAAGGCTGCTTGGTGTGGCTCCTCCCACTTGAAGTCCTTCTCAAACTTGAGTCTCGGCAGTGGAGAAGACTTTGGTTTTCCCTGTGACATTTGAAGTGAGATATCTTAGGAAGTTAACCTGCCCCAAGAAGCATTGAAGCTCCCTTTTACTTATGGTGGTTTGGCCTCTTGAATTGCCTTAGTTTTGTTTTTATCAACCTCAACACCCCCCCCCCCCCCCCCCCTCTCTCTCTCTCTCTTGTTTCATTTTTTATATATTTTATACCTCATTCCCCATGACATATTCAGCTATTACATGTGTGCTCTATTGCAATCTAGGTACATTTAGACTTGGAATGCATCGAAGAAAACAAGAGTTAAAAAGTGGCAAAATAAAAGCATAATTAGGGCATATTTGAAGATTACGTTGAGAAACCCAATCATGTGTGGAAAATAAGGACCCATTGGGTCATAATTTGGTGACCCAAATAGATCTTGTAAGGTTTTGGGAACTAACAGACCAATCGGCACCAAGAGCCGATTGATCGACAGGCAACAGTGGCTTACTGTTGACTCAATCGATAGGCCAATGTCAATATCGCTACTAACGGAGGCCGATCAATCGGCACTATTAAGACACCCGCAGCGTACCTTAGGTCACGCTGTGGGTATAAATAGAGAGGAGAAAGTATTTGTTCTTTATCTTTGCCTCTTCTCATCTCCTCCTTCCCTTACCGAAGCCACTAGAGATCCTAGTCATCTCAAACGCCGAAGCATAGGTGGTCGAAGTGCCGAGGAATCAAAGCACGGATCAACATTTACGTCAATTGAGGGAGTCTCCATTACCGAATTTTTTACATTGTTTTTCTTATTAGATTTGATGATGTGTAAAACTCCCATTGAGGATTAGACCTTTAGTTTAGGGATGAAGGACGAGTAACCCTCCATATCCTATATTTATGTTAAACTTTTGATGATGATTGAGTAAAATATTATATTTGCACCCCTATAGGGAATTATTCATGTCAATTGGTTTTTTTTGGATGTGCTTGTAACCATGTTTATATTTTCGATTAATTTGCATTTTGTCTATGAGCTTGTAACCTGGACCATAACATAACAGGTTTTCACTCGTAGTCAGGGTTGAGGTTGTACCCAACCTTGAACACAATCATTTATATGAGTTAATATTGAACTACGTGTGAGAAAAGAATTTAGTGCTAATGAGATAGCCTATACTACACTTAGGGTGATAACATAGGATTAAGCCACTGTTGCTTGTCGATCGATTGGCTCTTCGTGCCGATTGGTCAGTTAGTTTTTGAAACCATACAAGATCCATTTGGGTTACCAAATTATGACCCAATAGGTCCTCTTTTACACATGTGGTCAAGCTTCTCAGCGTAGTCTTCAAATATGCTGAAATTATGCTTGATTTTGCACTTTTCAACTTTTGTTTGCTCTAATATACTCCAAGCCTAAATGTACCTAGATTGCAATAAAACAAACATGTACTAGCTGAATATGTCATGGGAATGAGGTATAAAATATATAAAAATGAGACACGTCACCCTCTAGAGCACAAAGAAACCAAGAAAGTTTCCAGTGTGTATGTCAAAGGTACATTTTAGCAGGTTCATCTTTAGGTTGTGGTTCCTCATTCAAAGTATTGCTCCTCTCAAGTCCTCCAAGTGTTCAACTTGGGATTTTGATTTGACCATGATGTCATTTATGTAGACTTCCATGGTCTTTCCAATGAGATTATAAAAGATTATGCCCATTGCTCTTTGGTAGGTGGCTCCACCGTTCTTTAAACCAAATGGCATAGCCACTCATTCAAAGGTCCCCATTAACCCAGGGCACTTAAATGCAGTTTTGTGGGCATCCTTCGAAGCAATCAACACTTCATAATACTGACAATAGCCATTCATAAAAGATAAGACCTCAAGCCTTGAGGCTAAATGAATGAGAACATCAATTGTAGGATAGGGTATTCATCCTTCGGGGTGGCTACATTTAGATCTCTGAAATCGATACAGACCCTAATTTTGCCTTTTTTTAATAATAGGAACAATATTTTCCAACCACTTGATGTACCTGGCTGTTTTGATGGATTTGGCCTTTAAGAGTCTTCATTCTCCTCTTTGACAAAATCTATCACCTATTGGGAAATTCTTTTCTAGGCTAGAATTATGGGCCTTGAGCCTTGTTTAATAGGAAGCCTATGCTCAACCATCTTTCTGTCTAGGCCATGCACCTTGTGATGGTCCCAAGTAAAGCAGTCCTTAAACATGAGGAGTAAGGTCACATACTGCTTCCACTACTCTTCAGAAAGAAGAGGGCTCACATAAGTAGGCCTTGGGTTTTTTACAGAGCCCAAGTTAGCCTCGAGGAGGGGGTCTTGAACTTAAGCCCTTGAATCCTCCATCTGAGCTGGTGCTGCTCTTAGGTTACACAACTCTAGCTCTCTTTCTTGTACTACTTGGACTTTAAAGCCATTTCCAGGGACAAACGGTTGCTCTGCCCATATTTAATCCTTAGTAAGCCAAGCAACCGGCTTTGCCATGGCTAAGCAGATGGCCTTTTAGGCCCTTTATGGGAAGTCTTGGCTTCCCACCATAAGGCATCTTACGTGCCTTCCCTAGAAGTCAAAATCTTTTAACTCCACATCAACTTGATCAACCTCGGCTTCAATAAGCAGGCTGTCAAGAATGGCTATCAATTCCTTATGTTGGATGGTTTGAGGAGTGGTCCTCTTCACATCTAATAGTCCCACACCGTCTTCGTAGAATTTTTCCCCAACAAAGTTGGAGCAAGCAAAAACAACTTCATATTTGTGATGGTTTCAGAAGATTAAAAACTGGGGAAGCAAAGAAGGGATACTGTAGTTGGCAAGTAGCCAGTCTCTCCCAAGCAAGGCATTATAGCTTGAGGTAGTGTCCACTATAAAGAAGGCTGTCAGCTTACTCAAGTTGCCAATAGTTAACTCAATTGGGATGAGCCCTTTAGACTTAGTGGTGGCCCTTGAAAAGCTACAAATTGCCACATCTAAAGTTATCAAGTCATCTCAAGATTTACCAGTGACCCCTAACATGTATAAAGGAAATACATTGATGGTTGTGCCATTATCTACCAAGACTTTATTCACTAAGATGCCATTGAACTTGGCTTTAATGTATAAAGGCATAATGTGTTTGTTAGTTGTAGTAGGCCCATCAAACATCATCTTCATTACTTCAGGAAGATTGTTAGTTTAGTTCGATGTTGGGGTCTTAACTTTAAAAGGAAAACGATCAGAATTACCTTTAGGACCTGCTATTTCAGCCATGAGCTCCACCTAGGGATCCTCGTCTAATGCTATTACATCCTCTTCGAGGCCTCCCTATGTGCCCATTGCCATGAACTCCAAGGGAAGGAGTGATGAAGTTCTAACATTAGCTCGTTTAGGAAGTGACCCAAACTGTATTTGGATCCCTTGGCTTGTTTCCTTTTTATGACTGCCATCAAATTAGCATGTCATGCTCCTAAGGTTGATCGTTTGGTTCAACCTCTAGGGTCTGAGACTCCTCCATTAGTTTAGGGAAGTCTTCTCCATGGAAGTCATTTTCTTTATTAGACCATGTTGAGTTAACATGATCCAAATGCTCCACTACGTTGATACTGAAAGGATTGTAGTCATCCTCATCATTAGATGTTCTTCGAGCCTGTGAGTTCTTGGAAAGCTGGTCCTATCATGATTCCTTCCCTTAAGAAGATGTGAAACTAGCCCATCTCTCGAGCTTCCTAAGTGGAAAAACGATTAGTTTGAATAGCATCTTGATCATTCTTAGCGAAGGTATCAAAAACATTAACTTAAAGAAGACTAGGGAAGGGGTCTTTATCAACACCCATCTGTCCTTATCTAGGGAAGATTAATTCCCTTGTCTCAATGGCATCCTGAACCATGTTTCTAAAAATTATGCAGTTCTTTGTTGAGTGAGTAAATGAATCATGCCTTTATAGTACACCTTCCCCTTTTGTGAATTAGGTCAAGTTTTCTATGTTTCCTCCAATCTTTCCTGGCTTTGATATCCTTCTTGACCAAAGGATTACAAACCATTGGAGGCCCTTTGATGTACTCAGTAATGTCAATTTCATATGGAGGATCTTCTTCCTCATCAATCAAATCATGTATGTAAGTTCCATACACGCTATTTTTGTAAGGCTTTTCTTCCTTCAAAATAGACTCATACCTAGCCGCACATTCTGCTAGCTGGAGTAGACTCATGAAGTTCAAGCCTTCAAATTTCTTTCTCAATTCAATATCCAAGCCATTTAAAACTAGCTTGGCATATTCAATCTCAGGGAGGGCCACTATGCATTTTAACCAAGCTCTTTTGAACCAGTTAATGTAATCCTTTACGGATTCGCCAGGCTTTTGTCGCATTCAAGCCAAGACTGACATAAAGATTCCTAGTTCCATCCTTGGAAATTAGGGCCTGGAATTTCCTGGCCGTGTCATCCCAACCATAGATGGAATTAGGAGGTAAGCTAATGTATCACTGGAAGGCAGCCTTTATCAGAGAACTAGGGAATAACCTAAGATTCAAATATGGGTTATCAACTGCTTCCTTGCATTGGTTGTTAAAGCTTTCCAAATGCTCGAGAGCAGACACACTTCCTTCTCCTGAGAAAAGACTAAACTTAGGGATTTTCTATCCTCGAGGACAAGGGTAATCCTTGTCAATATAGTCAAGGTATGGTTTACTATACAATCGCCTGTTAACCCTTTTAAGGCCTGGCACATACATCTGCTTGATAAGGGTGGCCAATTGGTCTTGGAGGGGGGAGGTTTGGCACATGGTTATGCGTCTACCATAACACCCCCCCCCCCCTACCAAAAAAAAAGTGGTTAAGGATTTCGAGGGGAATCAGCAGGATACCCCTAAGCTCCCATTACAATCGAATGTGGGAACAGATGTTGCCCCCACACATGCATGGCAGTAACCACCTTGATCATTCTGGCCATTTGTTTGGTTGGCCACAAAGTATATTTCAACATATCCTTGATTATGTGGCATGTTTGAAAGCACATCTATATTGATAGGCTGCTGCGCCATTCTTTCCTGATCCATTCCCAAGGTTTGAGGATAAGGGAAGTTAAGTTACCCCCAGTCTCATATGCGAGGCATGGTCCCCAAGATTGGGAACTTGTCCTTGGCATCTGTTTCGAGGCTCTAGCTAGGCCTTGAGGCAACCTTTCCAGCATGAGGAGGATATGCATGGTTATGCCCCCTGTCTCAAAAACAGGCGTGACTTGAACATATGTATTAAGATCCCTTGATGCAAGATAGTATCCCTGGTTCAAAGGGCCTACAACCCTCAAGGATGCATTATCACTTATATGGCCAGAATCCAAGTGAGTAACACCTGGGTTACCCACACTCGAGTTTTCCATTCTTTTAGCGACTATGTTGTCAACCTGAGTAACTGCCATTCGTGAGCTTGAAGGAACATCATGAGGATACCTAATTGGGGCTCAGGAGGAGGAACAAGCCCGAGTTTCCTAATATCTTCTCTAACGGCCTCGATTAAGACATTATGAGTCTCAGCTTACCTAACTAAGATAGGCTCGACTTCAACTACTATCTACCTCGCCACATCCTTTGTTATAAGAGTAATAGTAGAAGACATGGTTGAGTTCATCTCACCCAAGACTCTGTCAGTTTCTCTATGAAGCCTTTCATTCATTGAGGCCCCAATGCATTAATGATAGCTCTCATTGCGGCAAAGTTCTCATGTTGAGCCGCTAGAGTACGCACTGTTTCAGCACGTTTTTCATAGACCTTTTTCATGGCTTGCTCAATCTTTTGATCAACGAGTTCCATATGATGTTTGAGCATGCCCATAAACTCTTGTGAGAATAGCCATCAAGCCTAATATGCTCTTCTTCTAGGATGTCTTCATTGCATTCGCTTTCATTACTGCGGTTGTGACTTGTCTCATCCCCTCATGATACAAGACTTTGTCCTATATGGTGCTCTAATGGAGACCCAATTAAGGCTAAGCCCTCGGGTTTTTCAGGTTCAAGAGCACTAGATCTCCTTGTTCTGGCTATTGGTGAATGGTCTTAAATTATATTTTGATAATTCACAATGGGGTTAAAGAGAGTTAAGTCTTATATTAAGCCTCCCATAGTGTTGCCAAAAGGCATGTTTGCTCTTTTTGTTTGTTGCGTGTGTAAATGTGGTCGCCGTAGATACAAATCAAACGAACATGAAAATTGGGACACGCTGCGACTAGGGAGCGAGCATGAATTCTGGACCGCACGTCTTTGACCTCAACCACTTGTCTTTTCAAAGAAAAGGGATGGCATTTTTGGTGAATCCAACTTCGGTTTGTAATTAATACGTGGATTTTGCTTATGTTCCAATTAAGGAGACATTTATATTTTTTTGTATATTTTTGTATATAAGTTTGACAGAAAAAAGTAAAAGGATATGGATCTAACTCAAGTGGCAGTTATAGTGATGAAGCTGGGCCCACAAACACCTTTCCTCGTACACTTAAAAGTCGGGAACTAGGGTGGAGACAAACTCAAAATCTTAGCAGTCCACTTACAAGCCCAAGTTAACCCGATTTTTAGGCCTAGCACTCTTGACTTGTAATAACTTGAATGAGTTAGAGTGTATCAAGATTAAGATTGAGAAAATTGTATCTGGGTTATTGGATGAGAACTAACGCAATCAAGGTTAAGCCTTGGCGGTCAAAGCCCTTAAACAATAACAAAAACATAAGTTCACCTGGCTTATTAAGCAGTGACCCTAGTGTTAAGACCAACACAATCAAGGTCAAGCCTTAGACGTCAAAGCCTTAAATTAACGCCTCAATTCTCAACTCAACGATTATGGGAACATATTAAAATAGAGAGTTCATATATGAAACCTGAAGAACTGTATTACTCTGATGAACGCAAGTATAACAAAGATCTGCGTCATGCTAAGCTATGCTAAGTTACGCTATTCTTAGGTAAAAAGCACAAGTGCGCTGCAAAGAAACTTAAAGAAGTTTGGATGAGTGGTGTTGGACATTTTACAACTACAATAGTGTCTTTTATTTATAAAAAAACAAAAATAACTGCGGCATCCTATTTCCTTGGCATTTTCTTCCCATGTTTGCCTCAAAGCTCTTTTTGCATGCTGAATGAGCAGTGAACATGCCCTAAATTGGTGTGCTTGAGCATTTTTTTGGAAGCCCACGTCCACATTTCCTATTGGAGTTCCTTCTAGATGCTCCATGTTTTATTGGATAGGCTTGAGGCTCAGCAACAACATACCCAGTGCTCCAAGGGCTCCCACCTAAGCAAGGTCTGAGGGGGCCGATGTACGTAACCTTCCCCCTTGAGGGTATTACCCCTGAAGAGAGGCTATTTCCGAGTGCCCCCAACCTGAGGGCGAGGACTTCCCAGGAGGTCACCCATCCTAGTACTATTCTCGCCCAAGCACGCTTAACTTCGGAGTTCTACTGGGATCCGGTGACGGCGTATTAGTACCCTCTTTGGTTAAGAAACTGCCTTGAGCTTAAGAATCACCTGTCTTTCAGCCTTCTAGGAAGTTCCTTGAGCTCGAGCTCCTTTTACCCCTTTAACCATGTCGAGTGGCTAATACTCTTTAAAGGGTTTTAAACTCAAGCAATTGGGCTCGAGATGTAGTTATCCCAACATCTAAAGGTCTTATATCCCTAGAGGATGGCCTCATGTGATGAGCGCATGATGCTTTGCTCCAAAATGGCGTCGTCTCCACTCCCCCATGTTTAGAGTGTGAACAGGTATGTTATTCAAGGTCTTGAGACAAAGGAAATGATGCCCCAATTTGAGCTGGGTTCTATTTAGAAGGAAAATTATTGTTTTAAAGTGTAACTTCATTTTGAGGTGGCATCGGTATGAGGTGACACTTGTTTAGAAGAAAAAATTACTTCTTTAAAGTGTATAAGGAAAAGAAAAGAGAATTATTTCGTGTAAAGTGTGTCTTAGGGACTGAGGACTAAATGTGGTTTTAGCATGTTTATTACATGATTAAAGTTGGATCACATATGCTAAACCGCACCACACTTTATCACATTGTGGGATCATGTCGATAGGCTGCTAGTGTTTGTAATCATGGAAGGTCTTGTGTTGTGAAATAGGCACTTTCGAGATTCGTATGCTTATTGGATCAGATCTCGTGCTAAGATGTATATGTTTGGTAGCCACTAAAGTTTGTCCAACTTGAGAGTCATTTCTAGACTAAAAGGTTTTAAAAGCCATTGTCCAATCAATGTTGCCTAAGTAGAAGAATGTTGGAATTATTCTATAAACTGGGCTTCTATTGATCGGTGTTATGTTCTTAATTATAAAAATAATTGGATGTCAAACCGGTAAAGCCTAATTGATAAAGTGATCCTTAATATTTAGATCCTTAGGGGTTATTTGGTATGAGGATATAAGGGATGGGAATGGGAATGGGAATGAGCAAATCATTCATATCTTTTTGCTGTTTGACATGGAGGAGTTGGAATGAAAAAATTCCCGTTCTTACATTTCAGAATGGAAAAATTGATGTGACCCACAATATATTTTTCTATTTTAATGTTATTCTAATTTATGTTTTGTTTTATTAACTTCAAATAATAAATCTAAACAAGATAGTAGTAGTAGTAGTAGTAGTAGTAGTAGTAGTAGTAGTAGAAGTAGTAGTAGTAGTAGTAGTAATAATAATAATAATAATAATAACAATTATTATTATCTTTATTATTATCATTCTTCTTGCTATTATTATTATTGTTGTTACTGTTGTTGTTATTGTTATTGTTATTATTAGTATTATTATCATTGGATGATATTTTGGTAATTATTTTATTTATACCCAGTCCCACTAATGCATACAAAACTCGGGAACAACTATTTTAATATCATTTTCATTCCTTATCTATACCAAGTAGAGGGGTGAGAACTATTGTTGTTGGCATTTCCATTCCCCAAAACTTCTTTTGATTCTCTCATTTATATTCCTACAAATTCATTTCTACGTATTAAACGACACCTTAGAACATTTTCTACAATAGCCTGGTTTTAACCCAACTGCTAACTTAAAACTCAAAATGATCCAAGATAATTGGTCTACAACACTGATAACTCAAATTGTTATGAAATTACAATACAATCTTAAATTCTTTAATTAACCAAATAATAATCCTAATTTAAATAATTTTTTTTTTGATCAGAATTAAAATTTTAACCTTGTGAAAAATGAAAATGAAAATTATAATTTCACAACAATTTTATCCCAATCAATCATAGCCGAATCCAAATTCAAAATTTTGGTTTTGACTGGATAGGATGGCAAATTGTACTACGCAACGGGGCAACATGGAAGCTGACTTGGCAGAACCTTCCCGTTGTTTTTACATCATCTTTGGGTCCCACGGTTGACACGCTGCAACAAGCCCACCACGCAATCGCCACGTGATTCTACATCCCCGTAATTTAATTGGCTCGTTCATTAGAACAACTACAAATTGACTACCTTGAGTCACCGCCGGTAACTATATCTCCTCCCCTTTAATCAATCGTTAAACACCGACGCAAACCACACTCAATCTCAGCCGTTGTATTCATCGAACGGCCCGCATCAACCCCCCAGTCTACCGTCAAGATCACGCCAATTACGGAAATGAACGGCCACGATTTCTCAAAATCACGCTACACTTACATATATACCCCTTCTCATCCCTTTAGGTTACCCCCATTTTTCTCGCTTATAAGTTCATTTTTCAATTTCAGCACTAGGGTTTCGGGCAGTCGACTTTCTCTCTCTTGCTGACATCAATCGGTGCTCTTTCTCTCTCCGGAAGATTGCGATTATCGGTTTTTATGGGGAATTAGGGTTTGTGGAATTCGTTTGGATGATTCTTTAATTGGAGCGTATTGAAGGGCCATCGACTTGAACTTTAGTTCTGGTAATCGAATTTTAGGGTTTCTTTTTGTTTAAATTTTAGGGTTTCAGCAGGTGTTTGTGAGATATCTAGGGTTTTATGTTAAGAATTGAAGTACTATGAAATGAGGTTGTATTGATTATATACTTTAGTTAGTGTCTTGATGATGATAGCGTCTTTTGTATTGAGTTTTAGATAGTAATGTATTGTACCTGCAAAGTGTTGATTGTATGCAAGCAATGCCAGAACATTAATTTAAGGGTTTTGAATTTCTATCTACATAAATTTGCATTATGATGTGTGTAAAGTAAGCGTAATAAACGAATCTAAGGGTTTGACCACACCCTTGGTTTTTTGCAGATATTGGGTTTTGTGCTCTTTGTAAGAACGACATTTGTCGCTAGTAACTGGGTACAGGAATACTGTAATAGTTTGAGGTAAAGCAAGATCACTGGGCAGCAGTGAAGTTGCAGGATCGGTAATGGCTAAAAAAGAGAGGTACCCGGATGGTTACTATAGACCTATTATTGGAGCGGCAGCTGAGCCTGCGGGTTCTGGTAGTTCAGATCGTATTGACTCCGAAATGACTGCTTCAGAGGATTCAAGTGCCCCGGCGAGGAAGTGCATTAACTTGAATGCTGAAGGATTTGGTGTCCCCATACAAGTTCTCCTGTTATCGAAAATGTCATCAGCCGAGAAAAAGGATTTAATCCTCAGGTTGAGAACTGAACTTGAACAGATTCGTATCGTCCAGAAGAAGATGGAATCACAAAGAATGAACGGGCCGACGTTATCTTCATCTAGTGCCATTCTTAGTTGTAATATTGGTCAGAACGGGACTGCTGGTTTGATGTCTGGTAAGGAGAAGAAAGGAAATGCACCCGTTCACAAGGAGCGTGGGTGGAATGGGGGCTCTTCTGGTAAGTCTGAGTCTGCAAAGCTAGCACCTGCACTGGGCACTTCTGTGACAATGATGATGAAGCAGTGTGATTCATTGCTAAAACGGTTGATGTCACACCAGTATGGATATGTTTTTAACGAGCCTGTTGATCCAGTGAAGTTCAACATACCAGATTATTTCACAATTATTAAGCACCCGATGGATCTCGGAACAGTCAAGGGCAAATTAACTTCAGGTGTTTACGCAAGCCCTCATGAATTTGTTGCTGATGTCAGGCTTACCTTCTCTAATGCTATGACATATAACCCGCCATCGAATAGTGTTCATATCATGGCCAAAACACTAAGTAAATTTTTTGAAGTTAGATGGAAATCGATAGAGAAAAAACTGCCAGTGGTTAATTCTGAACGATCACCAGCAAAGTCAGTTCCTAGACGAGATTTAGATTCTGTTGAGTTAATGCCCCCCTCAAAGAAGAGGAAGGTTCCTTTGCCTCAAAAAGTCATGCCAGAGCCCGTACAAAGGATAATGACAGCTGAGGAGAAGAGCTGCCTGAATAAGGAGTTGGAATCTTTGTTGAATGATTTGCCAGACAATATTATTGAGTTTTTGAAGGAAAATTGCTCTAGTGGGGCAAACCCTGCAGAGGATGAGATTGAAATTGACCTTGATTTACTAAGTGATGAGACGTTGTTTGAATTACGAAGGCTCTTGGATGGAATTTTGCAAGAGAAGAATAACCAGGCGAACATGGCTGAACCTTGTGAAATAGAGGTAACTATTGCCCATGTCCATCCTTTTAGCATAGGGATCCAGGACTCTTGTTGCACTTGCGTCCTGGCAGTAACAAGTGGTTTCATTTTCTTGTTGCAGTTGTTGCATGGATCAGGGCTCAGTAACTCATCCATGCAGGCAGGCAAAGGTTACTTCTGATGCTTTTGCTTATCAAAGATGCTCAGCTATGCATAGCAGAATAGTTGTACTTAGTTCTTCTTATATATGTATTATGCCCTTTCTAGGGAACGATGGTGCCGATGAGGATATTGATATTGGTGGGAGTGAACCACCAGTCTCTAGCAACCCGCCATCGGAGGTGAACAAAGGATCAGGCTGTCGAAGTAGTAGATGCCCTAGTCCAAACACTTCCAGATGCGACACAGGTTTGTTGAATGCCTTTTTCTGTCTTTCCTTGCCTTGCTTGTCACTTTGTTTTCTTGATATACTTTTTCAAGCAGAACTTCTGGAAGACGAGTTTAGCTTTTCACATCTGTATAAAATTTATTGATTGTTGACATTGTGTTCAGTGACTGGTAGCTATTATACCTTGAGCTGGACTTTTCTGCTGTATATGTTTTCCTAAAACCATCATTTGGTTATTAAGAGAATGACATTCATCTTTGTTTTACACGGGACATAACATAACTTTATTTAGTTATTTTTGATCAGAGGGCTTAAGATAACTTTATAATCATTATTAATTGGTTATCAGTTTCTTCTTTTATGATAATTGTTAATGTTTGTTTAATAGATGAATGCAATATATACTTCGGGCATGCTTGGTATGGGGTTAAACATTAATGGGGTAACCATTACCCCATTAAAATTTTTTCCTTTCATGTTGTTTGGTTGCCCCACTTTTAAAGAGGTAACCATTAACTCAATAGTCTTTTCATATGTTTGGTTTGAGTGTAACATAACTCTTTTAAACCCCCCACCTCAACAATGTGAGGATTGAAATTGGTGAACACCTCCCCCTCCCCTCACATGAAAATGAAGCCAACAAATCTAATAAAAATTCAAAATCTACCTTCTTTCATGGTTAATATTATCATTATAAACATATGTAACCACTAATTAAAGATTGCTCCCCATTCATACTAAAAAGTTGGTAAGAAAACCAAAATCAAAAACCCTAGTTTTACACTACCAGATTTTCAAGCCAAGTGTACAAATTATTCAACCAAATACTTAGAAATAGACATACCTGGTGGTAGATGATGGTTAAATGCACTAAAAAACAACAATTTGAAGTAGTTTAAGGAAAATTTGTGGTGTTCTTCAACCCTTCTCTCTCATATGCAAACCCTAGCTTTTCTCTCTTTCTCTCTCTTAAGTTGAATGACTAAAAAAAAAAAAAAAAAAAATTAACCACCCCTCAATTATGGATGTTGCATTAGGGAGGGGTAGTAATATTTTAATGGTGTAAATTTTACCCCCAAACCAAATGGGGTGAAAAGAGGTGTACTGGTTACCCTATTAACCACTACCTCCCTTTAACTCCATACCAAACATACCCTTATATGTGATAATAGAACCTTATGTTAGATTTCCCATGCCTGACATCAAGTAGTCGACTTAGTTATCTTGTGTTGGCGTGTAGGCTGGTTAGTAGCCAACTCATTTGAATTCCACTTCAAAGAATGTTGACAAAAAGCGGGCAAATACTCTCAGTTGGATATGCATGCTCTTTTTTCCCTTAGGGGGCCGTCTTACTCTCATCGAGTCTTGCCTTTGTAGTATTCCTGTCTACTACATGTCTCTCTTTAGGATTTTCGTATCAGTTGTGAAGCATATTGAGCGAATTATGAGAGATTTTCACTGGTTGGGGGTGAAGGAGGACCATCTGGATCATTTATTTATTTGGGACCGTGTCCGTAGGCCGCACAAGCATGTTAGTGTCCAAGAACATATCTCTTTTTGGTAGATGGTTATGCTGCTTCATAGGGAACCTGATACCTTTGGTACATGGTGATTAAGAGTAAGTATGGTCTCCCACAAAATGGGTGGGATGCAATACATGGTGATTAAGAGTAAGTATGGTCTCCCACAAAATGGGTGGGATGCATCATTGGTGGTTCAGTTCATCTCATGTTCTGTCCTTCCCCACACTCGTTTCCTTATTGGTTGAGGTGACCGTGTTCGATTCTTTGAGGACACATGGGTTAGGGATACTGCTTTCGCTGTTAGTTTCCACTTTTATATAGATTATCCAATGTTCATGGTGCCACAATAAATTTTCTTCTCAACTTAATAGGGTGTTTCAATATCTTGGAACTTGCACCTTCCTAGGAATCTTACTGTTAGAGAATTACACGAATACACATGATTGAGCTACATTCTGGACCGAGTTTGCTTGTCTTCATTGCTCGATAAGAGGGGTTGAGTATTGGATAGGTCTGACAATTTTATCTCTTTGGTAAGTCAGCGAGTTTTTTATTTATTACCAAAAGAGAAAATACAAGTAGACAAAGTGCATAACCCAAGACAAGGTTATAGCCTACAACATGGCTGAAACCAAACAAAGTGAAGTAGAAACAAATAGGAAAGGAAAGGAAAACCAAAAAACAAACGGGAAAAAAAAAGTTCCAATCCTGCAAAGCCTCGCCATCACCTGCAGCCGCCAATCGATGCTTAGCACGATGCGCGCGGCGAGAAGAAGGTGCAACAGTAGTCTCCTGGGCCGGAACACACAACGTAGGCTCGACAACACCAACAGGAGCAATGTGAGTCTCAACATGAGAGCAAGCAACACAACTAGAAGAGGAGGACAAAGAAGCCATACCGTTCTGACTTGTAGACCTGCTCAGCGGAACAATACTCGGAACACTTGCCTCACGGATTAGAGTACCCTTTAGAATCAGGGCCTTTTTGTGGCCCTTACATCTTGCTAGCGTGCTTAATACTCAAGATTGCCTCCATGGATATGTATTATGTGCTTCCAAAGTGGGAAATGCACGATCATTTATTTTTGTATTGTGTAGTGGCTTGGAATATATGGTGCAAGCTATTCTCTTTTTTTAACTAGGTGTGGGTTATTCGAGGATCAGTTGAGAGTATTCTTCTCTTTAAGTTTCATAGCATATGAAGTAGAAAAGACGTCTGAATGTTATTCTCGAAGGCTTAGATTGTGATTCTTCGGTGTATATGACTAGAAAGAAATGCTAGGATTTTCAAACACCAGTGTAAACTAATGAATTTCTTATGATATAAGGTGGTTGTTTTAGGAGCTTTTTGGGCTGAGAGCTTTGGGAGCTTCCTCAACATAAGGTTGGCAGATTTGCAGAGGGATTGGAGGGCTTTGTGTTAGTGGTTTGTGTGTTATTTTGATGAATGAGGACATTTTGTCTATAAATTTTGTACATTCTCTCTCTTAATGGAATTTCTTTTTTCGATCAAAAAAATAAATTATCTTTCCACCAACATCAAGATATATTAGTATAATTGGTGATTGTTGGTAAAACAAAAACTTTGTAGATTATTACTGCTTAGCCCAAACAAAGGCGTTAGTTTCATGAAAATAATAGTCGTTAGGTCACAAAATCAATTCTTCTATCTTCAGGCATCATTTGAAGCAGTATTATACTGTTTTCAGCTCGCTTCAAATTATTATTAGTCCTTTAAAATAGAAGCTTGAGTTCTCAACTTTTTCCCGAAGATTTAATGACCTTGTTATGAGGCAGTTGATAATGTTTTGACTTCAATTACCGTACTGCTTCTGGAGTATTTAACTCTGGTCCTGGATATTTTGAACTTAGGTACCTCTTTCTCTTTCATTTAATGTTATCATGAAACCAAGTAGCAGTCCATGGTCATGGTCATGGTGTCCTAGTAGTAGGGTGTCACAAGTGTTATATAACGGGTAGCAACGCCTGTGTTTGGTTTTTAGAGTGACACACATTAATTTGAAGCTGTACACTTACAAAAAATTCGATAAATATACACGTGGAAGTGTTAAAGATAAAGCATAGCGTGCATTATAGAGGCAATTATAGAAGTATAGCTATGTAGATCTCAACATTCATTATTTAAGTGGCTATTGTGTTGTTTGATTTGTGGATGTTATGCAACTTTTTGCTGCATTCTGCTTGTGTTTATAATGCCAGTATGTGCATTTTGCCTTTCTCTTTGTGAAATTAATGCGAAGGAGCTATATGCTTCGATTATGCGAACCTTGCTGCATTTAGTTAACATTTAGTGTTTGATTTCTTAGGGTTCATTTACTAGGCACTAATGCAACCGGATCCCATTAGAACTCCAAAGTTAAGCGTGCTTGGACGACTAGTACTAGGATGGGTGACCTCCTGGGAAGACCTCGTGTTGCCAACCCTAAGGTTGGGGGTTCTCGGAAACAGTCTCTCATCAGGGCTACTCCCTGAAGGGGTAAGGCTGCGTACATCCACCCCTCTCAGACCTTGCTTATGCGGGAGCCCTTGAGGCACTGGGTCCGTTGTTGTTGTTAGTGTCTGATTTCTTGGTTTATATTCCATTGTTGCATTGATGTACATGTTGCCATTTGCTTGCTCGTAATCTGAAGTTGTGGCCCGCTAATGCAATGGGTGGCCCCAAGGAGTGTTTTTTGCACCATGGCATGCTAGAAACTCAATACATTTCTTCTTGAGGTGCTAGGAAAACATGGCAATGGGGTTAGTTGGGTTGGGTTAAGGAGGCTGGTCACTTTGGATTTGGGTCATTTTAGGTTTCTGACCTTGACCTTGTCGTTCGGGTTTAGGTTAATTTGTATGGTCGTAGGCAACAATGGACTTCTTATTTTTTTTCCTGTAGTCATAGGGAACTCCTAAAATACTAGCCTTTTCACGCTTTGGAAAGCGTATCGAACTCGACGGAAACACGATTCAAACAGTCATGAGATCATTTTTGATAAGAAGGTACCTATTAGATTATTTGTCGGCTAATTGTATCAATTGATTTCAATAAATGATTGAATTGTGTGAATTTGTTGAGTCTTATTCATTGGAATTCTTAATATTAACTTTGATTTAAAATTTTATGCTTTAATGGCTCAATTGATAACCTTTCATTACTTTTTCCTGTATATATTATATATAGTTAGCTCCTTCCATGCTCCCGAACTTAGAAACTTCTATCACTGCCTGCTCCTCCGTTCCCGCTTTCGGTTTCCGCTCCCGCTCCTGCTTTGTGCAGCTATGCTTTTTTCATCTTTTCCCATTTGAAAATTCAATGGTGTGAAGTTTGACTTGTAATAAGTGAATGAAAAACAGCTACGCAAATTAATTGTGGAGAAATACATAATCTTTTGGTATCCACTGGATTGCTGAGGGACGGGCGCATCTTGTCTGCATGGGATTGGCTCTTGTTCGAAAGCTTTCAAGTGTTGGGTCTCATCTTACACAGTGGGCTGTTATGGGATGTGTGGGTGAGCTGTTGGCGATGGGCAGGTGGTGGTAGGCATGTGCGAGGCGCTTGAGATTTCCCATTTGAGGTGGTGCTGTTGCTTAGGATTTTCATGGGAACATGTATAGTTTTAAAATTTTTACTTGGGGAAATTTATCCTTAACTGCTTAAATAGATAGAGCCATGCCTCGCTGCCCACTGAAAAATTTAAGTCTCTTTTAACCCAAGGGCTCAACCTGACCTAAGCCAACCCAACATGAAAATTTTGAGGTTGTTTGCATTTTGGTCATATTGGCTTTTGGTTATTAAACCCTTGGGCCAATCCTAACTTTTTGGGTCAGGTTCAGGTCTATCCATTGGGTTGGGATTGAAATGGTCAAGTTAGGCGCTAGGTTCAATTGTCTTAGCACTTGGAACCAACCTCTTGGGTTTTTTTTTTCTCAACATTTATTGTCCGACTTTTTGATGCAGGACAAGCATAATATAAAGCATGGGATTCATAAAGATATCTGGATTAGAAGGAGTTTAAGTATATTTGTAACTTTAAAGATATCTGGATTTAGTGGATTTTGCTTAGATTAATATTATTTAGGTTTATTATTTATTTTGGTTAGATTAGGATTATATTTTAAGAATTTTATTATTTTTATTTTGAAGTTAGATTCAGATTAGATTTTTTATCCTTTCAGATTTAGGGTTCCTACTCTATAAATAGGGTCCTTATGTAGTTTACTGAGATATCTTTTAATGGAATAAAATCCAAAATTTGAGAGTTGTGTTTGAAATCTTTTGTTTTTCCTGTTGTGCTGCATCAATTTTGGTATCAGAGCAAACGACTATTCAATTTTGTTCTTCCTTTAAAAAAAAAAAAAAAAAAACCTAGACATCAAGGCCCTTGTCCCCTAATCTGCCGCCAATGACTGCCAAAACGCACCCACAACCCATCACAGCCATCAACCTTTGAACAGAAACCCAACCTCCGCTGTGCATCACCAAACATCAACCTCGAGGTCGTTTTGTTTTTGATCTCCGACCGTGAGACCACGGGTTGACGGGCGAGGACCCTTCGAACTCCCTCTTTTCCTCACCGCCGCCCACCGAAAAAACCCTAACCACCATCACCCACCATCGAAACTCACCGTATCCCTCAATTTCTAAGCCTTAATCCTTCGACGCCCATAACCCTGTAAAATAAGCCCCATTGAAACCCACAACCTTAACCCACGAATCTTTGCCGCCGACCACTGGTATTCATCCACAACCCCATCGAAAGCCCCCTCCCATTCTAATTTAAAAAAAAAAAAAAAAAAACCTCCCCACTCATAATCCATCAAAACCAAAAACCCTAACCCCTCGACCCCCTTGCCGAACACCGAGGATCCGTCGCCACTGTCTCATCACTATTGCTTGAGGACTGTAGAGGGCGTTGCTTCGAGCCTAGGGTTCGTTTGCCGCTTGGGAAACACTACAACGCTTTAATAAGGAGGAAAAAAGGTATACATTATTCACATTGAACCCTCCTTCATATATGATGTGTAAATAATGGGAAAACCTGAAAAGGGCTCGAGGAAAATCAAGAGGTGACTGGATATTGGTTATGGGGTGATTCAGATGATAGATTTTTAATCGTAAGGATTCACCATTTTTCCAAGCTCATTACTCATAGGGATCTACATTGGTTATTTCACCATTATGGATTTATAGAGGATATTACTTCGGTTGATGATACTTGCCTTGCACGTATAAAATTTTACGATCGTGATGATGCAACAACAACAACAACATCAACAACAACAAACAGTCCCAGTGCCTCAAGGGCTCCCGCTTGCGCAGGGTCTGGGAGGGGTAGGATGTACGCAGCCTTACCCCATCAGGGTGGGCCCTTGACGAGAGACTGTTTACGAGGACCCCCCGCTTGATATTAAATATTTATGAAGAGGCTGTCAGACGAGCATGCAATGCTTAGAAATCATGCGAAGCATGTATGCAAGTGAGCGTGTAGGCATACGATCAAAATCAAATAATTAGATAAGCATGTATGCATGTAGTTATGTATGTATGCATGGGAGCTTAGGATCACAGCATTTAGCAGCAAACAAGCCATTACGGGGCAGATCCAACATGCGATACATGCAAACATATAGGGAAGTAGAGCATCTAGAGAGTAAAGCGAAGCAGAGAGAGATAAGGTAGAGGACGAGAGTGACGGAGGGAGAGAGAGAAAGAGAGAAAGAGAGAAAGAGAGAAGGTAGCGGATGAGAGCAAGAGTGAGAGAGAGAGAGAGTACACAGAGTCTCAGCAGCTTGGAGCCCTAATTAACCAACTACACAGAGCCTACGATCGTGATGATGCAATCTATGCAAAACAAGTATTACAACAGACGTACATCTATCGTGATTGTTGTCAACTTGATATAGAGCTTGCTAGTGAATTGAAGCGGCACAAGATCATAAGACATTTGAATGAGCTTCTAAATATTTGGAGCAGATATGCTAACTATGATGATAACACGTCAAGCAACCAAATAAAGTGGAAGAAAGTCAATCAAAGCTTTTTACTATGGATAGTGAATTGATGTAGCACAACTTGCTAATCAAATACACAACTCAATTTTTATTTCATCAAAACTTTTAAATAATGAATTACAAAGGTCTATTTATATAAAGCTAAACCTTAAAAGGATATTAGAAAAGATGAATCCTAAACCTAATAGAAAACTATCAAGATAAATCATAAATCTAATAGAAAACTATGAAGATAAATAATAAAAAGAACTAAATTATCCTTCTAATCAAAACACTACTAAAATATCTTATTGATTTGAAGATATATTCTAATATAATCCTATCAATTACTTTATCCAAATCTAATAAAGTATCAAATCTTCTATAATCAGTAATCCTCTTCTTCCGTGCCCCATCAATTTCCCTCCCCTTTGTTCAAAAACTTGACCACGAGTTTTAAACAAACGTAAGAAAAAGAAATTGTAGCAAATATCCTTCTTCATGCAGGGCTCGTCCTAGACGAAGTGCAAAACTTCCGCTTTTGGGGATGTTGACTTAACAAGTTGTTCGGGAATGATGAAATCAACAAAATTTTCAAAACATGCATCATCCATATTTTCGGGCAATTGGATATGTTGTGACTGTTTGCAATGTTCTTCTTTTGCTTCATCTTTCATCTCTTCCTCTTCTTTTTTTACTTCATCTTTCATCTCTTCCTCTTCTTCTTTCACTTCGTTCTCCTCTTCCTTTTCTTCTTTGGCTTCATCTTCTTCTTTTTTATCTTCGATTTTACTTGTTTTTCCTTTAATTTCCTTGGATGATGGTAATTGGGGAAAAAGACAATATATTGTATCCAGATCGTAAGGAAGCTCGTAAGTGGGTACAAGGGAGGAAGTTGGGGCAGTTTCATCACGATAAGCCCTAAGATATCGGGTATAGCATACATTGTGAAGAAAACTGGATGGCAAACAAATTCCCACCAATGATAGGGATGCAAAGAGTTACCCTTACTATATGGTCTATGCTTATTTGACTCGAGATAATCCAACTCTGATGTTGAAAAGTAATTGGACGTAAGCATGATAGTGGATATGATAGATATATGGACAATGATGAGGTGATTGAAATTGAATCAAACAAGGTTGAGGACGTAGAAGGGTCGAATTAGGTTACGAAGGTGGGGATTTCGAATTAGGGTTTTAGGGCTTTTTAATTTGGGAATTTCAAACTAGGGTTTTCGAACTAGGGCTTTTAGGGTTTTCAAATTTGGGGATTCGAAGTAGGGTTCGATATGAGGCTAAAAACTCAAATTGGTTTTGGGATTTGGTTGGAATTAGGGTTTTTGGGTGGGATATAGCATCAATTTGCGGGTTCGAAGTTGAATCGAAGGAAAATCGTGGCTCTAGGGTTTCTAATGGGGATTTCGTTTGAGATTTAGATTTTGACTGTATTTAGAGTTTCGAGTTGGATGATGGGTGGTGGCAGAGGTTGGGTGGTCGAATGCTAGTGGCAGGTGGTGGCGACAGTAGTTATGTGGTGGAGCTAGGGTTTTTGATTTGTATTTTGGGTGGCTAGGGTTTTTCTTCTTGTTTTTTTTTTTCCCTCTTTTCCTCCTTTTTGGGTGGAGGGGCTAATTTTAGTAATTAGGGATAGGTACCACTATACCGTGGCAATGGCGGGGAAAAGATATTATTCAGCAGTAGTATCGCGCACAAGCGGTGGCACTGGGGGGCGGCTATAGTGGCTTTGCGGCAGCGGTCTAGAACAAGGAGTTTTTTGTAATTGGGTGAGAATGATGGAGTACAAGGATAATGTAAAATATAGGATTCGTGAAGATATCTGGATTAGAAGAAGTTTGAGTATATTTGTAACTTTTAAATTCTTTAGATAGTAGTTTATCCTTTAGAATTTATTCAATTTTGCTTAGATTAATATTATTTATGTTTATTATCTATTTTAGTTAGATTAGGATTATATTTTAAGGGTTTTATTATTTTTATCTTGTAGTTAGATTCGAATTAGATTTTTATCCTTTCAGATTCAAGGTTCCTACTCTATAAATATGACCCTTATGTACTTTATTGAGATATTTTTTAATGAAATAAAATCCAAAATTTGGGAGTTGAGTTTGAAATTTTTAGATTTTCCTTCTGTGCTACATCACTTTTCTTCCTTCTTTTAACATTGACAGAATCTGCTACTGGTTCGGATCAAGCTGGACAGGATACTGATCAAAATCCAAAGACCGACGACTCTGAATGTCGGCAAGATGGTGAGTTTGAGATTGAAGGAAATTGGTCTGTCTCACCTTTTGTTTTACAAACTCACAGCCTCTATCCTTACATTTTAGGGGAGAGTGCTTCCAGTGAGAGGCAACTTTCATCTGAGAAATTCTACAGGGCAGCTCTTTTGAAGAGCCGATTTGCAGACACCATTTTGAAAGCTCGAGAGAAGACTCTCAGCCAGGTATTATCTTATTTTCTTGCATGTACCTTGAATTTCAGTCCAGTCATAATTTTGGGGTTAATCATACGCCACGAACCTCAATATCACAAGGGCTCCTGCCAAAGCAGGGTTTTTATTTTTGGGGGAGGGGGGGAGATGTACTTAGTCTTACTTCTTCAGGGTGCTACCCTTAAGGGAAGCTGTGTTCGAGGGCCCCCTATCCTAAAAGGGAAAACAAAAAAGCAAAAAAAGCCAAAAAAAAGGAAGCAAAAACAAAACAATAAAGCAATAATAGAGTAACAATAAAGCATGCAAGCAACAAGCAACAAACAACAATAAGGCAGCATTCGCAAACATGTAAGCCTAGGGGTGCTATGAACTAGCTTTGTTCTGCTCTTCTATCCTAAACCGCTAATCATATTATACTTCTTTCAAGTATTATAAGATAGCATTTTTCAGCCCCCATATTTTCTTTTTTTTTTTTTTTTTAAATTTTTGTACTGCCTAGACCATTGTATGAAGCAGTATTTTACCATCGTCTCAAGCATGATAATGCCATCTTATCGATCAAATGGTAACATGACTGGAATTTTAATCCTAAATAACCCACAATGGTCCACCAATTACTTAGATTCACCTTTCAAAAGCACTATCCTTTCCTCCAGTCTACTTTTTTTTTTTTTTGTCTATCCTCAATTGTAGTCAGTCTTCAGTCTCCAGGGGATTCAAATCCATCCGTGGTCAAAATTTGGACTGGACGAGGTTGTTTGCTATAGCAATTGACTAATAGCTATTTAGTGTGGTTCTCGGCTGTTCATTTGGACGTTTTTGGTCTTCAGTCTAGACTGGACCAAGTTTAGAATGATGCATCACTTTAAAGTTCCAGTTGTTACCAAGATGCACTGTGCTAGCTGGTCTGGTCAAAAGACCAGACTAGTCTGGTCCTGGAACTTTGTATTGTAGACCCTTGCCAATCTTTATTCATGTTCATTCTTCCTCCCATCTGAGTCAGTAGGCCACTTATTTTAAGCTGTGAAGGAGAATGGGCGCCAATAGGAGAACAAGGTGGAGAGGTGGCAGGAAGGGAGGAGGTGGAGAGAGGAGGGTTGTTAGGGAGAAAGAAGTGGGTTTGTCGGGGATGGTGCTACAACTTAAATATTGTAAACGTAATTTCAGGTTATTGTGAAATAATGCACACTGAGTTCAAAGTCAAAGCTATTGAATAATGATCCAATAATCGAAAAACAGGCAGCTCTTTGCTCAACAACAGTTTGGAATCTATAAAATAAAATGAGTTGATGAAAGAAACTTAGGTTCTAGCATCCACTCGCAATAGGTTAGTTGGGAGTTGCTGACAATAACAAGTGTGATTCAGTTAAGGTCATACAAAGGATAATTCTGAAGTTTTAGAACTTAATAACGCCATATTAATAGCTTAAAAGATTGCATCTATGAAATTGGTTGATTACAGGAAATATGCATATGGTAATTTACTTTCTAGGGAATTCTAAACATGTATGCCCAACATCTAGGCCGGATTAGAGAATTATATGGAAGTAATTACTTCAATTGAATTTATAGTATCGGAATCGTTAAATAGGGGAACATGCTAATATGGCGTTGGAGTTTCAATTCTTGCCTTAGCAAATAAGGTGTTTAGAAGTCCATCATGTAAAACCTTTGTTAGTAATATTGGCATATAATGCATATTTAGACACGTATCTGTACTTTTCCGCTTATTGTCAATAATAAGGTAATATGCGTTTGATGATGCCATCCGTATAATACACGTATTATAATACGTATCTGTATTTTTCCATTTAGAAAATAAATGATAACTAAATGATCAACACCTACACCTAAATTAAATATCCATATTGTGTATATTGTAAATTTTTCACTCTTAACTCTCAAAATGTTGATTATACCTTATCATTTACTATATGTTATGTTTCTGCTATTGTTAGTTTTATTAGCATTATCCTTTACTTTTACAAGTCAACGGATTTATGAGTAAAGTTTTCGTGTATATACAGAATAATATACGTTCATACTAGGTCACGTTTAATTTCGGTATTTTAATTTATTAACATATTGTAAAACATCATACTAGAAATTAAAAATAATGTTGCGAAAAGTGAAGTTAAGACTTCAAAGTGAAAAAATTGTTGCAGAAAGCAAAGCTAAATGCCATTGTATTCTCTCGCTGTAGAATGCCATCCATTATATCGACCTAGGAGCTGGGAGGGCTGCAAGAAACCGAAGATTTAAAAAATGAACCCCAAAAAAAAAAAAAAAAAAAAAAACCCACCAAAATGAAGATGGGAAAATTCATGCCCCTTAGATGTGGAAATTCTGGAGATTGCGGTGATGAAAATCTTTACGATGCAGATCCTAATCTTGTTGTAATGAAAGATTTTAACAATATTTTTTTTTTGGGAGTCCACTTCTTTTAGTAACTGATCTGCACTTATGGAACAGTTAATTACTAGTTTAATAGTTTCATCGAAATTTAATACTTGATTAAATTTATCATTTGGCCCGATTATCCTTCTATTAGTGCGACCTATTTTCCTAAATATTCACCACAATATCACATTGGAAAGTGCATTAGATGGGGAAGGATGTGCAGTGGTGCAGGTGCTGTTGTAAAGAGGGTGGGTCAGAGAGTGAATGGAAGAGGATGGCAGTGACCTTATATTTGGTTTTTGACCTTTCACAAATAATGGTTCTCTTTTGGAACGCTTATATTCTCAAAATATAGCGCTTTGTACTTGGAAATGATTTATTCATCATTTATGTTGAAGTATAGATGGTGCTGTAGATCTCCAAAAAAGGAACTAGATGTTAAGGTTTCAGAACATTATAATCCAATTTTGTGGATTCTTTAGCAAAAGCGAGAAGTGTTTGGAGGGACATCTTCCCAAGGAGCCGAAGACAAAGGATGTAGACTTGTTCTTTTAAAGATGAATTGACACTTGCTATTCCCCATTGAAATTCTAGATTTTATTAGTAAATGCCCAAACAGTATTTGTTGGTAATGTTGTTGAAGTGTACTTTGTGCTGTAGACTTTGCGGAAAAAAGAGTGAAAATATTACGTCCTGTACATCAAGGTACTAAAATATTGTGTCCAGGCATTTGAATTTTGAATGGTTTGGAGAGATGAAGTAGAGGGCGTTTGAGGAGTAAGGGACCTAAGAAATATAGGCATAAGGGCTGTTGGAGCTGTAACAAGTTGGATATCTAGTGGTTGAAAGGGTCGGTCTTGAAAACCAAAGTATTGAAAGGAATGCCAGGGGTTCGAATCCCCCTCCTTCCACGAGGTGATAAGTTCTCTATTCGTTGTTATGGATAATGATGAATTGGATCAACTTAAGTAATATGGATGATAGATGGAAATGTAGCTTGTGTCCTGATTTAATCAGAACGTTGTCTTCCTTTTGTTATATTGCACTCACTAAGCAATTTGAGAAATTATTTCAGGACGTTCTTGCTTTTAGGACGTATTGGCCAGTTTTGATCTCTAATTTGATATTTGCGATTATAAATTGAGTAATTATATATTAGTAGCCTGAAGTTTAATTTATTAATTTCTTAGTTTGCAAACTATGTGAAATAATTTTGTAGTTCAAAAGTTACGTGTATTTAATAAAATAGTTCAAATTGCAATGTGTAAGGGTGTGAAATAGGTCTCTCATCCCACTCTTTTATTAGATGTGTCACAACATTGTTGTTTGTGTGTGGGATGGGGAGAATAGCAAAGGGATGGTTGGATTACCAACAAATAACAGCAAGTTTTACACTAATTTAAATTATTCTTTGGATTATTTTATTAATTAAATTTAACTTTTGTACTAAAAAAACTAGTACACCAAACCTTAGGATACTAATATATAATTTACCTCTATAAAATTGTTTCACAATGCATTGTGGGATAAAAATGTAATGCCCAATAATTTACCCATCTCATTATTTCTTGAGAAACATGGTTTTCCATGAGAGCAGGTTGACAAGGGGGATCCTGAGAAACTCCGTCGTGAGAGAGAGGAACTTGAAATGCAGCGCAGGAAAGGTTGTCAACGTTCCTTGGTTTTTCAAAGGGTACAGCTTGCATTTATTTGTGGACTTGCATATATTGACCTTAATGATCTTCTGTCCCTTGAACAGAAAAAGCTCGGCTACAAGCAGAAGCAAAGGCTGCTGAAGAAGCTCGAAAGCAAGCAGAGGCTGAAGCCGCTGCTGAGGCCAAAAGGAAAAGAGAACTGGAGAGAGAAGCAGCCCGGCAGGCATTGCTGCAGGTAATGTTGCTGCAGCTTTTGTGTCAATCTTTGTCAGAGCATAGTAATCCAAAAATTGGCCAAGGTTTATGAATTTTTCGAAAATTAGTGATATAGTCGCAGTACAAAACAGGCAGTTCGTACAAACGAGTCCACAGTCAACTCGCATAAAAGCGAGGATCAGGAAACAAATACAAAAGTAGCTAAGACAAAATAGGAAAACAAGACAAAAACAAATAGGCAGGAAAAATTGAACTTGATACAATATCCCAGAGCTTGAAGTGAATGATGCGTAAATCTACTTTATACTATGTGCTTGAATTAATAGTATTGAGAGTGGGAGAAAAAGTGAAAATTGAACTCGATATCTCTAGTCAAGCAACAAATTGTCCCCCAAGTTTAAGGGCTTGTAATTTTTGGTTTTAGAAAAATTGAAAACCATATTTTGGACACTATTTTTTTTGGTTTTGGGGGGTTTTGTTTTCAGCTTTTCCTTGGTTTGAGTGGAGATTGATGATAGCCATCCAAGACTAGAAGTTGTTTTGAAAACCTGATTTTTAGTTTGTCAAAAACAAAATCTGCAAACAAAAAATAATACCAAATATTGCCCTAAATGAGAATAGTTTTGAAGGTTATTTACATTTTAGTACCTTGACGTTCTTGGAAATAATAAAAAAGACCCCGATTTTTATGAATTAACCAAAAGGTCCTTAAGTTTTTATCGTATTAATAAAATGGCTCTTCTTCAGCGTTGTAGCTTTTTTTTTTTTAAAACTAATGTTGTAGTGAAATTATAAAGATATCCTTCAATACTCTTATTCTTACTTTATAGGCATAAAATTCAGTATGTTGTATTATATAAAAACTATATTTTTTCGCTTAATTTGTTTAAAAGTATGATTATTGAAAGGTGTTTTGACCAGTATTTGCCACTTCAACTATATTGATAAAAAATGGTGTTATCACGTCAGAGAGTGGATTTTTTTATTAATACGATAAAACATTAGGAGTCCTTTTATTACTATGATAAAAATTCAGGAGCCTTTTTTATTAATATGGTTAGGGTGCTTTTTATTATTTCCAAAAAGTTGGGATACTAAAATGTAAATAACCCTAGTTTTATTCCTCTGACAAGGTCAAGACTCGAATTTTCACCAAAATAACTAGAGTATCTGGTATGTGTGTACAGATGGAAAAGACTGTTGAGATCAATGAAGACTGTCGTATCCTACAAGATTTAGAACTGCTTAGGGCTGGCCCCGGTGAACACCTACCGAGCTCAATGGATGAGACGAGTCCATATCACTCTCAAGATGGCTTGAGTGGGTTCGGGTTTGTAGGAAGCAACGCATTGGAGCAACTGGGTTTGTATATGAAGAGGGACGAAGAGGAGGAAGAGGCTGAGCTGCCGTGCCTGCACACCCGAGCCAATGATGTAGAGGAAGGTGAGATTGACTAACCTGGGATTTTTTCTGCCTTGTCTTGGGAGTTGAACTTTTTGGGGGTGATAAGATGAATTCAGTTTTGGAATGTAACACTGACCTCTCAAATGCAAGTTCAACTATTTGGAGGAGGTTTTGGCCCTGAGATGAAAATTTTTTAAGTTTCTTTTTTTTTAAATTACAAAAAGAAAAAAGATGACAAGATAACTAAATATCTGACTATAAGCTCTAGACATTTATTTTAGACAAGTGATTTATTTTATTACAAAAAGAAAAAAGATGACAGGATAACTAAATATCTGACTATAAGCTCTAGACATTTATTTTAGACAAGTGATTTATTTTATTGTTTTGGAGTGATTTTTACTTAAATAGAAGGAAAAATATTGAGGTAGAAGCCCTACCAAGGTTAAGGCTAATTAAATTTTTTTTTTTTTGGGGGGGGGGGGGGGGATGATGAAGTTGGGTGTTGAAAAGCATTGTTATTATGCAGGGAGGACCCAAAGAGGCATATTTTCTGAATCAGAAAGGTGTAATCTGACCAAATGCTTAACGACTGTAAAATTTTAGCTCTTCCTGTTTTTTTTTTTTTTTTTTTTTTTTTTTTTTTGTTTAATGAGGGATTGGGTTGCTTCAGCCAATCCCGGCCCATGAGGAGGCTTACAATCCCCATGAATAAGTAAGTCATGAGTATATTCTCAGCGAGAATCGAACTCCTGATCTCTAGGTGATTATCACATGAGTAGGAGATGCCACAAACTGAAACGCTAATTCGTTCGAATTTGGGTCCCTAATTCCGAAGTAGTCAATTATTGGGTAACTTATCCTGGAGTTGGACTAATGTTGAAGTACCTATTTGGGCTGCCATCACAATTAGATTCACTGATTTCATATAAGATCAAACTATACCACTATTATTCAATGTACGCTTTTGTTGTAACTTTTATTCTCTTCGTGGTTTTCGGTTCAATTTGGGCAAGTCCAGATTTGAACCAATGAACCTCTTTTTTGAACAATTACCATGTCAAGTCAAAGAGTGCAAATCCTGTAGAGAGCATCTGAGATGAGACAACTTTTGTCAACATAAAATGTTGATTTCCTCCCTTTTAAATGGATGTCATATCTCCTGACATTGAAGAAAAATGTTCACCTAGAAATTATTTATCATCCATTACTTTGAACCGAGCTACAAAAAAAAAAAAAAGAAAAAAAACAAAAAAGGTTCTTATCTATCATAAGAAGCCTTAGTTTACATTATGTTTGATGGACCAGTAGCACTACTTGATAGGCATGATAATCTTTCTTATGACACAAACAAGTCAGAAGAAAACAATATGAATGATTAAAACAAGACCTCATGATCAATTCCCATAATCAATGATTAAAATAAGTTTAGGATTACCTGAAATTAGGCTTTTTCTTTTCCTGACAGCATTTATTAGGTATGCTTCCAACTCATGATTTTACGTATCTTCAAGGCGGTTCTTTTTCTTTCAAGCCGTAACTCAAAAGGTCCGACACTAATACCTGAATCCTGTCATTGCTGCAAGCAATTTCTTTGAGCCCCAACTTAGCCCATTACAATATCAAAAATCTTTCGAGAGGGCGGTGAATGCTTTCTAAAGATTAATTGAGGTGCATGTAAGTTCACTTGAACACTTTGATTAGTGGAAAATATGTTGGAAATGTGACGGAAATGGGCAAACAAATTCGAGAAAGATAAAATTGACTCGAGATGGACAAATTAAAACCCGAATTGACTAGCTAAGAGTCCTTTAATAGAAGGACCTTGAACACTCGACCTCAAACTAGGGAAAACACAAGCTTAAGCAAGATAACCTCGAGCAAAGATATTTAAGCAATATATTCAAAGAGAATTAGAGAGGAAAGATCGAACCAAGGAAATTGCTATGCCATGGAGTTCAACACTACCCGAAGCTGTTTACGCTCCCAACACTAGAAAACGGGATCGATTGACACTCCTACTTCTAGGGTTAACATAATGCCCACCATTAAAGTGTTCTTTTGAGTAATGGACTGGAGTACGCCCCCAATTTGCTCAATAATGAGAGAAACAAAGGAACTTCAAGAATATTGAAAGAAGAGAAGATATGACAGATTTTAGTACTTTTGCGTGTATCAAAAGACATTCTATTTATAGAGAAAATTTGACCCATTGAAGCAATTGTCAATCAAGCAAAATGGGGGAAGAATTGACCTCGATATGGAAAAGGAGTGGGCGAACATGGAGGAGCGAGAAATCTGGCTTTGTTAAGGAAAGAGCAAATATGGAAGGAGTGGACAATTAATAGTTAAAGATCAACAGCTTGAACTTGAGTTTGAGCTTTGGACTTGAAGTAATAATTAAAAATAGAATTTCCCGCATTTTCGACTTTGTTGCAACGACTATAAAGCAATGACCATAAACATAAAAGTTCGTGTTGGAAAAAGTCCACACCACGACGCCGTGCCTTGGCAGGATGGGACCTTCGCACGTGTATATGGCCCTCCAAGCGCACTCTATGTACATAAGACATCACTAAGTGGAAGAAGGGGTATTTAAAGTGACTCTCCTACCTTCAAACTATCTATGTGAGATAAAAGAACTTGAACAAAATTGAAGCATCCAAAAATTCGAAGAAAGCAAAGGTTTCAAGCCTGTCCGAAGGCTTGGAACAAAATCTAATTCTCTAATTGGAAAATAAATTTCAACATCCTTCGGAAATTCATGCGAAAAGGCGTAATAACCTTTTTATCAGAAGACCAGCTAGACTGGGCAGATCAACATGTTATTGCTAAATGCCTGTCTAGTTCAAACAATTCACATGGATGATGCATTAGCTGAGCGACCCATCACTTCTATAACCAAGCACTCTGTATAGATGAAACATCAGAACTGTAACAAGATCAATGCTAAGATCTGAAACAAAATGGTCAGAGAGAAATTTAATGCGATATCAATAGAAGATAAGATGTGGGTAACGCATCATGTTACAAGAAAGTCATCCGCTGCACGATATGGCAATAATTCAACATAGAAATGGAAGTAGGGTCCATGGGAAGTTGCTTTTAAGCTTTCTGTTTGTAAAAGCTTATGTTTGAAAGTTTGGATTGAATATTCATTTTTATACCCTATTGATAAGTTTCAATAAACAAAATACAATAAATATGTATTATGAAGGCTGGTAAAAGACTTGTTATGGAGCAATATACAAAATGATCACTGGTATCCGGTAAAATCTGAAAGGACCAGAGAAAAAGACAAGCTACAAAGCAGGTTTTAAAAAAGATTACATCTTCGGAAGACTTAACATTTTACAGTACACAGCTAAACACAATATATCATTAATCCTCCAGAAGATTACATCCCTAACTCGAAGGTTATCCAGGACGACGACATACAGATGAAATCAAGTAATCTACGCTGATAAATGAAGAAAAAAAGGTGATCACGAGCAATGATCTAAGCAAATTTATAGCTCTTACTGGCAGTTCTTATGCATAAGCGAGCCTGAACCATCTAAGCCAGTGGTTCTTTTTCTCCTGGTTATAAATTTCCAGCTGTGAGGTCATGTGATCAACTCAACCTACAGACTGGACAAAACGCTTGTTACTCTGGTTCGCTTGCTGCCTTCCAATTGAATTTTTCACTGATAGGCCTGAAGCACCGAAACATAAAATATGGTTCACGAGCCTCTTATCGATTGAACCTTGTTTGCGCATCAAATTCGGGCTGTCATCATCATCAAGGATTTGATTTGAGCAAGAGGGTCCTGCAGTGTCATCTTCAGTACAGACAGCTTTTCCTTTGTCCACCGAGTTCTGAGAGCAGTGCGATGTCTTGGAGAATGAACTAGACTGTGAATGACCCCCGATTTTTATATGGGGGAGGTCCTGCAAGACATCTTGGCCTACACCTGAGGCAAATCTCTTCCTGTTTGTGGGACTTGAAATGTTGCTCCTCACAGCAAGTGTCCTCTTATTGTTCAAAAGAGAAGTAGGTTTGGAAAATCTCTCGCGAAGAGGGATCGGGGTTTCTTCTGAAGCACCCCATCTATTATCTGAGATATTATCATTTCCCATTTTGTTGGGTTTATCCGGTTTTCTCTTCTTCATCATAGGCCAGTGAAACATAGTTCTCCACAGCTTTGTGGTGCTCTGTATAGGGCCCGGTTTCTTGCTATCTACATTGCCATTGTCCCAATTTGTCAGGTCACAGTGACTAACTTCAGTTGAAGAAGAAAGATGGCGGACACTCGCCCGATCAAGACTCGAGTCTGCCACGCGTACAATTCCAGTGCAAGAGAATATCTCATTGTCTGACACTTGGAATGAAGTTCCGGGGCTGCTGCATATACCTTGCATCTTTAAAAGAGAAGCAATCGATTTTCTTGCATCATAATCACTGCAGCTTGATATACCTCCTGCTGAGATCAACTGCCTGATAAGTATTTCTGATGATGCAGATCGAGGCTGCTGCCTCAGGTAATCAAGTGGGGTCATACCATGATCATCGCGGGCATTCACGTGTACATAACGAGCGCTCATTAGAAGTTGGACGAGATTGGAGTGAAAGTTCCCGATAATGGCCAAATGAAGCGCCGTTCTCCCTTCGTTGTTTTTTGCATTGATGATGTCTTCTATGTTGAAAAGCTTTCCAGTCACTATTTGCTTCATGAGCTCAATCTGTTGGTCCAGTCTCCGGAATCCAGGAGTTTGGAATCCGGTCACAGCCATGTGGAGAAATGTTTCACCGGCCTTGTTCCTTACAGAGATGGATGAAGGAGATGCGTGAATCAAGGCTTCAACCACCAAGAATCGGCCACTGTAAGCAGCCACATGTAATGCTGTATTGCCCTCGTTGTTTGTAGAGGAGACAATTTCGTACGACCTTACCAGGTGTTCCACAACCTACACAAGCAGCAAACAATTTGTCATTGATTGGAATATCTCTAAGCAAGCCGCCGTTTTCCACTCAACTAATTTCGTAGATCACAATCCAGCATGCAAAAGATAACTAATTACTCATATAAAGCAGGAATTATGTTCCTGATGCAGTACGAGGATAATGTAAAATATGAGATTTGTAAAGATATCTAGAGTAGGAGCACTTTAAGTATATTTGTAACTTTTAAATTTTTTAAATATTAGTTTATCCTTTATGATTTATTAAGTTCAAATTAGATTAAGATTATTTAATCATTTGTTTTTAAGTTAAATTAGGATTATATTTTTGAGATTTTTATTATTTTTATTTCTAGTTAGATTTAAATTAGATTTCTTTATCTTTTCTGGTTCAAGATTTCTACTCTATAAATAAAGACCTTTATGTACTTTATGAAGATATCTTTGATTGAAATAAAATCCAAAATTGTGAGAGTTGGGAGTTAGAAATTTTCAGTTTTCTCATTTGTGCTACATCAATTCCTTTATCTACTTGCTGATCACTATAGGTAATCATATCGTGGATAAAACAAGGAACTCTAAATATTCATCCCTTACTACTACCAATTTATAGTCAAGTCACTTTTGGCTGTAGGTGGATTAAACAAAAGCCCCTCACTCAGAAATCTAATAAATTGAAGCCCATTTCAATAGGAGTATCATTAATTTCCCACCAGACTTACGGACTACAATGGCCTTTTTTGATAGGTAAGCAGATGTCAGGGAAGAGCGGATTCTGACCTAGGATCTCATGTCCCAGACCCTAAATGTCAGTCATCTTTTTACCAGTAAACCAAGGGCTCATTGGCGACAATAGAATCTTCAGCACATGGAATTCACAATCCACAGATTTGATAGATGAGATCCTAGTGATTTCGAGTGAACATTATACTGCAGTAACTGCAGTCCGGGACCTGTTACTAAGATCAAATATGAACTGTCCAAGCTGCTAAGTCACACAATTAGGTGGGCAAGAGTTTTGCGAAAATGTCCTGGTTAAAGTTTCCGTAATCTTGTATTTTCCTGGAAATTGCATTCAAAAGGTCTAATTTTTCAGATTTTCTTGGAAAATATGGATCTTGATTTTTCTACCCTTTGTACTAAAAAGGAGAAAGTTCCCTTTCGCAATTCCATAGTTCTTTAGTGGGTAAGCGAGTCAAAAGGGGATTTGATCCTCAACTTTGGTAGTGTTTTACCGTGTACTCTAAAATCTCAATGTAATTTTTAATTTTCCATTTCTCATAAAAATATTAAGAAAAAACCAAAACCAGAATACTAAGAAAAATTTTGACACTTGAATAGGCCCTAGATATCTATATCAAAGAAATTACCTTGAGTTTTGGTAATTCAGTACCCTAATATTCTACTATATATAATGAGATGCCTTGAGATTTAATGATTTCATCTTGTAGGTATCCTAAAGTTTAAGAATATTATCAATTAGATACCTCTAACCAAAATTCGGCGGATTTTTATTAGAAATTGCTAATGTGAAACATAATTATAATAATATAAAAAATGTGCTCTATCATGATGTTAAGAATTTTTGTCGTAAAATGCTAACTTGACATATTATTTCGCTAGTATGTACATATCTTTCATCATAATTCATTGATTTTTTTCCATATCTACTGAATTTTTGCTGAAAATATTGATAAAAGATACCTACATAAGGTTATATATATATATATATATATATAAGGAGCGGGTGGAATAAGAATGAAAGTTTTGTGAGAACATGGGAAAATTAAATCTACACTATTGGATCTTAAGTAAGATTAATCAATGGTTCTAAGAGGCTCATCGTATCCAGAACCCTACCACCACTCAATGGTCATCACCACCGCTGCCACCGCTCTCAGATCCCTATGCTCATCACCACTGCCACCGCCACCCATCTATCTCTCTCCATCCCATCTCAGATCTCTACGGCCACCACCACCACCAACCACCACTGCCACCGCCACCCATCTGTCTCTCTCCACCCCATCTCAGATCTCTACGGTCACCACCACCACCACCACCACCCACCACCGCCGCCGCCCTCCTCGCTGCCCCGCCCCTCCTATTTGCCACCCCGGCCACCGCCATCCATCTCTCTCTCCCTCACATCTCAAATCCCAACGGTCACCGCCGCCGCCTCCCACCGCCACTGCCACCAACACGGAGGTGGTGGCAGGTGGCGGTTGGGGGGGAGGGAGCGGCGGTGACCGAAGGGATTTGAGATGTGAGGGAGAGGGAGATGGATGGTGGTGGCCGGGGTGGCGGAGAGGAGCAACGGCGGTGGCGGGTGGCAGTAGTGTCGGCGGTGGTGACCATTCGGTGGTGGTAGGGCTTGGGGCACGATGACCCTCTTAGAACCATTGATCAATCTTACTTAAGATCCAACGGTGTAGATTAAATTTTCTCACATTCTCACAAAGCTTCTATTCTAATTCCAGCCGCTCGCTATATATATGTATATCTGTATATATATGTATATATATATATATACACACACATACATCAACATTTTATAATGAAAATTGGTTGGATTTGACAAAAATTCACTAAGTCCCTATATAAGGTACCTAGGTGAAAAAATATTGAAACCTCAGGGTACCTCATTGTATATATTGAAATATCTGAGTATCTAGATGATAAATATCCAAAACTCAGGGTACCTAAGTGATAATTTCCCCTACAACAACAACACAATCAATTTCAGTATAGTAAACTCACCTCAACCTGACCTCTAGCAGCAGCAGCATGCAAAATAGTTGAACCTTGAGCATCTCTAAACCCCAACACATCACCAGAATCCCCAAGCAAATCCATCAATGCCTCCAAATTTCCACCTCTGGCAGCAGCATGAGCTGCCCTATTCATCACTTCCCATTTAAATGCTTCTGGGATCTCACCATACCCCTCTTCCTCTCTACCATTCTTTACAAACCGGGGCGAGATGGCAAATCCGTAAATGACCCTAAAAACCTCAACATTCTTGCTTCTTGCAGCAGCATAGAGTATATCAGTGACCCCATACTCCCCCTCACCAAATACAAGCAACGGATCTCTCTCTAAAATCAGTTCAACGAAACCCAAGTCCCCTGCTGATGCAGCTGTGTACAAAAGCCACCCACCGTACCTGTTAAAAAATCCACATATGAGATAGTAATATGTCCCATGTTGGAACTTAGGGAAGAAGAGATTATCGCATAAGTCCTAGGTTTTAAAATAGAACATCTGTGTTTTATATGTCATATAGTAACAACACTCATATTGGAGTTAAGCCAACATATAAATCTAGTAAGCTACTCCACTAATGTGGTTGTTAAATAGGAGAAAGTACATATTAATACATGGTGTTTGGTATATTAATTTTTGGGCATTGTTATTGTTAGGCAAAAATTATTATTATCAGGGCAATGATATGACTTACAAACAACGAGAGTCATAAAATTGCCTTAAAAACTACGATCATGTTGTGGCAATAACAATTTTGCCCCGACAATAATATTACCCTAATTTTTTTAGTTTATAAGCTTTATAAAATAAATTTTTAGTCCAAAGTTACATGGTATTAATAAAATAGCCCACACAATGACATGCAAGGGCATAAAACTCATCTTTATTTGTCCATAATGCAAACATCCCCTTCCTATTCATCTCATCCTACATAGGAACAGCAATGTCATGACACTGCTAATGAAGAATAGCCGAATAAGTTACCTATATCACACCCTAACACATCGTCATTTGAACTATTTATTAAATACATGTAATTTTTGAATAAAAACTTACTCCACAAAATTTATGAACTAAAAACACCAGAACTCATGAAACTAATATCTAATTTACCCTAAAAAACCTCCACCTGAATCTATTCGTGGACCGCAAGCGCCTACAACTCTACACACTCCAATGAAATTTAACATACCCAGCAGAAATCAAAGAGTTCTTTCCCTTCTTAGCTTCACATTCATCAAACAGCTGATGCGCAACTTCACATCGGCACTTTGCCACATCATGAAACTGCTCTTCATCGTCCCACACCGCTTCAAGGCGGCGTATGCGGCGGAGGGATGTGAGTTTTATGAGGTGGTTGCCGTCCAGCCGCAGCAGCTCCCTCACTAAGTCATACAGCCCCGCGGCCGCCGCCCAGTCAATTGGTGAGGCGTACCACCACTTGTCTCCTGTGCTCTCCCACCTTAGAGGAAAATATGATGGACCCATTTTTGCAGAGATAAAATAAATAAAAAAAACCCTTTTGAAATTCAATAAAACCCAAGAAATTTGGAGAAAAAAACCCTTTTACCAGAAAAATTCACCCCAGAATTTGGCAAAACAAAGCCAACATGCATCAAGATTCAAAATTTAAACATATCTTTAAAAACCCTTATACCCAGAAAATTTTAGCCGAAAATTTGGCAAAATGCATCAAGATTAAGACTCTGAAGCATATCCTTTAGGAATTCAATCCAACCCCAGAATGATAAAAAAATGCGTGAAGATTGAAAGAAAACGAGTAATATGACATTACAAAAAGCAGAAAGAGACAATGGAGAGGAAGAAAAAACAGGGAAACAGCACAAAAAGATTATTTAATTTAATTATAATAATATTGGAGAGGAAGAATAGAGTGGGGTTAATAAAATAAAGAGATATTGATTTTGATGAATAAAATAAAGGGAAAATGGATTTGGTCATGGGAAATGAGAGAGAGAGAGAGAGAGAGAGAGAGAGAGGAAAAAGAGAAGACAGTGATAATTGCACAAAGATGGCATTGCTTTTTGAGCAAAAGTTGATGTGGTAGGCCGAGCAGAAAAAATAAATTATTTTTTTTTCTTAAATTACAAAAAATAGAATGATTTTGGTTCAGATTTTTTTTTTTTTTATTTTGTGTTGTATGAAGGAGAAAATACACAATTTTTTAATATAATACTAAAAGATTTGTTTTTGTGGAACAAATATTTTTGAATAGTATTTGAATCACAACAAGTTTCATAAAAAAAACCCATTTTTTTAATAATAATTAATCTAAAAGTAATCCAATTATAAATTAATATACCAAAAATAATCCAACTCAATTTTCTAACCAAAAAATAACGAACTCTAACTTTTTGATAAAAAATAACATAACTCTTACTTTTCTACTAAAAAATAACCAAGCTCTAAAATTAATTTAAAAATAACCCAACTCTAAGAATTTGATTTAAAAAATACTGAATTGTGATACTCCGACAATATAGTTTTCTTCTATGTATTTTTGATTTTGTTTGTTCTCTATAGGCACTCTTATTTAGCAAACGAGCTGAGCGAGCATGGATATGCGGCTCGGTTAGATAAATGATATCAATATCAAACTGGTCTCATTTAGTTAACGAACTGAGCTGAGCCAATCAAGCTGTAGTTCGGCTCGGCTCATTTGCAACTCTAGTTCTTTAGTTGTATTTCTCGGTTGTTTTGCTTGTTCTTTGCCCCGATACGTTGCCTTTTTGTATGGTTGTACTCAATTATTAGAAAAAACATATTTTTAGTTTGGGTAGGTAAGAAAAGAAATCAAGCCAAACCAAAAACGCATAAAAGAAAAATATATTACCGGAGTGTCATACCACACGCCATGCTTAGCCATCATTCAGTATTTTGCGAAATTAATTTTAGAGTTTGTTTTTTTTTTTGTATAAAAATTAGAGTTGGATTATTTTTTGATAGAAAAGTTAGAATATTTTTTAGTATATTGATATATAATTAGGATATTTTTAGATTAATTGTTGCTTTTTTAATGAACACATTTAAAAACCATTTGGCTACACCCCCCCCCCCCCCCCCCCCCCCCCCCCCCCCCCCTCTTTCCTTCTTTTTTATTCCGTATCAAAAAGTCCCCATTTAAATTGCCAGGTAAAATGTAAAGTCTGTTATATATATTGGATTAAGTAAAATCTCAATTTCTAATATAGTTCTTTTTTCATTGTAAAATGAGTTTCATCTCCCGTTTTCTTCACAAAATGATCACATAAGCATTGGATAAATAATTCATGGGTAGACATAGGGAAATCACAAGGATGAATAGGTCAACTCTTAAGTTTTTTTTTGAATTAGTCAACTCTTAGGTATTTTTATCTACCATTATGTTTAGCATATGAAGTTGAAAGAATTAGAATGGTAATTCTAATTCTAATTATGGTGACCATAGAATTATGATAGCATTGAAATTCTATTATTTAAGTAATCATAAAAATTAGAAGTTAAATTGCAATCCTACAACTACTTGTCTCTGGTTTTAGGTTAATCGGCATACCGGGTTTTGGGACAAGGTTAGGTTTTAGTTGGATTAGATCATTTCAAGTTTGATAGATCTTGAGCTTCGGGTATACATGGATCGGGTTTCAGTTGGGTTTGAGCACATTGAGCTCAAGTCATTAGGACTTTAGTTGTATAGTCTAGTTCATTTTGAGATTCAAGTTAACACAAACCGAGTTTAAGTTATAGGTAGGGTGATTTAAGGCTCAAGCCATCTTTATTTCGAGTTAATCAAGTTGCGTCATTTTTAGTTAAACTCATCTCTATGTTTCAAGCAAAGTGTGATACCTTGGGCTTTGGATAAGCTTGATTGTGTCACATTCAAGTTAGGTCCTAGGGATTTCAATGGGGCGAATCCAACTTGTTACCTGTATTGGGAAAAGGATATGAATTTTGTTAATAAATAAACTCTGATGCCTACTATTGGGTTCACAGTTCTCAACTAGGGTCACAACAATAGGCACCTATTAGAGCATTTAGAGTAGGAGACTCTTCTCTCTACCTAAGCCCCCGGTCGGAGAGTCACGCTTCGTAACACCTCACGTGCGAGAGTTCCCAAGAACAGATTTATCTCTTTAAACTCTTTGCCCTAATACCGGTTATTGGGATGAATTTCAAAAATTCTCCCTAAAGATTATGCAGTAGAACAGGTTTAGAATTCATAACTCTAAACCTATAGTTGATTTAAAATTCCTAATTTTAAATCTACTGACTTAAATTCATAATTTAAATCATCATATCTAAATTCTTAATTTAAATCAACAGGCCTTTTACTCTTATACATTCATGACAATACATAAACTTAAACAGGCATAATAACGAATACTATAAATAAATAGAAAAGCGAAACTAAAAGAAGAAGGAAAGAAGAACATACCTGGAGTTGCTCCAATAAAACAAAAACCAGAAATAAAATAATTTTCTGCAAAATTGAGACCCCGAGACCTTCTACGCAATGACCTCGAACTGCCTGGAGGGTGGGCTCCGAAAAATATTAAATTGGAGGAAACAAAAATTTCAACAAAAAATTTTCTCCCCAATTAGATATCCGAAACAGTTTCAGAAACCCTAAAAAAATATTTCAACTCTAATGCCAAACCTTGGAATAAGCCCTTTTATTTATAGGAATATATCGGAGCAAAAAAATCTAATTTTACGATGTGGGATGTGCCCAGTTAAAATTAAAACGCACCGTTTTCGCTTTAAAACAGGTAAAACGCAGCGTTTTACCCTATTAAAACTGTGCCCTTTTGTTTGGATTTGCGTGACATGTGGCAGAACTCAATTGGTCCGGGTACGTTGCCACGGATCGTTGCTGGGGTAAGAACGCATGCCACGTGGCACGCATTTATTGGCTCGGGTGCGTTGCTGCTGATCGCGAGCTGTTTTAAACTCGATTTTTGTATTTTTTTTTGTTTCCCACATGTAAAAATTCATCTTATGAATTTTATTTTTTTAAATTGTTTATTTTATAATTTTTTTAATATTTATTCATCTAATGAATAATATTTGGCAAAATTAATTTACCCATCTTATGGATACATAATTCATCTCATGAATTTTTTAATATTTTTCCAATGGCAATAAATATAGAGGCTTGCGTAGGGACCTCAGGGACAATTTAAATCTAGCTCCAAATGGGTTAAATTAAATCATCTCATGATATTAATTTAATTACCATTTAATGAGACTTAATTCCACTAAATAAATCTCACTGCACTCCAGACTTAAATTATTTATTCGATATCTTCCTAATAGACTATATAACAACAACCCCTCCACTAAATGTCCATGACAAAGGATAAATATAGCCACTACCATTATTCTTTTCATAGCTTCTCCATTAGTTACCGACGCGCTCTTCACTGAATAATTTATTTATACTTGAACATATTCACAATATAAGTTCCAAATGTCAAACACTTGGAATACTTTGGCCAAAGTTTCTGAACTATTCAAATATTTGCGAATCAACTAAGGGGACATCTGTATCTCATAAGAGACTCTAGATTCCCTAGTGAATACCTGATCCTTGTCACACTTCACGCCGCTACCCAGTGTACGTGGGATTTCAGTCATTCGTTTTAGACCTTGCTTATAGTACGCCAAAGTAACTAACGCTCCATGCACAAGTCCAGAATACCCTCAGATTTAGAGTCGTCGTTCAAACAGTACAACGTGAATCACTTATCTCCGATAGTAGTCTAGAAATAAGTAACCCACATGGTCCAACTCAGTGTGTCAAACACACTAACCTAACACTTTTGGATCTCCATCCACATGACCAAGACAAGCCATCTAAAGTGTCACGTTATAGTCTTAACATACAAGTGGTCCAGACTTATCTTCGACTATGAGTCTTTCAAACAACAATCCATATCATTTGTTCCAAGTTTATCTGTGGCTTAGTCTCATAAACCACTTAGAACAAATATGTAAATTGTAGTCTGAGGACTACATCCATCTCATGGGTGTCTCCCAAAAGAAAATCACATGCAGTATAAATGCTCACATACACGAATTTAACTAGGAAACGACTGGGACTTCAATTTTATTTATTAATTAAAATAGTATATCCAGAATAAATCTGAATTTCAAGACACTGTTCCTAACAACCTACGTGTACCCACCGTCTTTGGAAGTGGGTATGAGTACAAGTGAGGTGGGTAGTGGGTGCAAGTTGGACATATATGACAATACTCACCAGGGTCAAGGGCGGGCTTTGATATAATGTCGTATATGCCCTATCCCACTCCATATCTACCTTGCTTCACTAATATCTACCATGCCGATCGCATATATGCCCTTATTCATATTTTATTAATTTAAGAATAAAAAAACATACTAGATTACAACAACAATAACAACAATCCCAGTGCCTCAAGGGCTCCCGCAAAAGCGGGGTCTGGGAGGGTAGATGTACATAACCTTCTCCCTTCAGGGTGTCAACCTAAAGAGGCTGTTTCCGAGGACCCCCAACCAGAGAGATATGTACATACTAGTTTGAATTACTTAATTTTTTGTCAAATTTAATAGCAAAATATAACTAGATTTTAAAAAAGAATATAAAATTATTAATACGAGTGCATATAAACAATTATTTGGTACCCACATTAAGGTGGGTATAGGGTGGCCATAGGATAGGTATTAAGGACCCGTTGGATATTCGCAGATAATGGATTGATATGGATAAGAGTTTGTACCCGCCAGAGCAAGTATGGGTATCCAATCATACCCATGGCGGGTACCGGGGGGGTGGGGGGGGGGGGGGGGGGGGGGGTACTGATTTGTGTCTCATGCATGGGTATAGATGAGGCACCCCTTGTACCTGCCCCACCATATTACCATCCCTATTAGGTCCAAGTTTTGTACGCCATCTTAAGGTTTGAGTCATCTTAGATTTGACTCTACCGGGTTGGGTTATTTTCAACTTTGAGTTAGATCATGTCAAAGAACCATCTTTCCCAAAAGTTTAAGCTTATGGATAAAGGCCCATGATTGATTTTATGTTCTAACATGCCCCCACATGCAAATGCGTATTTGGGCATAAGGCATGGATGTTGCACAGGCCCTCATACCTTATGTTAATATAAAGTGGGGGCTGTTGGGATTCGAACTCATAATCTCTTAGTCAACAAAGCTCTGATATGTTAAACAACTATCTTTCCCAAAAACTTAAGCTTATAGGAAGGCCCATGATTGGTTTTATATTCTAACATATTAGGATAGGTTTACGTTAGATTAGGTTAATTCGGGTTAGATTCATTAAGTTTTGTAATTTTGAGTTTCAGGTCAAATTATGGTTCAGTTTGGTATTTTAGTTGTGAGTCATCTCGAGCTTCAGGTCAAGTTGGATCATTTAGGTCTCAAATCAGTAGAGTTAATGCGAAATTATAATTCCTCCCCCTTAGTCCAAGGAATCAGAATGTGTGACTTTTTGTTAAAACCCAAAAACATAAAATTATGCAGTGAAATTGTAACTCAAATTCTAGTAGATGAACTAAACCATTTTTGCAATTTCGAGCCGTAATTCCTTTGCAACCTCAATTTTTGGCTCCAATTTCATACACTAAACATAACATAAGGGTTACATCACTAATCACATTTTTTTTTCTTCTATACCAATTTCATACACAAACAAGTGCTATTTTGCAAGTTTAAAAATATTATCAGATATTTTGGCCAAACCCTCTGCTCATTCAGTCGAAGAGTTTGGATCGTGATACATGGTTTCCTAGTCCGTTGATGGACTTAAGAGAGCTTTTTAAAGATAGCTAAACTATGGGGAAAATTCATTCAAATTGATACTAGAACCTCCGCGATGAGATGCCTAGATTTGGCTAGGGTATTCATTGAGACAAAGACTCCAACAACCATTCACTTGGTGATCCAAGTGCTTGGTCTTTATGAAAGAAGGAAGTTCAAAATTGATTCCGCATTACTCTCCTGACATAATGTTGCAGGCCCCACCGCAAGAATTAAGTAGGAACATATAACACCTACTTGACAAGCATGTGATGACATCGGGGGCATAACTACTCTAGCTTTGTGCCCACGCCTAATTATCTAGAGCCGATGAATGATTCCTGAGGTTCATTAGTGAAAAATACGTTCTAGCAAACTCATGCGGTTTATGCATTGAGGGGTTTTGGAAGATTCTTTACACCATCCACAAGAATAGAAAATAGGATTAGCGAATTCTCTACTTTTAATGTTCATCACAGAGTGAATTGTGGTGATAGTAGTGCGGATTACCTAGCTTTCCATGTTGGTGGGCATCTATTGGTAGATGGGCTTGAAGCCCCTTACCAAGCCCAATTTGTAGGATGCTACCACAATCCCAATTTCCATGGTCTAGCCAACACCATCCTCTCTCCTTACCTTGGTGATGTATTGCTGTTACATCTAATTCTCAAGACATAGATTCCTACTCTTGTAATTGATCTCGAGGTTTCACTAATGATAATGAATAAGTGTCCTCAAAGCTAGAATTTTAGACGGTTTTTGAACCTTATAGCTTAGCATTGCTAGGGTGGAGTCTAGTGGTAAGGGAGTACTAAGTGATGAGTTCAGCTTTGATGAAGACGCTTTTTTAAGGAGTTCACCCATGCCGCTCAAGGTGGAAACAAGCAAATTGGCGGAAAGAAGGGGTAGAATGATAGTAGGGAGATTGGTCTCAAACATTTCTAAAAGTGGCCGGAGAGCAGTGAGCGTAGAAAGAAGTTAGAGCAGTCTAAAAGAGACCTTTAGGAATTCTGGAAGGATATGAAAAATGGGAGTAGCATGGAGAGAGATGGCCAGCCTAAAGGTAAGATCAAGAATAGAAAATCGATGGGGAGGGTTAATGTCATGGCTTGTGATGGGGTAAGGCTAGATCATAATGAGGTAGAAGACACTGGGAAAATATAGTATGCGGAGCAAGTGTGGGAATTTGGTAAGAAGCTTGGGCCACGTTTTGATGGGGATGACTCGGCCATTATCAAGCTGTTCAAAGAATTAGAATAAGGAATAAGTCCAACACTAGGCTATTCAAGCAGATAAACATGAAAGAGCGACGATGAATCTTGTTGGCGAGTTTCTTTTTCCTCTCCTAGTGTTGTGATGGGGGCCAGGGGTTTAGAGCTTCAATTTGCTTTCCACCAAAGAGGGCACCAACACGCCGTCACCGGATTCCATTAAAACTCCGAAGTTAAGCGTGCTTGGGCGAGAGTAGTATGAGGATGGGTGACCTCCTGGGAAGTCCTCACCCTCAGGTTGGGGGCACTAGGAAACAACCTCTCTTCAGGTTAACACTCTGAAGGGGGAAGGCTGCGTACATCCCCCCCCTAGACCCTGTGTAAGCGGGAGCCCTTGAGGCACAGGGTATGTTCCTACTTCATTCTATCCTGGTATAGGCGCCTTGAATTTTTCCTCATCTTTAGTGGCCTACCGAGTTTTGGTAAGGTCTTCTTATGTATTTTGATTTTCACTTTTGTTTTTGGTTTCTTTTGTAATGTTTTGTATTGTTTTTTCTACTCCATATTTTCATGCGTATGCACTTAGGCCTCACTCTTGCAGATGCACCTACCTTATATCTCTATTTTTGCCACTAATTATTAAAATTAAATTGCCAAATCAAATAAGTTTAATTTTTCTTTTTCCATAAAAAAACACAAAAAATAAAAATTACATAGGTTATTATCTATGGTAACTTGTATATATTTTAACGTATGTATTATTTTTTGTGAAACATTTTTCACAAAGATTGGCAACTAAAATATTTAACATTCAAAGATTATCAATGTAGTGGAAAGGATTTGCTCAAATCATGCATACACTTTGGCTGCGATCATGAGATATTTGAGCCAATTTGTAATTCTTCTAATGGAAAAAATTTATATGGAAAATTCATATTTTTTTTTATGAATGTAAGAAAAAACAGTATGACTCATTTCTTATAAAGAATCTAATGTATCAAGATGCAAAATATGAGATACTTCAACTTAAGGGGAAGACTCCAAGCAGCAAAATTGGAAATAAATTGACCTAACGTACCTAGCCACATCCAGTTGGCTGCCCTATTATGTGCCTTATAAACTTGATTAATTTTAAATTACGAATATGAAAGAAGAAATATCTTAGCATCCTTAATGGTATTTTGGATCTTCTAGGGAGCATAGAATTCTCCTTTAATGGTGTTCAATGGTTACACAATATTCTCCTCTAGTTTGATTTTTGTCTAAATCCCAAATTCAAGGTTGTGCTGTAAACATATCTGACTACGGTAACAATGACAATAAGTTTCTAGGCCCAGCTTCATTCATATCGCCAAAAAATGGCCTCTAACAACATAGCATGAAGCTGTAGAAGATCTATCTTTGAACTGGTCAAAGCAAGTTTTTCCTATCCAATGCATAATGACAATTAAAATTTTAACACATGGATTTTTGTTGATGAAATTGACAATTGATATTTATTATTGAAATTATATTATATAACCAAAAATTTTAGTATATGTATGTCAATTACTATAATGCCAACAATATAGATGATAACTAAATTAATTTAATGTTGGGAACATACTTCAAAAATATTTTCCTAAACGGCTTGAGCAGGCGTAGTGGGTACAACAGAAAATCAATTTAAAAATTTTAATTTTAAATCTGAAGCTCTTATTTGATTAAATAATTTAATTAAATCAGATCTTACTCTAACAGGTTTATAATATGACAAAGAAAAATATCAAATAAAACAAATATATACATGGTATGTAGAATAAATGAAATAAAGGAAAGGCAAATTAAATATTACGTATTTAATTAAACATACCTGAAACATGAATCCCAACTTCGATTTTAAGATATGAAATTAGAAGAAGTTTTCTTAACACCTCAAAGTCTTCTTCATAATGACTGTTTCTAACATTGAGAGTGTGGACTCCTAAAATATTTAATTGAGAAAAAATTTTGGAATAAAAATTTTTCTCTAATCTTTTTAAAAAATAATCTTTTAGAAAAATTATGCTAAACGAAAAATTTAGAAAAACCCCTAAAAATAATTTTAGGATTTTTTCTCGTAAGAGAAAATCAGTTACCAAAACCGTAGGCTTAAATCTCCAGATAAAACATGTATTTGTAAGCAGATCCAACTGCCAAAAATAAAAAATTAATTAAATGTATTTGGCATGGCCAGATTGGTTACGTCACGCTATTCAACATTACATATCTAGTGCTTTGTGCTAGACAGGATGAGAGCTTGAGAGGGGCGAATTCTGACCCTTTATTATAATGGGTGACAAAGATTTATTGAACACTAAAAAAAATAACAATTTACGGCCCATACCCCTTCATGGGGTAGAAAGAACGAGCAGGTAAGAGAGGGAAATTTTTTTTTTCAATACTTAGCAAATCTTAGCCATAAATTGTTAATTTTTTTAATGTCCAACAAATCTTGGCCGTCTATTACAATGGAGGGCCAAGATTCGCTCTTTTCACACTCTCACCCTCTCATAAGAATGCCATATATATATATATATATACACACTATATTTATCGTATTATATATTCATCTCATGAATTCATTTTTTAAAATATTTTCAAATGATATTAAGTTAAGACTTGCGAAGGGACCTTAAAAATATTCTAACTCTAGTTGCAAATGGTTCAAATCTGATTATCATTTCATGATAGCAATTGATTACCATTTAGTAAAACATAATTCTACTAAATAAGTTTTACTACACTTTAGAATTAAATATATTCACTCAAGAATTTCCCAAATAATTTTTATTATGACAATTAACCCCTCTATTAGATTTTCGTGAGTAAAAGTAACTTTAACTATTATCATTATTTTTTTCACATCTCTCGCCGTAGTTCCCGACTCGCTCTTCTTGAACAATTCAGTAATACATAAACAATTTTTGTATTAATTTCAAACGTCAAACATATAGAATATTTTGGCCAAAGATTCTAGAATCTATTCATATGCTTGCAAATCAACTAAGGGGACATCTTTATCTTGTTAGAGACTATAGATTCCACATAAAATAACTGTTCTTGCTACACTTTATGCCATTACCCAATGTACGTAAGATTCAAGTTAATGCATTTTGACTAATCCTTTTAGCGCATCAAAGCAACGAACAATCCATGCACGAGTTCAGACTATTTCTTGGATTTAGAGTTATCGTTTTACAGAACTAAATATTTCTAATTGTGGTTAAGAAATAAATAATTCAGGTGGTCTTACTCACTGTTCCAATCATATAGACAACACCAATATAATACTTTTGAATCCTTATCCACATGACCAAGACAAGCCATCTAAAGTATCATATTATAGTCTCATCAAACAAGTTGTCCAAACTCATCAGCGCCTGCCAGCATATACTTTGAAAACGTATTGGTTGTTTGATTTAAGTCTAACTGTGGCTCAATCCCTTTGACCACTTAAACCAAATCGGACATGTCATCTTGAACTACGTCCATCTCGTGGAATGTTTTTGAAAACAATCACATGCATGTTAGACTTGTAAAACATAATCATATGATAAATAAATAAAGCAATTTTATTTATGTAATATTTAAAACTAACTAATTGTGCTTTTCAGGGCACCAATTCCAACATTTAATAACTGCTTCAAACGCCCAACTAGTTATCCATCAATGGACTCCCCAATAGAAACCATATTGATTGCATTCTATAATAGGCTTTTGGTCGATTTTTTAATATTGGTGTAGTTTGTATTAATCTTTTGTTTTGCTTCTATTTGCTTATTTAGTATAATTTATTGACTTATTGGATGTTACATTTACAAGTGTGCTGTAAATGAGATAAACCGAAGAGTTTGTATGTTGGTGCTGGGACCCTTTACATATATTTTTTTTGGGGGGGGGGGGGGGGGGTCGGGTCCTTTATTTGTAGAATAATGAATTAATTGTTGCATCCATGTTTGACGCCATTGACTTCCCACATTTGGCCTTCGTGCTCCATCATCTTGGATTGACTTCGGGAAGCTTTGTCACACGTGCTCTAGGTTCAAAAATTTTCCCCAAGTTCAACCACACTTTATTGATTGTACTTCAGGCCCATGCTTTCATTCTTGCACATTAAATCATTGCTCCAGCTGCCTAGTTGCCTTTCCTACCACATTTCTTGCAATGTCTTCGAGTGGTAGCTTATAATCCTAGTAAGCAACTTTGAGAGACTATATTTTTGGGACTTTAGTTATTGAGGTTTCATACCTTGGATGATGTCATTTCTTCTTCTCCATCTTTATGGACCTTTATGCTGGGACCCTTTGCAATTGTGGGGGTCCTTTATTTATAAAATAAGGAAATAACTACTGCGTCCTTGTTTGGCACTATTGTCTCCCCACATTTGGCGTTTACACTCCATCATCTTAGATTGACTCCGTGAAGCTTTGACACACGTGCCCTATTTATAGAAAATAGGAAATAATGGCTGCTTCTTCTCTCTTGGCAATTCCAACCACGTCTGGCCACTAAGCTCTCTCTTGCACGTGCAAATCTTCAATGAACATTCCCTGAATTTAGAATTGGAGGGAAATCCTTGGTGCCTACATCCGAATTCTTAGCGGAGGTCCCTTCTAGAATCCCCACGTGGTCATCACATGAGGTTCTCCTCGAGTGGAGTCAGGCCTTTGGGTACTATAGTAACGACATCTAGAGCCCAGTTTCTGGAAAACATTATTACCCTTGACAAAGGTATCTGCCACTCGAGGCTAGAGATGGCTGAAGGGTGAAATAAGCTCAAGCCCGAGGGGCTGCTAGGAAAGTTGCAAGGATGGTAGTTTCCAAGCTCAAGGAAGTTAGTGGGAGTGTAATTTCAATTGCTTAGGCCTTAAGCTTAATTCAAGGAAACATGGAGCTTCTAGAGGGAACTTATACTAAAATTACGGACGTGGGCATCAAGGATTTCCCTCCGAGACACGATAGTGAGGAGTAAGTGCATGAAGAAAAAGAGCTTAGTGGCTAGACATTGGTGAAGTTACTGTGAAATTAGGAGTAGTAGCCGTTATTTTCTTTTTCAATAACTAAAGGACTCTATGTTAGTCCAAAGTAGAGCACATACACTCAAGACAAAACTTCTTCAAGTTTTTACAACACACTTATGCTCTTTTTCTTAGGAGTAGCATAACTTAGCTAGGCATAGCATAACATAGATTTTTGATGCACTTACCTCCGTAATTATACAGTTCTCGAGCATCAAGTATGACTTTCAAGTTTTAATCTATTCTTGCAAATCGATAAGTTGAGATTTGAGGCTTTAGTTTAAGGCTTTGACGGCCAAGGCTTTGTCGCTTGATTGCATTGGTCTTAACACTATTGTCACTGCTTGATAAGTCAGGTGAACTTAGATTCGCGCCATTGATTAGGGCATTGATGGCCAAGGCTTGTCCCTTGATTGCGTTGGTCTTAATCAAGTGACCTTAATACGGTTTGCTCCACCTTAATCTTGTCAGACCTAAACTCATTCGAGTCATTATAAGTCAAGGGTGCCTGGATTGAAAACCTAATTGACTCCGGCTTGTATGCTGACTGCTGAGCTCATGGGCTTGTCTCCACCCCAGTTCTTGACTTTTGAGCGTACGAGGAAAGGTGTTTGTTGGCCCTGCCTTGTCACTGTAGCTGCCATTGGATTTAGGTCTATGTCCTTTAATTTATGTCCTAAAAATACGTAAAAATCACAAAAATACTCAACTAAGTCTTGTTAATTGAAGCGTAAGCAGAACTTACGATATAACTGAACTCAGATACACCAACATATCACAACTGTTTCTTCAAAAATGGTTAGTGGTTGAGGTCAAAGATATGTGGTTCGTAATTAGGCTCACTCCCTAGTCGCCGTGAGTCCCTTTTGCATGTTTGTTTTATTTTCACATATACAACGACCACACACACATCATTCAAAACAAGATAGAGTGCACATGGCTTTTTCTAATCATAGTGGGAGGCTTGAAATGAGAATTTATCGTCTTTAGCTCGTCGTGGATTACTGAGACGTAATTGCCGGCCATTCACCGATGGTCAGAACTAGGAGGTCCAGTACCCTCGAGCATGAGAAATCTGAAGGCTTAGCCCTTATCAGGTCCCCACTTGAGCGTCATCTAAAACAAAGTCCCATATCTCAAAGGGCTGAAATGAGTCACAACCATAGTAGCAAAAGTGATGGTGATGATGACATCCCAGAAGACAAACATATTGGGCTCGATGGGCATTCTTGCAAGAGTTTCATCGCTATGTGTAAGCTCCGTTTAGAGATTGTGGACTACAGAGTCCAACAAACAATGAGAGAAGCCTTCGAGAAGCAGCATGCTGAAATAGAACGCAATCTTGCGGCTCAGCATGAAAACTCTACCGCTATGAGAGCCTTGATTAATGACATTGGAAACTCTATGAATGAAAGGCTACACAAAGAGACTGATAGAGTCTTGGTAGAAATGAACTCGACCTTGTCATCTATTGCTACCCTTATTGCTAAGGACAAGGCTAGGAAAACATTGGTTGAAGTCGTGCCTTTTTATGGTTATATAAGACGAGAATCATAATGGCTTGGCCGAAGCCATTCGGGAGAACATTAAGCAACTAAGGCCTACAGCCCCTCCATTAGTACCAGCTAGTTACCCTCGTGGGGCTCCCTCGAGCTCATGGTTACTAGCCACTCAGGTCAGCTATATGGTCCCTAAGAGAATGGAAAACTCATCTATGGCTAACCTAGGTGCGAATCAAGTCATAGAAACGAAGTGCGCCTCATGGAGCTGTAGGCCCTTTCAATCAGAGTTCCTCTCTAACCATGAGGGACCTCAATTATACTGCGTCGTTGTTGCCTGTCCTCGAGGTAGGGAGGTACAATCGTTCTCACCCTCCTTAAACAGTAGAGGCTGCCTCGAGGCCCACTCAAGGCCTTAAGATAAGAGTGCAAGATCAAGTCCCTATTATAGGGAACCAGGCTTCTCATCTTGAGCCTCTCCACACATACCATAATGGGGGGCAAATTAATAATCCGAGGCCTCAAGATCATGCCTTGAAGGTTGAGTGGACAAGGATGAGCCAACAAACTATTGCCACTAGTATGCCTCTAGGCATGCCATGTAACCCATGTCCTGCTAGAACATACCTCATGGCCAACCAAGCACATGGCCATTATATGATCAATAGGTTTATACAAGGTTTTTTTTTTTTGGGGGGGGGGGGGCGCGCGGCAGGCAACAACTGTTCCCACACCCAATTGTGATGGGTGCTCAAAGGTATCCCATAATTTCCTCTTGAAATCCCTACTGTTGGGGGGTAGAGGTAGGTGCATAATCATGTGCCTAACCTTCCCCTCCAGGATCAATTGGCCATCCTCATTGAGCAAATGTATAGGCTGGGTCTCACACGAGTCAGTAAGCCCTTGCTTAGTAAACCTTTCCCTGATTACATCGATAGGGATTACCCTTTTCCTCGAGGATACAAAATTTCCAAGTTTACCCTCATCTCCGGGGAAGGGACTATTTCTGTACTTGAGCACCTAGCGAGATTCAATTACTAGTGTAGGGAAGCAGAAGATAACCAAAAAAAGCGACATTAATAACACTCCCATTGCCCCAAGGGCTCCCACCTAAGCAGGGTCTGTAGGGAGGGGGGGGGGGGGGGGGGGGGCGGGGGGCGGGGGTGGATGTACGTAGCCTTCCCCCTTCAAGGTGCAACCCTGAAGGGAGGCTGTTATCGAGAATGGAAGCAGAAGATAACCAATATCGTAAATTAAAATTGTTCCCCAGTTCGTCAACTGGGACGGTTTTCCAACAGTATATCAACCTTCCACCTAAATTTATTTACTGTTGGGATGACATGGCCAGGAAATTCCTGGCCCAATTCCCTAGAATGGAGTTAGGAACTTCCATGTCAGACTTATCTCAAATGAGAAAAAAATTTGCAAATCCGTGGAGGAGTATAACCAGTTCAAGCGAGCTTGGTTAAAATGCACGGTAGCTCTTCCTGAGCTTGAATACACCAAGCTGGCGGTAAATAGCTTAGACTTTGAATTCAGGAAGAAATTCAAAGGATCTAACTTGATGATGCTTCTTCAGTTGGCAGAATGTGGCGCTAGATACGAGGAAGTCTTAGAAGAAGAAGGCCTTAGAAAAAACAATGTGCACAGGACATACATGCATGACTTGGATGAGGAGGAAGATAATCCTTCATATGAAACTGACGTAGCTTAGTACACCAAGGAACCTCCTATAGTTTGTAATCGTTTGATCAAGAATGATATTAAAGTAAGGAAGTCTTACCAGTCTCAAGACTTGAGAAAATATTCATTTGACCTCTTTATAGCTGATGTAATATTCGATTGGCTTCAGGAAAATAATAAAATTAAGATAAGGGGTAAACATAGAAATTTGGATCACAACTCGAATAGGGAGAAGGTATACTGTAAGTGGCAGGATTCGTGAACGCATTTGATGAAGAATTGTGTGATATTTAGAAACGTTATTCAGGATGCCATAGAAGCTAGAAATTGATTTTCCAAGGAGAAGGAAAGATGGGCATCGATAAGGACCCTTTCCCTACTCTTATTCATGTCAATGTTGTTGAAACTATTGACAAAAAAAAGCTCTATTGTGTCTACGCTAACCCTTTCTTTTTATGCAGGAGAAAAATGGTTCTCAATGACAATCAGAAGGCTCATGTGGCTAACCATCTTTTTGAATGGTTGGTCATTGAAGGAATACTAACATTCCCATGACTAGTGCGTACTTTGGATGATGAGATATGCCGTTGGCACATCACTAAACTTCTTCCTACTAGTAGGTGCGTTGTTCTCAAGAATTTGTTGATCAAGCTCAGTAATAACTCCATAATCACGTCATCTAACTGGCTTCGAGGGAGGAGTTTCTGGACAATTCGGGTGACGATTTTGGCTTCCTGATTTTGACGTCAGATTTTATTAGTTCGCTGCCTTTGTTCTGGTACCATTTATCATGTCGTTGGCAATGGGCTTGATACATCCTTATGAACAGATTATTGGTTGCTGTGTGATTGTCTTTCAGAGCACTTCCCAGCTCAAATGCTCACCTCTTCTAAACTTCTGTGGGATTCTAGCCATTAGGGGGATCGGTGGAGTTTTCCACAGGATTTTCTAGATCTCCGATCCACCTAGGATATGATTAGCTTCAGCCCTTAGGTTGGTGTGGTGTATTCTATCAGGTGGTTGAGTGACCCTTAGGGGAAATTTCCCACCAAATCCGCTTGGGAGATGATACTGAGTAAGAGAGAGGAGGTCTCTATTCACTATCTTCTATGGTTTTAGCTCCACATTCCGAGGCATTCCTTTCATATGTGGCTCTCTTCTTAGAAGCGCGTATGGACTCAAGACAAGCTTCTGCGATTTGGAGCACAAGGGATTCAGAGTGTTTGTGCTCCTTGTGGCCTTGCTGATGAGACTCATGTGCATCTTTTATTTGATTGTTCTTTTCTGCCTTAATCTGGAGTTTCATCACTCTGCGCACATATATTTCTTGGCCTGCCCTTCCTTACGGCGATCTTGTTCCTTGGCCTGCTCAGCTCCTTAGGGGCAAGGGATTGGTAGTATTATAGCTCGACTCTACCTTTCACTGACCATTTATACTCTTTGGTACGAGCGCAACCTTCGGGTTCAGCATTCTCAATCCGGGCTAGTTGTGGTTGTGAGAGAGGAGATTACAGGTTTCGTAAGAAGTCGCTTGATTGCTGCTTCTTCACTCAAAGGAGCTCACCATCACACCCCCTTGCTTCGGCAATGGGACCTTGAGCCTTAGTTCTTCTTTGTTTCTTTTAGCTTTTGTTTTGGTTGCATTTTGTTTGGACTTTGTTTTGACTATGTTTGACATTGTTTCATCATTATAGGCTATGTTAGGGGTTATGCCCCTTGTAGCTGTATTTCATATATTTCATTTGTATATTTCACTGACTTAAGGGAAAAAAAAAAAAAAATTACACTGATAGTGGCAGGGGAATTGGCTATGGAGATCAGTGGTGGTCAAGGGTCATCCCAAAGTCTAACTAGTCGGGAAAAAAATATCTTGTGACTTGGAGAGGATGTCATATGCAGCATGTGAGTATTGCTATGGGGGAATACAAGTTGCAATGATCTACGAAATCTCGAACAAGTAATTCGGTCGAGGATTCTCCCTCAAAGATTCAAATTGTCATGAGAACAGGACATCCTAAGAGAAACATGAAGTACACCTTATTGGACGTGGATACTAGCTAGGCACCAAGGCAGTTAGGTTATTAGCCATTAGGTGTTAGGTTTAGTAATGTATGGAGGAGGAATCACCTCAATCAAGATGTAGCTAGTCCCTCTAACATATCTTGAAATTAGAAAAGAAGACAGCTGCGCAAGAGGGCAGCTTAGTGGAGAAACACGCTTGATTACTGCCTAACTAAGCTTTCTCAAGAAGAAGCCAGGATTCGCAAGGGCAAAAAGGCCGAGCACGCAGGAGTATTCTCCTCTCAACATTAATTTTGTGAAACATTTGGATCACGTCAACCGAACATGGTTTGACATTGATAATGACTTCCACGAAGAAGACTTCCCCCAGCCTATAAAGGAGTATTGAACTTCAGAGGTTGATCATAGCAACAGCCTCAAGAATTGGATATGCCAAAAAATGGTGTTTCGCAACAACAGGGAGAGGATACACCCATGGTCAATAAACCTAGGAGGGAGAACGATCAAGGGGTCCAAGTTCAATTTCGGTCTTTGGCTGAAAAAGTTGACATCAGAACCTATTCCTTCCCCAGGAATTCATGGCAGCCGATACCCAAAATGGTCTCGAGGGTGAGGTGATAGCATTAGATGAGGGGCCTCAAGTCGAGCTCGTGGCTGAAGTAGTAGCCGCTTAAGGTACACTTGACCATTTATCCTTTTTAGTTAATGCTTCAACTTCCAAATTGCCTGATAATACACCTGACATAATGGAGATGATGTTTAATGGGCCTAATACTGCCAATAAACACATCAAGCCCTCAAATATCAGGGCCACATTTGATGGCATTTTGATAAGCAAGGTCTTGGTGGATAATGGAAAAGCTATCAACGTCTTGCCTTCATATATGTTGGGGTCATTGGTAAGTCTCGAGAAGACTTAATCACTTTAGATGTGACGACCTGTGGCTTTTCTTGAGCTACCACAAAATCTGAAGGAGTTATCCCCATTGATTGAACTGTTGTTGGCGTAAGTAAGCTAATAACTTTCTTTGTGGTGGAAACTACCTTGAGCTATAATTCTTTGCTTCGTAAGGATTGACTGCATGCTAATTATTGTATTCCATCTTCATTTCACTACCTATTAATCTTCTAGAACCATGTCAAGTATGAGCTCATTTCTTCAGATAACAGGCCATTCATGGCTTGCTCTAACTATGTTGAGGCAAAATTCTATGAAGAGGATGTGGGAACCTTAGATGTCCAGAGGGACACTTCACAATAAGCCTAACAAAAAGACATGATACCCATCCTTCACAGCCCACTAACTAAAGCTTAGGTTGGTTAAGCAGATGTCAAATATGAAGATTCTGACTTCTGGGGATATATGAGAGCCCTTTTTGATGAAGAGGCCTCCTAAGGCACCCTAGAGTCTCAATGCGGAGGCAATGAGACCTCCCAGTAATGGCGCAAGAGGCCATTTCCTTAGCATTAACAAGGTATGGCCTGAGTGCTGAGGATTAGCTCTGGGCTGATCAATCATTCCACATTTTTCAACTCCATGCAGCATAAGAAAAGGAGCTGCAGTTCTCTAATATAAGAGCAGCAACAGCCAAAATGGTTGTTACCTTGGTGGGTAGATGCTCCAATAACATGGCTGAGTCTGAGGCTCTAATAATTGGCCTTCAAACTCTTATAGGAATGCAAGTCCTCAATGTCCTTGTCAATGGGGATTCACAATTGGTAATTTTCCAAGTAAATGGGGAGTTCCAATGTCTCAGTGATACCTTGAATCCATATCTATCAATTGTCCGCAAGCTATTAAGTAAATTCAATGAGGTACAGTTCGAGCTCATCCTAAGGGAACAAAATAAGGCATCCAATGGCTTGGCTCAGTTGGAATCTGGGTATAAATTACCTAGAACTTTGGGTGATGAGATTATGGTCACTAAGACTAAGGTTTTGGATCATGAGATCAAGTATGCTGAGTCCTTCGAGGGTGCGCCAAATGAATATTTGGAGTACTATGAGGCACATCAAACTGTCTTAAGTCAATAAGAGAACTGGAGGAAGCCTTTGATGGATTACTTCAATAAACCGCAAAATTACATTAAGGACAAAAAGATGAAAGTGAGAGCTCACAGATTCCACCTAGATGGTGAGTCTGGAGAATTATACAAAGGGGACGCTAGTGAAGTGTTTTTGAAGTGCCTTGACTAGGACGAAGCGATGTTAGTAATGGTAGGAGCCCATAAGGGCATCTATGGATCTCATCTAGCTGGCAATAAAATGCACTGGCTCATTAGGTGTTATGGCTACTATTAGCCATCCGTGATGGAGGATTGCATTAAATACGCCAAAGGATGTGAAACATGCCGAAGGCATGGGCGTGTACCCAAAGTCTCTGCTACTAAGATGCATACCATTATCAAATGTTGGCCATTTAGAGGCTGGCCAATGGATATCATAGGAAAAATTTACCCTCCATCCGGCAAACACCACTACTTACATCCTTGTGGTCTTGATTACTTCACCAAATGGGTGGAGGCTAAACCATATACGAATATCAATCAGTATGATGTGAGTGATTTTATTAAGGAATATATGCTGTGTAGGTTTGGAATTCCAGAGACTATCACAATGGACTAAGCTAAAGTTTTTAATGGAGTAGAGAAAGGAGTTTGCCAAGAGCTTCAATATAGTATCTTGAACTCAGCACCTTATTATGCTCAAGCTAATGGCCAAGAAGAATTAACTAACAAGATTATGAAAGCCAACATCAAGAAGATCATTAAGAACAATCCTAGAAGGTGGCACGAATTGCTACTAGATGCCCTGTAGGCTTACATAACCTCTAAAACAAATGCCACCAGGATGACTCCTTTTCATTTGACATAGGGCCATGATGTAGTACTGCCTTTGGAGGTAACAGTTCAATCTATTAGATTAGCTCATCAAAGAAAATTTTCTAAACATGAATATGAGCAGTCCATGATGGATGAACTCACCAATCTACACAAAGTGAAGGTTGATGCTTTGCACAAGTTGGAAACTCAGAAGAAAAGAGTTGCCAAAGCCTACAACAAAAGGGTCAAACCTAGGTCTTTTGACTTGGGAGATTTGGTCTGGAAGGCGATCTTGCCCATTGGCCAAAAGGACGGTGTCTTTGGCAAGTGGTCCCCAAATTGGGAAGGCCCATTTAGAGTCATTGAATTATTATGAGGAAATGCTTATTTATTTCGAGACTTAAATGGGAGAACTCATCCAAGGGCCATCAATGGAAAGTTCCTCAAGAAATATGTACCATGCATTTGGAATTCTTACAAGGAAGTCCTTAAGTTTAGATTTCCGGAGTTATGGACTCAATTTCAATGTCAATGCTTGGAGGATCATTCTCAAGATTCCTAGGTAAAATAAAATAAAAGACAAAGGAACCATTAAACTGAGAAACGTATTGAATGAATGTAATGTGTATTTCATTAAGGTTTGGAGATTACATGGCTTACAAATATTACAAGTGAGCAGCTTGTGAAAGCCAAAGTCTTTTTACATAGCCAAAATCAAAAGATTCTAGTCCTAATTTTCACTAAGGACTCCTCGATTGAGGATAACTAGTTGGTGGCATCATTTAGCTCGAGATATAATGAGAGAGCTTCTGCTTAAGCAGCTTGGCTCTTCCTCCGAGCTTCTGTGAGGGCTTCTTCAAGGCCATATACCCCTGAATATTGAGAGGTGTGTTGTTCTCTCAAGGAAAGCTGCTCATCTTTAAGGTGCTGTAATCTTTCTTCCAAGCTGTGAATCTCATTCTCCAAGCCCCTAATTTGTTGGGCTTATTGGTCTTGACTTCTTTTTGTTATTTGGAGCTCTTCAAGCAAGGGTTGCATAACTCCTAGGCCAGCTGAATGCCCTAAGGCCCTAATGGCATCTTGGGACTGCCGTTATGTCTGATGAAGGGCTGTAACTTCTTGAATCGTTTTAACTATGTCCTCGAGGACTTTGAGCTCCTTGGCAATGGTAGTGGCCATCCTTTGATCTTCCTGCAAAGCTCTCAAGAGGGACATGGCTTCTTCAAAAATACCTCCCTCTGTTAGGTTCAGAACAGGGAAGTTTATGATCTTCCATGGCCTCTGAAGCATGGGGGACTCCTGGACCAACTATTGAAAGGCCGGTCTTCCGCTTGACTTGAATTTCTCCAATTGAGAAGCCATCCCCTCTAGTCTTGATGTGGTGGTAGCTATAGGAGGAGTGATCTAGAGAAGGATCAACCAAATTAGTCAAGGCTTTGACTTTGCAAAGACAGCCAAAGTTCAAAAAGAAGTTCCTTTACCTCTGAAGCCTCTCTAGGGTACGGAAGGTGCTGATGCTAGAAGTATCTTCGATGGAGTTGTTGGTGAGGTTACCACCACTAGAGTTTCTACAGTTAGTGTGGTTATTGCTGGCATTATGCTTTCCCCAAAGGAAATTCCTGAGTATGGTTCAAGACATCAAAGATGCAAAGGTCAGATAAGTCTATACCTGTAGGGGGTTCCACCATAAAGCTTGGTGATGCAAAAGAAGGAATGGAGCCTGAACAAGGCCTTGAAACAAAGTGGCTAGAAGAGTTGCTTCTTTAGAGGGAAGACTAAAGATTGGCTCCATTGCTAAGGTAGCCACATCTCCTGCGTCTCTGGCACCCAAGCTTATTGACTCAGTGTCTTGGGGGGGCTCTGGGACAACCTCTTGAGATGGATAATATGGAACTCCATAATGTAAGGAACAGGCTCATCCAGTGGTTGGTAATGGCCATGATGGAAGCTGCTATAATAAAGTAAATGAAGATACCAGTTAAGCAAGAACAATACCTCAGTTGTAGGGAGCGTGGTCCTTCTTTTCCTTCTCACTATTTATAAGATGAGTATTTCTTCTTCTTCTTCTTCTTCTTCTTCTTCTATTGCTGAAGAAAGTGCTAGAGGAGCATCACACTTCTTGCTCTTTCTAGAGCTATTAACTCTAGGGGTTGATGAGAAAGCACCTGAGGGCGATTCCTTAAGAAGCATTTGAGTCAAGATTCTTGTCCTGTAACCTTTGGAAGTCACCTAGACAGCTGCTTTAGGAATAAAAATACAAGGGTCAGGTCTTATGATAACCACTAACAAATTGAAGCATACTTCAAGAGTGGGTGAAACTACCTAATTGCGTCTATTGCGGGGTAGGGCTAGGGAGAATTGGAGGGCTTCTCCTAGAGCTAGGACCTATAATCTCAAGGGAAAGCATAAAATGCTGCCTGGTGCCTCTGGCCCCTAAGGAGGACCAATGGGCTTGACACCACGATGAAAAATGTGGCGTGGCGCATGGGGTATACCTACAAGCCATAGGATACTCATAAAGAGACTTGATTTCTTGATTTAGGGCACGAAGCTTTGGGATTTGATCAAGCTGAAGAAAAATCCTCTTGGCCCACTAGAGGTTCTTGGTCCTTAGATTGGGAAAAAGGAACAACCTGAACCATACCAAATTGCCTCGCAAATAACGCAGGCGCGCAAGTCTCTACACTAGGATGAGTCTAGTGGTAAAAAGAACAAATCTTGGGCGCACAAGATTAGGAGTTGATGTCGGGTTAGACATCATCATGGAGGTCTAGTTTTTCGAGCCAATCAAGACAAAGATTCCTCCTCTTGAAAGGAGTCCACTGGGGTCCTCGTCTCTCTCGACAGGATAACAGTCTTAAGGCATTGGTTAAATGACCATCCTAGAGGGAGATGAACTTCACAGCGAGCAAAACACTCACCAAAAAAAAGAAACCCCCTCTCCTGTGGGAGCGTATGGGCCTCTAGGGCGTAACTCAGAAAAATAGGCTTAGGCTCACAATAGCCATAAGGGACCACCTACATGAGCACCATAGTTTTTGACTATAATGTCCCTGAGACAGCCATACACTTTAGCCAAAAACAACGCACCCAAGGATAAAATGCCAATATTGAAAGCAAGATTGATGGCCATTGTCTAAAGGAACTTGAGAACTGAGCAAGTAGAGCTGGTAAAGGAAAACTTTTTCAACCAAAACAAGTACAGGCGTACCTCCTCGTCTCTAGAACCTTGCCTAAAGTCATGATCTTCTATTACAAACGTTTTGAGAAAATACTCATACCCTCCAAGTAACTCTGTGATAGAGAAAGAGGAGGTAAAGGCTTCAGCCTCAGAAGAAACAAAAGAATTAAGGGGCAACTCTTCTCCCCCAAGTGAAAGACTAGTTACGGCCAGCATGTCCTCCAAGCTGATTCCCAAGAACCCCTCAGGGAGGGCAAAAGTCAATTAAAAGGTATTCCACCAGTAGGTTAGTATCGCTACAATGAGAAAATCGTACCTTATGGCAATAGTTGAGAGCTTGATGGCTTCGTGGATGCGGAGTTGCTTCCAAATTTTTTTTTTTTTTTTTTTTTTGCCACAGGTCACCATCAGCCCATCTACCCATTCAGGGTATTGTTTGGTCTAGAATGTCCACTCTTTAAAGGGTGCTGCTTCCCTACAGATGCATCTGCCTCCCCAAGAATAGCTTGAAGATGCTGCATGAAGAAAAGGGGATTCGTTAGTCAGGGGATAGTCCATCCAAACTTGGTACAACATGGGATGGGGCCAAGATTGGCCTTAAAGCACAAGAAGGCAATGAAGAATCTTCTTCAGATAGCCAGGAAGGTCCTCTTTGATGGTGTTGAGATCAATTGAATTCCAAAACACATCAGAGATAACTAAGTGATCAGATTGAAGAAACCGAGTTAGTTGTTCAATAGGATTGTCGGCTTGAGGAGGAGAAATAGCCACGGCATATGAAAGTTGTGCCATTGTCAGATTGAAGGGAAGCAGAAGATTAAAGAGCAGATTGAGTTGAGGAATTCAACGATCCAAGAACAAAGGCAAGAGATTGGAAATTCACTTCGAAGAGAGCACAAAGCAGAAAGTGAAAAGTCTGAACCCTAACTGTCCTAGTTATGGATATGCGGGAAGGAAGATCAAGCGATGTGTAGTATGCTCTCGAGCTCTCTCTAGCTGTTGAGGTTCAAATTAGGCAAACTTTTTTTACTTGTTTTAAATTTCAATTTACCAATGGCTTAAAGAGGGGCGTTTGTTTACACCCTAATTTTAACAGGACTAAGACAACACAATTTTTGAGTAAAGTGCCACGAGGTCATCATGTGAGGTTCCCCTCGAGGGGAGTTAGGCCATTATGTACTATAGTAATGGCGTCTCAAGCCTAGTTCCCGGGAAACATTATTACCCTTGACATGGGTATCAGCCACTCGAGGCTCGAGACGGCAAAAGGGTCAAATTAGCTCGAGCTTGAGAGGCTGCCAGAAACGCTGCAAGAATGGTAGTTTCCATGCTCAAGGAAGTTACTTGGAGCTCAACTTCAGTTGCTTAGGCCTTAAGCTTAATTCAAGGGAATGCGGAGCTTCTAGAGGGAAATTATACATTAATTAGGACGTGGGAATCAAGGATTTCCCCCAGAACACATTAGTGAATAATAAGGGCGTGAAGAAGAAGACCTTATTGGCCAGACATGGGTGAAGTTGTAGTGAAATTAGAAGCAGCCATTATTTTCTTTTTCTATAAATAAAGGACTCTGCATCAGTGCAAAGTAGTACACATACACTTAAGATAAAACTTCTTCAAGTTCTTAAAGCACACTTGTGCTCTTTCTCTTAAGAGTAGCGTAACTTAGCTAAGCAGAGTGTGACATGGATCTTTGCTGTACTTACTTCCATAGGAATACAGTTCTCGAGCTTCAAGTATGACTTTGAAGTTTTAATCTACTCCCACAAATCGACAAGTTGAGATTTGAGGCTTTAGTTTAAGGCTTTGATGGCCAACACATTGTCTCGTGATTGCATTGGTCTTAACACTACTATCACTACTTGATAAGTCAGGTGAGCTTAGGTTTGTTCCATTAATTAGGGCTTTGATAGCCAAGGCTTGTCCCTTGATTGTGTTGATCCTAATCCAGTTATTTAAATATGGTTTGCTCCATCATAATTCTGTCAAACCTAAACTCATTCAAGTTATTATAAGCCAAGGGTGCCACACTTGAAAATCCGATTGACTCGGGCTTTAAGTGGACTGCTGAGCTCTTGGGCTTGTCTCTACCTCAGTTCCTGAGTTTTAAGTGTACGACGAAAGGTGTCTGTGGCCCCTGCTCCATCACTATAACTGTCACATGACTGTCATAAAAATATGTAAAAATCTGCAAAAAAACACTTAACAAAGTCTGATTAATTGAAGCATAAGCAAAACTCATAGTATAACTGAAGTCAGATACATCAACATATCACAACCTTTTCTTAGGAAATGGTGTGTGGATGAGGTCAAGACGTGCAGTTCGGAATTAGGCTCAAGTCCCTTTTGCAGGTTTGTTTAGTTTTTTCATTTACGGCAACCACACACACATCATTTGAAACACAATAGAGCAAACACATCTGTGTGGAAAATCACATATATCATGAATGCGAGAAAGTAATGCCTCAATTTGACAAATGCAGAATGTAGAAACACACATACCAATTTAATAGACTTTATTTTATTTTGTATTCATTCAGACAATGACTTAATTAAAAGCAGCTTATTTATATCCCAACTTGTTGCCTTGAACTAATATGCAACGAACTGACTCAAAAGAGGCTAACAAATATAGTTGCAATAGCTTCCCCTACTTGAGTGAAATCAACATTGATGGCCTAATCAAGTAATCCTTGATGGTCTCAAATGCTATTTGATGATATTCTTCCCACTTGAGGTCTCTTAGATTTAAACCTTAAAAGTGGCGAGAATGCTTTGGTTTTATTAGTGGGCGGCTTGGCCACTCAAGTTACCTTGGTTTTATTCAAATATATCTCCATAATTTGCTGATGTAAGAGAAAGAACAAACATTTCTAGGTCAAACTCCAAAAGCACATTTTAAAGGGTTCATCTTGAGTTTTTTACTTCTCACTCAAAAAAAACGCATTTCTTAAGTCACTTAAATGCTCAACTAGAGTCCTAAACCACCATCAATGTAGGCTTCTATAGTTTTACCAATCAAATCATGAAAGATCATGTTCATGGCCCATTTGTGAGGGGCACTAGCCTTCTTTAATTTGGATGGCATGGCTACCATTAGAAGGTCTCTATTGAGCCAAGATACCTGTATGAAATATTATGAGTATCATCTAAGCATATTGTCACTTGGTAATACAAACGATACCCATCTGTAAAGGATAATACCTCATGCCTTAAAGTAGAATGAATTAAGGTCTCAATTTTGGGCATCATGTATTCATCCTCTTGTGTTTTTTGTATTCAGGTCCCTGTAATCTATACAGATGCTGATAATTGCTAGTCAGAGGTTCGCTATTCATTTGACATAATTGGCAGTATGAATGAACTTGGCCTTCAAAAGCCTCTTAATCTCGTCCTTGACCATGTCAATGACCTCTTTGTACATTTGCCTTTAGGCCTGGTGGTGTGTTGTCGTAGGCAACCAAATATAAAACCTATACTCCTAAAAATACATGTAGTGATGCGAGTAAGGATCGTTCCCATGGATAGTATCTAGCCTAGTTTTATGCTACATGAACAGGGAGAAGGGGGGGGGGGGGGGGGGGTTTGAGTTTGACGAAAACAATTTTAAGAAAAACAATTGAGGAACAATTCAAATTGAAGTATTGAAATCAATCAAATGAACAAACCTT